>JAGFZM010001581.1:282107-327886 GCA_017657215.1 Limnothrissa miodon
AGACAGAGAGAGAGATGCATGTGGGGCCTTCAGGCAGTTTCCTGAGTTCATGTGGTAGGACTGCTCCTCTCTGCTCCATTTGTTTTCCTGCTCACTGAACTCAGGATGTCTCTGTTCCCGCTCAGATGCAGTCACCACGCCAAGAGATAGTCTAGTCCAGAGTTTTCCTTCACTGTCAGGATGTTTCAAAGAATGGGTGTACAATACTTACTGACTGACCAGGAATTAAGGTCCACTGTTAAACTGATTCACGGTTTCATAAAAACTCTGGCCAAGACTTTTTTCAATTTTTTTATTGTGTCCACTGTACTGTAGAAAAATGCCATTTTGATACTAGCCTACAGTACAACGCAGGATTTGTTGTTTACTGTTGTCTGTCAATGAAAAGGTTGTAACAAATTTCGTTTTAGGGTAGGGCTTTAGAATAAGACACACAACCTAATGATTGGACTTTTGAGTTATCACCTCAGCTCTGCAGAGAGGTCATTCGCTTTCATGTAACGTTATATGCGCTCCCTGTGTAACGTGAATTGAGCCAACGTTGCAGTTGAAGTGTACACTTACTCGGGGTAAGGAAAAAAAAAAACTAAACTGAAATTTTATTCGCAAAAGCGGAAAAGGAATTTGTGGTGATATTTCACCATAAGTCAAATTCTCTCATTTCGTTTGATTCGTTGTGGAGCTCCACTTGGCTAGCTTCTAACCTGCTAACGTTAACATTAACGTTATCATGCAGCAGCAGAAGCTAACCACCAAGTTATTCTGAGTAACAATGAACTGCATTAGCGTGCAAGTATAGCTTCATGGCAAAGACAAGACAATCACATACACAATTAACATTTTGCATACAGTGGAATAAGTTACCCGTAACCCATTTATGGTCAGTTTCATTCGCTCGTTATTACTTACCGAGCATTGAGAAAATGAAATCCTTGGCCGTGTGGATCTCCAGTGCTCGCTGGTCGTCATATTCCCTCTGGTCATGTTTACTAAATTCATGGATCAACCGATTCAGTTCTTCGATTCTCGTCCCCGACCTGAAGTCGAGTTCTGGATATCCAGAGATCATTTTGTTCATGTTTGTAGAACCGGGAGTCGCAGTGGGGCTGTTCCCCAGGCTACTCACGGACCCTGCCCGGCTGGAAAGCGCAGGTGCCGCCATATTCGCCAGGAATAACAGAATGTTGTAAACGCAGGCGTTCTACAGTACGTACTCCCTCCCTACCCCCAGGTTGCAGTGCATAGGGCGGAAGCTCCGCTCGTGACTTGGACTTAATATCTCTGATCGTTCTATGGAGATGTTTAATCGTTTCCTCTCTGTAATGGTTTTTGGCGAGTATCCTAGTACTAATTCAACTGATATGATTTGACGTTGTTGGCATAGCAATTCCCATGGTTCTGAAAATGATGAAATCAGACGTCAATTGGTCCTGATGTTGCAGATGAAATCTCCTGGCAACTGAAAACGGAGGATTTAAAGGTTGTCACTATACATTAGATACAAGAATTACATCTATAAATCTATTTATGTGCCTGTCATTGAGCAAGATAATAATTAGTTAATAATTAATCTCTCTCTCTCTCTCTCTCTCTCTCTCTCTCTCTCTCTCTCTCTCACACACACACACACACACACACACACTCACTCACTCACTCAAATACACACATGACGAAGACATGATTCACTGTTGTGCTGTTCGTGTATTGAAAGGAGTTGCCCGACTGTAAAACAAAGGTTAATGACTAGGGCCCGTAGATCTTGAGCAACTGCCTCTGGGGCATCCCAGAACCCAGAGTCCAATTTACAAGATAAATCAAACAGGAAATTCCAAAGCTGTCCAGAAAACAGCCCAGATTCAGTAGAAGTGATAAGTTGGTCAACTATTCAACATCCCATTCAAAACCTCAAAAGGGGACTTAAGAAGTTATTATTTTATTAAGTAGGCAACAGTCCGATTCCTAAATATTTTACATATTAACCAAATAGAAGGTCAACAAAATCGCACTGTGAAACTCGAGGAAGCGCATTTACTGACTGCAAAGAACAAGAATATCAGTGCCCACTAGAGGGCATTGTCAATTTTCTTCTTCCCGTAAACAACTAACAACGCGGGACCCGGTAGAGAATGGCAAGCCAGGCGGAGTCACTGGGGTCACGTAGAACATGGCGTGGAGGGGATGTATATTAAAATGGGCTAAAGAAGACATAATAAGCTCAGCCACACGAAGTAACAGGTATTTGTTTTATTCCCGTTTGTATAAAAGGGAATATGCCGGTGTTGAGAAGTGATCTATTAGGTAGTCAATAATAACATAGCCATGATAGCTAACGTTAGCTGTCCAATCCTGTCCCTCGCCTTATCATAGCGGCAACGTTAACTTATATTACTTAACTTGAAAGAGCTAACATTACTTTGCCGTTAAGCTATGTTGACTGCAAGTCGAATGTATGACATTTTAAGAGAAACAATACTAGACAATGAATGATTATTCTGTAGGTGAAAGTGATGAAAAGGTTTTCTGTTTGCCACTCTTACGAAAGCTAGTTTGATAGCAGTTTGTTGAGTAGTTAGCCACCTGCTTACTTGCCTGAGTGTAAGGTTACTTGCCAGCAAGGGGAATGAGGAAATATTTAATACAAGAAATGTATAGTATGGGATCTCAGCATCTAGAAACTATTGGGTGTTAAATTGTGTTATATTCTGATGTCCTTTTTATGTTTTTAGTTAGAACGTAAGCTCGTTTTCAGGGAGATTGTAAGGTTTATTGACCAACTCCTCAGCAAACACCCTCCATACGTCCGCCTGTCTCCTAGTACAGTAGTCTATTTACCAGCCAAGCCATGTTGTGTTTTGCTTTCTGTGCAGATTCACATTCTACACCCAGCAGCGATGTGGCTTTCGCAAAGCAGCGAGGAAAGTGGAGCCAAAGAAGGGCTCTGTAGAAGAGGCAGGCCAGCCACACACAGAGTTGGCTGAGAAAGAGCTCACCCAACGGCGGACCATACCCCCACCCGCACCTCCCAGCCCACACATGCCTCCTCGGGCCTTCGGCCATCTGGTCAAACCTCTGGTCTTCACCATAGGGGTAGGCTATCCTCCACAACGTCTTAGGACTTTTTTAAGGTGCTAAATGCATATTTTGCCTGAATGTGTACAGTATCTGTTAGGATTAGATTATTGAGGTGGTCTTCATGATCAGGATGCACTGAAAGTTTAAACTGATGACTGGATAGGTATGCAGGGATATCAAAGTGGTTTGTTCATATTTAATGCTCCCCTGTATATTGTTGTTAATGGATGGCTATGCATTATACTTTTTTTTTGAGCACTACACGTTGCTGACTCTGATAACAAGATACAGACTTTACATTATTACAGCATGGACAGAACAGCATTACCAGGAACAAATATTATTTTTTAACTTACACCTCTACGAAGTATAGTCTATGCATTCTTCTTAAAATGCAAGAATGCCTGATTACATGTTGCACAGATACAGCCATGCTCTGCATGAGCAAGCGTCTTTAAATGTAATGCTATGTTAATGGTGCACAGCTGATATTTGTAGCAGCAATAGTTTGAGAGATATTCCATACAGTTCCTCTAATGTGGTGTTTGGAGGACAGCATTGGGACTAACTTCATATCAGTTTACAGGCTGCTCTTTCGGCACAGCAGCCATCTGGCAATATGAGTCACTCAAGTCTCGCGTTCAAAGCTACTTCGACGAAGTGCGTGCTGATTGGCTGGAGAAAATTCGGCCGCAGAAGCAGGGCGACCTCCGTAAACAGGTACTGTATGTTAGATGTCGGGTCAAAGTTCATAACTATAAGGTTATTCCTCTGTTGTGGTTCCACAATGTAATTTGTAATTTTCTGTAAACCTTTTTATCCGCAAAGATTTGCATTGGCTTAACAACAAGAAAAACAGATATGCCAAGTCTGACCTTCATTGCTATTTGTGTGTGTAGATAAATCAATGGTGGAACGGTTTGAGTGAGGGACAGCGCACTGTCACAGGTGAGCTCACTTCATTCACTCACTCACTCTGAAATTTTGCCTGCATCATTTTCTCTCACCGCTACAGCATCTATGTGGATGTGGAATACTGTGTATCCATGGAATAAATACAACCGCTAATAGCCGCTTGTGGTCAAAGGCTGTACGTTTGACATGGCTTCTGCTGTTCCTCCTGCTCAGGTATAATAGCGGTGAATGCCCTGGTCTTCTGCTGCTGGAGAGTGCCTGCCTTGCAGCGCTCCATGGTGAACTACTTCACATCCAACCCCGCCTCCAGTGAGTACCACTCTAGTCAGTGTGATTATGTGAGGCACTAGGCCCTGTCTTGCGACATTTCTCGACCAGGGCAAAAAACGCCAACCCCTTTGGACCTCTTCCCAATTTAAAAACGGAGCGCTACAGGGTGTCCATTTCATTTAGTTAAGACACGCTTAATGAGGTCTCTCTCAGGAAGGGTGAATTGGCTTGGCTAGGGGTTTTATGATGTCTCAATGAGTGGGTCCTTCACACTGACCTAGTTTTGAAGAGATAATGCTGACACAAAGATTTTGACTTTTTTTTGTGTATTTATAAATGATTTCTCTACTCCCAACTAGGGTCATATATTTTACAGGAAGGAAAAAAGGTCTCCACTGAGGGGAAAAGCTTCAGATAGAAACTCTGTAGAGGATGTACTGTAAAAGTTTTTTTTAGGTATTTAACTACTATTAAGGGGAGGTGGAGATGTGCCCTTTTTATCCATTGACTGAAAACCGGACAGGCTTTGATCCCATATGAATTTAGATGTCCAGTAGCTTACAAAACATGACATTTATAGACCTACTGGAAAAATGCCTATGACTGAACAATTGTAAACATGATTTTGTTTAATGTGTGCAGATATCTATATGTGTTCTTCCATCTTCCTCACTCAGAGGCTTTGTGCCTTCCCATGGTGCTGTCCACGTTCAGTCACTACTCACTCTTCCACATGGCCGCCAACATGTACGTCCTCTGGAGCTTCTCCACCAGTATTGTCTCCATGCTGGGCAAGGAGCAGTTCATGGCTGTCTACCTGTCTGCAGGTGTGTGTGTGTGTGTTTGGGTGAGAGAGAGAGAGAGACCTGTCTGCATGTGTGCGCACTTGCATTTGTGTCCACCCACTTATTCAGTTTGTGTGTGGTGTGTATACTTTCTTTAGGCGCCATCTCCACATTTGCCAGCTATTTATCAAAGACAGCCACTGGTCGCCTGGGCCCTTCTCTGGGAGCGGTAAGCATCTTCTCATGAATTATAGACCTATGGGAACAAGACAAACCTGACAGTTATTCAACAGTATTATACTATCAGATAATGTAACATTTCAGGTAGGGTTGGGTTATTCAGCAGTACTACATTGTCAAATAATCTAACATTTTAGGTAGGGTTGGGTTATTCAATAGTACCACATTAAATAACTATTATCAACTTTATATTTCAGCTAGTGTTGGATACTGATGTGATGGCCAGAAAGAAAACTAATTGTAACAGAAAGAAATATTGTAACGCTAAAGCTAACCAACTGGAGAAAGATGAACAAAGTACAAATGTATAGATGCCATGTAATAGCTTATCATGATAGGCTAGAGTAACTTAGATTGTAGAATTGACTATAAAATTCAAGATAAAATGGTTGTTCCAAATGAACTAGTGGAGACATTGTAGTCCAATTGTTTTTGTCTGAGCACATCTAATTGCCTTGGCACATGTTCTTGATACTGTGTCTGATGACCTTGGGCGTCTCCCCCACCCTCTCTCCTTCTGTGCCTGTTTCTCTCTATCCGTCTGTGCCTTTCTGTATCCCTCTATCCTTCTGTGCTTTTCTTTATTGATCTTTTCTTCTGTGCCTCTCTTCATCCCTCTATCCTTCTGTATCCCTCTTTTGCGTGGCCTTACAGTCTGGAGCCATCATGACCGTCCTGGCAGCTGTCTGCACTAAGATGCCAGAGGCCAAACTGGCTATCATCTTCCTGCCCATGTATACGTTTACTGCAGGCAATGTGAGTAGCCTAGTGGGGGCATTGAGCTATTGCAACCTCAAATCTTGAATTTCGGTAATGTTTTACAAAAAGTCAATTCTTATATTAGACCAATTTAATTTTCTCACTAGGTCAGATTGTCCTGTTATATTTTAATGAACAAATAGTTTCTTGAAGTTTTTCCTGATGTTTGTTCTGGATCCTAATTTAAAAGGGGGCCCGTAATTAGGTGTTTTTGTATGGGGGGGAAAAAAACTTAAAAACTTGCTGCGTAAAAAACTGCGTAGACTTAATACGGAAGTGGCAGCTAACATAAGCTAAGCGGGGCATAAGAAAATAAGAAAAATGAAAGTGAGTGTATGTGTTGTATTAATAGCTGCTAATATGCTATTTGGTTCATGCACAATGTATGTTTACAGTACTAGATTTTTAGTAATTAAATCATTGTCGGGCTATATCGGAAATGTTTACTTTCCGTCTGGAAAATAGTGTTACATATTGGGCACTTTTGGACCTTCTTTTGATGTTGCTTGTCAAAACCAATTGGCTTACAGTAGCAGAAGCTGCATTTCCCCGGGTCATGTCTATCTCTGGGTTAGTCAAAGGTCTGATTACTCACCATTATTACATCGTAGATGAGTTAATACCATAGACTGTATGGTTAATACAGGCAATTATGGAAGTGACAGTCCATGAGCTACTTTTTTTTGCTGAATACAGCAAATCCTTTAATTATATATAATCTTTCAAATTCAATGCATTTTATTGCTATTATGGATGTGGCAAGTCCACATTGTATCAAATTGCCAGGGCTATGTTAGTAGATCCATTTCCATACATTAACATCCAGGTTGTTTTTTTTCCGCAGGCATTAAAGGCCATTGTTGCTCTGGACACTGCTGGCCTGGTGCTTGGGTGGAAGTTATTTGACCACGCTGCACATTTAGGAGGAGCACTTTTTGGGATGTAAGTAGAATATACTAAAACACTCAAATCTTCTGTCGATTTCTGGCATTAGATGTGCTGCCTAAGATGTTTAGCTACGTACCAAACCGTGGACACACTGTACCGCTGCATTCTTTTTAGCTGCCAGGCATCATTAACCTCTAGTTTCTGTGTAATTTATGTAATGAATTTAGCCCACAGGTGTGTCCATTGAAAAAATAACTTTTGATAATCAAGTGTCTTGATGAAGTCAAGTGTGGTACAACATAACCCACTCTAAAGTAGAACAGCTGCTTTGCAGAAGTACAGCTTTGTAAGGCCTTAGCAGAAAATGCGTAATGCAATTTCTTGTACTGTGTAATGTAATTGCTTGTTTAGTTCTCTGACCTGGTGCAATGCCTTTCGGCAGCTGGTACGTGTGGTACGGCCACGAGCTGATTTGGAAGAACCGGGAGCCTCTGGTGAAGATCTGGCATGACCTGCGGACCCGGGGTCCAGGAGGAGGGGGAAATGGGACAGCATAGAGCTCTACGGTGCTACTGAGCTTGGGGTCGTTCCCAGGTCATGACTCCCGACCTCTGTATGGACATACACAATGCAGGGAGTACAGAGCAGGAAGAAAAAAAAATGTAACTCTGAGACCACCTGTTTATTGTTTGTTCAGTTTTATTGTTTGTTTGTTTCTAGTTCTGCTCACTTGTAAAAAATAAATAAATAAACAAATCAATCCTCCACAGCTAAACAGGCTCACAAGCATGCTTCTGCAGAGGTCTACCACCCCCTGCTGGCATGTTGCCCCAAAAAGGCTATGCTTTATATGATTTATTTCCATGTATATTGATGCTCTTATAGCAAAGCCCTGTATTTATATGTCTCAGCCATCTGACGCTGTGAGATGGGCCTCACGTGTTGACTCATGCTCAGCTTGGGCCCTTCACTTTGTTTGAGTGAGGAACAGAGACGAGAGTGCTTTTGGGTGACATTACATTAAGTCAGTCAGTTTTTTTAGATGAAAAGCCAGAAATTAAAATGCCCATACTTTAATTGGTCTTCTATTGTGCACTGAAGGGCGGTATGCAACTGGAAACTTTTATTTTATTTTTTTTTAAGGACCATCTTTAAAATCATGCATGTTGATCTTCAGTGTTAGTTTGACATTTAAGGAAGAACGTGTCCTCACGTTAGCCTCCTTTCATGGAAAAGCAATGGACTAAGGGTGTACACACACAGGAATGCAGGCATTGTAGTCTGTCTACATTACTTTTTTTTTTTTTTGATCTAAATAAATGTTTATTTAAACCACACAGCTGATTATTTTGGGTTTGATTGCAGAATGTGTCTGACGATTGAATATATGTATACCTATGATGCAAGTTTTAGATGTTGAATATATTTGACAGTTTTATCTATAGAGTAATATTAAAGGGATAGTTCGGTTTTTAACACATTAAGCCCCTTTCACAGGTTGTCTAAAATGCAATAAAGTGGTTGACATCGAAATTTTGACTATTGCTTCTGTCTCGGCTATTTGGGAAATGTAGAATCGCCTTTGCCTGCCTTCAAATTGGCTAGCAATGGGCATGTGTTGTTTCCATCCTTAAAACACTGGTTTTTAAAAAAGTGCTACTCACCAAGTGGTTAGTGGTGCTCAATGATGTTCCAAAACATGTATCGTAGCGAAATAAAGCTTCCGTCATTTTTTATTTGGCACTTTGTTTACATGAAGGAGCAAATAGATCCCTATGGGACTTACAAAATGGCAAATAAAACATGACAGAAACTATATTTTGCTACGATACTTGAGTTGGAACATCAGCAAGCCCACTAATCACTCCATGAGTAGCATTTTTTTAAAACCCGTGTTTAAAGGATAGAAACAACACATGCCCATTGCTAGCCATTTTAAAGGCAGGCAGAGGCAATTCTATATTTCGCAAATAGCCGAGACAGGAGCAATCATCAAGATTTTGGTGTCAACCACTTTATTTCATTTTAGACAACCTGTGAAAGGGGCTCAATGTGTTAAAAAACGAACTATCCCTTTAAAATGGAGAACCAACAGCCATTGCCTCCATCCATGACTGTTAGACTTTGAATCTTATTTGGAGTAAATCATTGATCAGCCTTTTCATCAGCCCAGGAGCTTTCACTTCCCAGAGGAATCACATCAGTTCTCAGGTCTATCGCAACAATGCCACAGGAAGTTAACTACCCTTGAGCACCAAATTGTTATCATTTAAAATGTTGAAATGAAGGTATTCGTTTGAAGATTTTGTTGCAATATCCTGTCACAGAAACACTTTCCGTAACTTCAACTGACCAAAGGCTAGTCACATGATTGAAACCACTGCTATTTACGATGTACAACATCTTGTAAAATGGGCAAAGTCCATCAACAGCAAATGGATATGGTACTGTGCTGTTTCTTCCTTATTTACCTACATTTGTCCAGTATGTCATAAGAGTTTCAATAAGAGTTTCATATCCATCACGTGATCAGTATCTGGTGTGCAAGAAATATCAGAGAATATCAAAATCAATGTTTTAATTGCCTAAGCATGTTTAACTGTTTATACCAGTATAACTGTTATATAACTAAATAAAACACAAAAATTATATGCAATTTTTTTTTTATTTGTACTTAAATAATAAAGGCATTTCCCTTTAAAATTGTGATAACATTTTAGGGACCTTTATAAGATCTGTCCAAGACACATCTGTGCACTCATGCTTTTTGTTAAAAGAAAGTGATATTTGTGATATATGTGGCTTCAATTTGTGACAAACATCAGTTCCTCATTGTTGCAATTAAATACATTTTTTCAGCATCATTAACAAATTCAGGTTGGTATTAAAAATTACATTATGAGTAAAAATCTTCCAAACACTTAGTGTAAAGGCATCTTACATATCATATGGATCAAAACAGTTTTTGAATTATTATATGACTTTTGAGTCCCGACAGATTACACACTATAGTTTCACATCTCTTGAAATGGATTTATATGTCTGTTTTGCTCTGAGGACTGCTTGAGTGTTTCTCCATTTGGGAGAGCTAGTAATCCCAGTGGGTTCATCGACCCCTAACCCAATATTGACTCAGGGACCAGTGGGCCCCGATTCCTGAAGTTTCCATCTCACATTTGAGCTCTTCTTCATCGTGCCACAGCTTCTCAGAATTTTGTTGTTATCACGGGACAACAATACACACTTTGAAGACCAGGGCAAACAAGACAAATAACGGACAATTTAAGAAATTTGTTTCATTACCAATTTAGTGGAAGGACATCTGGTTAACTGAAGTAAGTTGGTGTGTGTGTGGATTGTGTGGATCAAGCCTTAGGCTACCATTAACACCTGAACCTGTCTGAAGACTCACTCTCCTAATAATATTATTTCAAATTCACTCATCACAGTACTAATGTATTTCTGAAAAAAAAAAAAAAACAGTGTACTTACTTATTTTCATGAATGAAAATCATGTACTACTGCAACATTAACATTTTAAGGCTTCCTATCCTTTAAAATTGCTCATGTTCATTGTCAGAATGTCAGATTTATTATGGAGTAATTTAGATGTCTTCTGACTAAGCCATTTTTTCATCTCTAAATTAAAAGTTCAGATCAGCTAAAACATTGCAAGCATTTAATTCAAGCAGTTTGGTAAATCGGACAAACAGTTCAGAAATGAACATACACACACTGGTCTACATTTCATTATCTCTAATCCGGCATGTTCCACCACTGAAAAATGTGATGACACCAACAACATGATAAACCTGACCTTCAGAGACCTCAACCACCCTGCCTGCCCTCTCCGTAGGTACACAGAGGACCCGCCTACCCCCATGGTGGTTCTGGTGCTGCAGGTGGTGGGCCTGGTGCTGGGTGTGCTAGGCTGGTGCATGGAGTCCAGCTGTACCAGCTCACACACCTGGCGTGTGGCCAGCCATGCTGAAGCCGTCATGACCAGCAGCTGGGTCTTCGAGGGACTCTGGATGCACTGTACAGCTAACTCCATGGGATCTGTGCAATGCAGCCGACACAAGACCGTGCTGGGACTGCCAGGTATGTGATGTATTGTTATTTGTGAGAATGTGTGTGTGGGTGTGCGTGTGTGTATATGTATGTCCTTAAATCCTTGCAGGCTCCTCTTAAGCATTAGGAAGATACAGTTATTACTATCTGGTAACTTACCAGTTATAACTACTGCTAAGTTGTTGCTGTTTGAACAACTGCCTTCTGTTCACAGAGACTATGACTATGACAAATACAATCCAAAGTGAGTCTGGAGACACAGCCTAGTGGAGCACCTTGTAATCTTAGTTCACATACAGACAAAGACCTGAGCAATTTATTATTTATTTATTTTATTTATTAAGGCAGCCTTGGCCACAAGTTTGACCAACAGACCTAAACCCACTTTTTGTGTGGACAAATGTTTTTATTTTTTATTATTGAGAGTACAAACTTTAGTTCACACTCTTCTTGTAGTGTATGTACTGTAAAAGTAGAGTGTAGTGGAGTGTAGATTTTAGTGGAATTAACACAAACTAATGTTTATTCCAAAGGAAAAAAGGGCCTTTGATAACTTAAGGCCTGATGGGTGCATTGATTCCAACAAGCAATCCAAGTCTTCAATCAAAAGAGAACTTGTACATCACTTATCCTGATGCAAATACTTATAATTAATAGAAAACATAACAAAACAAAACAAAACATGCAAAAAGGTTTTGGACAGTCAGACCCTCAATATTTCCTCACATAAACATAACAAACAAAAACACAGGAACTGCTAGTTTCTGCTTCTAATGAACTGATGTCACCATCTTCACTCCATGCAGTAGATTGGATAGCCCACACAGACACTCCTGGTATCAGTACTGTCGTCATGACTTCACAAGGAAGGGCCTGGCTTTAATGGATTTATTGCCCTAGCATAAAAAGACAGGCTGGAGTTGCTTTCATAAATGAGCAGCAGATGTGTATAGTGAATAGTAGGTGAAACGAGATCTTACTAGATAACCTTTTTGTTCCTTACTGACCCATATTCGAGGACTTGTACAGGGGTACTTTTTCATTTGGCATTTTTTTTGGTGCTGTGGAGGTTGGCCATGGCCACAGGAGTAGAGGTTGTCGGTTTCTTCCTCGGCGTGGCGAGCTGGCTGCTCACAGGATCATGCTTGTCAAATGACTACTGGAAAACCTCCTCGTTCGCAGGCAGTGTGATCGTTTCCTCGCGCCAGTACCAGAACCTCTGGCACTCATGTGCTGAGGACAGCACTGGCATCAAAAACTGCAAAGATTTTGAGTCCTTGCTGGCCCTGCCAGGTAAATGATGCGGTTGATGCTGCCAGGTATTAGGGGAACAAGGTTATTAACCTACTCAATACCCTCTCCATATATCTCAGAAGCTGTTGGACTAAGCTTTACTAAAGATGCACATTCATACGCCTAGGCATCTGTTACGCTGAATTTATGACCTTCAAAACCGTTTTCATCCACCTACTATCTGCAGAACATTTATCTATGGGCAGGTTGTGTTTTTGTGTATATGTGTGCTTAAGAATGTTCTGTGCCTTCAGTCATGCTTGAACTGTGTGTGTTAAGGCTGATGCCCCGAATCCAGATGACTTTGCCACTGCTGCTTTTGTGTTGACTCTGCATCTACTTTTGTCGTAGGCTATGTTCAGGGATGTCGTGCCTTAATGATTATCGCCCTGCTCCTGGGCTTGGCATCCATCATTGTGTCGGTGCTGGGACTGAAATGCACTAAATTAGGAAGTACATCCCTGGAGGCCAAGGGCAAGATCGCCTTAACAGGAGGCATTTTATTTATTCTGTCCGGTGAGTCTTCACTTCCCTCCTGTTTCATTGTCATTGTGTTCCAGGTGAAAGGAATATTTGACAGAAAAAGCTAGCTATTCATTTAAGATGGTCTAATGGTAATTTTTCATCCTGACCTAATTTTTTGTGGTATAAATTATAACAGAATATAAAAATATGACCAAAATGCATTCTTTCCCTCACCAACAGTTTGGCTTCTTGGAAATAAAACTCTGACCTAAATGATGTATTTTATTACCGTGGCATTTATGATTCCTGTTACACTCTCTCACTCTCTCTCTCTCTCTCTCTCTCTCTCTCTCACTCAGGTGTGTGCACTTTATCTGCTGTGTCCTGGTATGCTACACGCATTGTGAAAGAATTTTATGATCCCTTCTATGGAGGCATAAAGTGAGTTCTTCTCAGAAATGATTGTTTGATCTTTATATATACTGTAGGTCATGAGATCATTTATCTAGATACACACACACAGAGAGAGAGAGAGAGAGAGAGAGAGAGAGAGAGAGAGAGAGAGTTTCAGGCTTTGACCTGTGTCCCTGATAAAAGTCCCACTCAAACATCTTCAAAATTTCTAATGTAGATTTATCTTTATGTAGGTTTGAGCTGGGGGCCGGCCTTTACATGGGCTGGGGGGCAGCTGCTCTGGCCATTCTGGGAGGGGGGATGCTGTGCTGCTCATGTAAGATGGGAACATCAGGGACGCCACAAGGGTGAGTTATGCCTTCCACGTAACTGTAACTTGAAAACTTCAGGCAACTTTCAGTTGTTGTGTTCTGTGTCGTGTCTGTAATGGGATATAAACTTATTGTGAAGTATAATTAAATATGTATGAAATAAAGTGTAAATGTTGCTAGTGACTGAATATCATATTTAATTTTGCTTCATTTGTAGAGGTTACAGCTATAATTACTCAGCACAAGGACAAGGAAAAACAATCTACCGGACTGCCCCGGTGTCTGAGTCAGGAAGCGGCAAGGCTTATGTCTGACAATGAACGAAACTATACCACTGTACATCAAGATTTTTCTGGAAGCCTCTTAGGCGCATCTGCCTTTTTATTGTTACTGTGTTTCTATGTGAACCCATTTGAGTGTTGTTATGAGCAATCAATTAGTAATTGTTATCTTGTAGATCATTTATTTGTTACCATGTCTGTGAAGATTCTCATTTATCCAGGTTGTGGTGGTCATAGTGTTCAGTTAAGGCAACTGGACTTCTTTTTGAGCTTGAAGTTTGCTGGAAAAAAATAAATTCATTATTTTTATTCAAACATATCACATATCTGTCTTCTTTGATGAAATCTTGCAGGGGACAGAGTACTAATAGCCTGTTTGTTTGTTTTTTAACTAAACTACTCAAGATGAGGGGCAAAAACTATTTTAATCACAAACACAATCTCAGGGAACTTTGATTGCTACTCTGCTGTCGCCCCCTGCTGAATGATCGAAAAAAAGTGCGAGACAAATAGCCTAAATGTAAAGTAAAGTGCAGTTAGTAGTAATTCATCCAGAGCTCTACGTTACCACTTCCCAGAATTACTATGATATAAGGTGGACCTACGTATTTTAGTCATGGAACTAGTACACTAGAACTAGCAGGTTCGTTTGTGGATTTGACTGAGTTTACACCATACACCAGGTTTGCGTGTGCGCATAAGGTCATGTGCCCTTACCATGTGTAATAATTCTGCGACAATCTTCCATAAAGAGTCGCAATGAAGGAATTGGTAGAGGCAAGATGGTGGTCAAGACGAACGAACCAGGAGTTGGCTGAGGCACAAACTGTTGTTTATAAAGTGTTGGTTTCTATTTAATTAACATAGTAACATCAAGGACCCCAGCGCAGCTTTATTAGGCGTCGGAATATACGGTTAAATGTTGTGAGGTAAAACATTTTCTCTCTCTCTGTTTGGTAGGCTATTATGGTTGAGGTGGACGACTGCTAGCCTATGCTGCTAAATGCAAAAATGTAAAACTAGCTATTGCTAGCTTACTTTAGCTGGTATGTAAAATCTCAATGAGACACGTGTTGAAGTCATTTGTCATTGGGCTTAACGTTAACTGAACATGGGTACTTGATTTGTGCATTTCTCAAGTTACCAAAAGACTTTCGTTTTCGTAGTTGGCTATTTAGTGAGTTGGGCTAGTAGTCTGACTGGCATTGGTATACTAGTCTCAGAGCTAGCTACTAGCTAACTAGCACTATAGGCATCCGAGTTATGGTGAGCACGCCAGTCTCGTGGGACGTAAAGTGTGGTCATGATTCACTTCATCCCAGCGACCTTGCGTGCTTGGTTAAGATTAAATAATACCTGTTCTACTAATAAATGTCTGCTATACTGACTTCTTAGCAGAATAACATTAACGCAAAGGCATGTTCATGTCAGCAGTCAACTAACGTTAACGTTAACTGCCGTCGAGACACCTAAAACCAAAAAATGACACAGAAGCGTTTTATATCGGGAGATAAGGGAGGACATTTTGCAGTCGCAGTAATATTTTTTTTTTGTTTTAGGCCGCCAAGCATGCTTCTGTATCATTCTTCTTTACTGCGTCCGCGAGTAGGTCAGCAAGATTTTCATACTATCACTTTTCATATGACGTTTCATTCCTATCTTGTTCGGACATTGCGGCCAGTTTGAATGACTTCGTGAATATGGCTTTGGGTAAATATATTGTTTACAGGACAGTGCATATTCACATTTAGGCTACCACTGTGATGGCTGAGTTATGATGGGGAGGGCAAATGTAATGAAATTGTCGCCCACTGGCCTAGTTTCCATAAAATGGTCCACATTTTAATTGGAACAGCACTTTGTTCTATGGCTAACGTTAAAGTTGTGTTAGTAACGTAATATGCCCCTATTTCCTCAAGATGTTTTGAAAGGTTGTCTTACCTCCTTTTGCGACATTACGTTTTGCAACCTTGGTCGGGTTGGTTCCTCAAGTCACCAAACATGTACTAAACATTTAATGATCAACTAAGCAAGCAGCCAATTTACAAGGCTTCAGTTGCTAGAGTGTTTGTGAGTGAGCAGCAGTGGATTGTGCCTGGCTTGAATTGATTGGTTTCTGGTAACTCCCTTCAAATTTCTTTTTTTTTTTCATTAGATGATATACTTCTCAAATATTTTTACCATTTGAAACAGGAGAGATGAAAAATCTTGCTCCTGAAAGAAGTGTGATGGCTCGTGTCGTTAGGTTTTTCTTGTGACAGATCTGTGAGCCTGTTCCCCCTATACTTAGAGAATTCTACAGATGTCTACAAAAGAGTTGTTGTATTTGGGAGAAAATATTCCAGCTGTTCTCAAGAGTACATTGTGATGATGCCCAGCAAATAAGCCTAATTGACTGATGACTCTGGGATGTGTGTGTGTGTGTCTGCGTTGTCAGGTGGCCATGGCTGGCAGGCGGGAGGAGTGCTTGTGGAAGAAGCACATTGCGGAGCAGCTCAAGCTGAGAGACCGCGTGCAGAGGCAGGCCTTTGAGGAGATCATCCACCAGTGTAAGTTGTTCGCTCACGTCCGACTCCAAGCTGCCGTGACTTAAAGCTAGGGTCTACGTTTCTGAAAATCACTTGAGCCTCTGAGACAGATTTGAAAAAAGCATCCTGACTAAGCTGACTCTAGTTTAGCTTCCTGCCAACTTTCTGAGCATGTGCCATTCGTTCACGAAGAAGGGTTTGCAGATTGCAGTTTGATAGATGTGTCAGAATCCGGTCCGTTCAGTATGATTGGATAGTGTTTTTCCTGGATTGTTCGTTCTAGGGGCCACTAAAACTTTTAATTTTTGTGTCAAAACTTTTAATGAATTGGTTGCAATGGGGGTGTGAAGAGTATTTCAAGCAATATGTTAAAAAATTGCATGCTCCAAAGATCGTAGACCCTAGCTTTAACCTTTCCATCAAAACAATGTCAAACTAACTGTATGATCACAGACTTTCATCTGTGATCTTGATGACATTCATGCTGAATTAGAATCAGTTGTCAAAGTTAATGCCTGTGTTTTGTGTTTGTGTGTGTGTGTGCTACAGACAACCGCCTTCTGGAGAAGTCAGACCTGCAGGCTGTGCTTTCTGAGCGCCTGCAGACCGACAAATATGACCAGAGCCGACATGACCTCAGGTAGGCCACTCTGGGTGCAGCTTGACCTTCGGCCCAGCCCCAGCAAGACTGCAAAGTGTGTGTGCGTGCCTAGCGATATGTTTGCTTTGCAATGTAAAGTCTGATGGCTTGCATTAACTACATTTGTTCCTGCTATTTAACTACATTTGTTCCTGCTATTTTTTTTCTCATTTTGATTTGGTTTGTTTGCCTGAGTGCAGTCCGGGATCGGACACCAGTCGCAGTGACACCCTCAGTCAGGAAATGGCCCAGATGCGCATTAAGCACCAGGAGGAGCTCACTGAACTGCACAAGAAGCGTGGAGAGGTACACACACACACACACTTGCTTGCTCTTCTCCCATGGGCACGAGTGCTGATTTTTTCTATCAGTCCCATTACCCATGGTCCTACTGAGTCATGAGTTCATGAGTCATTCTTGTCTCTGTTGGTATAATTCTCTGAGGAATTCTGAACACATGCATCCATTTGAGTGAATGGGCACTCAAGTGTGTTGTACACTGTTGCTCTGATTCTCTGTAGGTTGTCCTCTTTATTTCTCATAATGTGCTGATCTAATATTGTCTGCACTTGTCAGAAATGTTACAAAAGCTATTTAATTTGGGTTTATTTGGCTTAGACTTCCTTTGACTACTGTCACCACAAACTAAAACCTGCAATATATCCCAAATTCCATTGTCATTGCACTATTTAAAACTCAGACAGTGACCAATTGAACTTACGGCCCACTTTTGAACATGGTAACGATCCATTAGGAACTAGTAACGTCTAGTTTAGGTTGACCTAGTGAGTTTTGGATGAATGTGTGTGGTGAGAAGTAGTTTTGCAAACAAGCCTATGTTGACTATGAAAACCTATACATACATACATATATACTATATAGCACAGACATGACATGGCATGAAGTGTAAGTGGGACAATAAATGCTTATATACGGACACACCCTTGTTCTGTTGTTTATTATCCTTTATGTGTGTTTCATCAGGATATGATCAATTTGGTGATGTAATAGGGTAATGGGGGCCTTTTCTGAGTTTTCATGTTTTTAGTCATGTCATATAATTGTCTCTGGCTACAGTGATGGCCTAATCAGCCCTGTTTTGGGTAGATCAGTAGGTTGTAGTATTCACTCTAGGTAATACAGTTAAGTTGTTTGTGGCCCATCATGTTCTTTTTGACTATTGCATAATCAATCAGCTGGTCTGGTCTGGCCAGTGTCCGTCTCTGTGTCACTGCCCTACTCTTTCTGACTCTGATCTGTGACCCCTGGTCCTCTCTAAGCAACCCTGAGGGGGATCTTTCTCCTGTTCTGGCTCGTTGTTTGCCCCAGATTTCTGCCACTCTGCTACTGCTGCTCTGAAGAATCAAAGGCCTCCCTGTGTCTGGACATGTCCTGTTATCTCGCACTCACAAGATCGCTGCAGTCACTGCCAAGAGCACACCAGATGACTGATGGGCACAGAGTTAAAGACATCTTGAGATGAAGTTATTGATTACTGGGAAATGAGCTCAATAAAATGTCAACCTAGCCTGGGGGTGTTGTTATACAGTAGGTACCTGGGCTGATTTACATTGTGCTAAATGGCTGTAGTATTTGCTCATGAGAATAGTGGCTTTGTCTAAACAACTACCCAAATGTATATGATGGGACTTACAGACACATGCCCACAGAGGAGGCCAATGATTATGCTGTCTCTGTTAACAAATGTTTTGACAGTTACACGTGTGTGTGTGTGTGTGTGGGTGGGAGAGAGAGATTGGAGGAAGAGCACAAGGTCCTGCAAGTCGCCCCCAAAATGCATTGCTCTCTTGAAGATTTTCATCTTTCTGCCATGCCCACTTTGTTTCTGTGTAATCTAACACTCTCTCTTTTTCTCTCTCTTAGCTTGCACAGAGTGTGATTGAACTGAACAACCAGATTCAGTTGAAAGACAAGGAGATCCAGAGCAATGAGGCCAAGTAAGTTTGACCTGCGGCTGTTTGTGGGGTTGTGCTGTACACTACACTATGACCAGTATGTGTGTCGGTTTTTTGTGGTGTACATCTCTGTTCGAAAACAGAACATTTACAGAATTGGAGGAGAAACATGCATGGTCGCTGCAGTGCAACTTCAAGTGTGTGTGTGTGTAGGATGCTGGAGTACCAGCAGCAGATCTCCGAACTGGAGGGCGAGTGCCGTGAGCTGCGGAGTCAGCTGCAAGACCTGGAGCGGGCCAACCAGACGCTGAAGGACGAGTATGACGCCCTGCAGATCACCTTCAGCGCCCTGGAGGAGAAGCTGCGGCGCACCACCGAGGACAACCAAGAGCTGGTCTCGCGCTGGATGGCCGAGAAGGCCCAGGAGGCCAACCGCCTCAACGCCGAGAACGAGAAGGACTGCAGGCGAGTGAAGTAGAATGGCGTGCGCACACACACATTGAACACACACACTGAATGAAATAAAATTGTCTGTCTGTAACCCAGTCTCTCTAACAAAGGGCACTGCAGGAGTCATCTATTAATACAACAACAAAGAAAAAAATATATTGCAAAAAAAAGAAAACGGTATACAATTTCTTGGCATGGTTTATACATGGCATAGTCATTATTCAGTGGTACTTACTAAAAAAACAATTAAAAAAAGAATCCATTGCAAAAAGTAAATAAACAACAACAAACATGACATTTAAAATAAACAAAAGCACAAGTAAAACCAGAAACACTCCTGCCACACACGCAAACAGAATAGGTTGCTAAGGCATGGACAACAATGATGCACAGAGATGCGTTTCTTGAATAGACAGTCAGACTCTTGACATGATTGGCCATAAATGAGTTAACTCTTTATGGATACAACTCTAAACCGTTTTAAGTTTGGCAACATAGAACTTGATTTGAGATGCTGACTGGTATTGTTTGATTATTTTGGTTTCTGTTGAGGCTGGAGATGATTGATCAGAATTTCTCCCTAATTGCTGAATTAATGGCAGCCATCATGTCCTTAGACACCATTCTGAGTGGCCATGAAGCCTATAACAAAAGCAGCGAGTGATGGGTCTTTGAGACCACTTTTGGATGAATGGGTTGTAGACGTTCTTGAAATGACTGCATTGATGAGGAAATCTCATGGTCGCTAACGAGGCAATTAACGACTGTTAAAGCAAGCTCTGACTGAGAGGTCCCACCTATCAGCTTCAGCTTATTTGGTGATCCGACATGTGATTGGCAGACAGAGTGGTCCATTGTTTGGCTGCAAGGAGTTAAAACCATGCGTCTGTGTTACTAGGAGCCACTACAGGCCATATTATATGTCTGCCAGAATGGACAATAGCCGGGACATTTCTAGTAGGATGAGATGTCTACAACATTGCTCTCTGTGGTTGAAGGAACAGGAGGCTTATTGTTTTAGCTTCTTAGAGGACTTTGTAAGTCTTTTTCTTTCTGGATGCCTCCATTTTGGCTTTCCATAGTGTCATCGAAGGTGAAACTGAATCACTTTCTTAGATTGCCCATCCGCTTTCTGCATGCTCATTCATGTGCTCATGTTATGTGGGAATGATGGCCTGGTGGTTTTGGTAAGGTTGAACAGGACAAACCATAGACCATCATGGTTACTGAGGTTGGATTGTGCCTTTATTGGATTGCCACTGACTGGCCCCCTCATTCTCTTCACAGACGCCGGCAGGCCAAGCTGCAGAAGGAGCTGGCCGATGCTGCCAAGGAGCCGCTGCCCATCGAACCGTAAGTAGAAGGCACTAATTTCTGGCTCTAATCCATGGGGTGGACATGGCCGCATGCCTCCCAGCCATCCGTTTCCCTCCTTCCTGGACTGTAGAAGTCAGTCTGAATCCCCATGCCCCCTCCACCTCCCAATGCATTCAGCCAATGACTCCAATATCCAGTTCCACTGTTGAGACTCAGGTTGTCCTATTTTTGAAGACCCAACCCCCCCCCCCTCCACACACACACACAAATCATAATGATGGCAAACGGCACCGTTTACTGCCCCATTTGTCTGTCTGTAGTTTCTGACCTCTTTCTATGTGCCGCCCCTACCCCCAGGGATGATGACATTGAGGTCCTGGCTGAAGATGGTGGTGGGAAGGGCACGGGCGAGGCCTCCCCAAACCGACCTCTCAGTCGAACACCTAGGTAAGCACTGTTGGCACACCACTCCCAAAGACCAGTGCATTATATTCTGTTTACTCATAAAGCTGCAACATGTGAATTAAGTTTTAAGTAAGGATTGTTTTTTCATTATTTTTGTTTTTAAGATTTAGTCCTGTTTCCTGTCTTTCCTAATTGTTTGTCTTCCACCCCCTCTCCCTCCATCCCTCTCTCAACAGTAAGCGCATATCCCAGCCTCCCCAGAGTGGCATTCTGGACTCCATCTCCAACATATTTGGGTATGTCAAACAGGGCATTCATTCATAGTCAGACCGGCATGTATATCTGGGTGTGTTGCTTGATTCTGTCTCTCTCTCTCCATGGGTTATTGAGTGGTGTGATTGTGGGTGTATGGTGCGGTGTGTTTCTTCACCTGTGTGTGTGTGTGTGTGTGTGTGTGTGTGTGTGTGCGCGTGCGTGCTTGTGTTTGCTCTCGTTTACCGCTTTTCTCTGTCTGCCTGCAGCCGTTCTGAGTGTGTGCAGCCTGGACACCCCCCATCGTACTCCAGGTGATGCTACACTGTGGTGTCAGCAGGGTTTACAGCTCTGTGTGTTTGTGTATGTATGTATGTATGTATGTATGTATGTATGTATGTATGTATGTATGTATGCACGTGTGTGTGGCTGTGTGGCTGTGCGGCGGTTGTTTTCCTCTTTGTGCATCTGCATGGCTGTTATGTTTTTGTTATTTGATTATTGTGACGGGGTGTTGGTGATGGTTTGCTTTGGCAGCTCATTGTTCATCAAGGGTAGCTTTATTTTGATTAAGTCAATATTGAGGGTTTTAGTGAAGTGGCAGTGGTGCTGAGAATCTGCCTATTTACCCTCCCAGCAGGAAGTATGCTCACCTGTGGTAAATGATGAACTGAAGCAAGAGGAAGTGAGTGGTTAAAAGGGCTGCATGCAGTTCCGCTTGCGTTGCCTAGTTTTGCTCATAATGTGCACATAGTTAGAGATTGCATACGTTGGGAAATGTCAAGACTTGACTCGGCGTCCTTTCTGGTTTATGCCTGTATTTTACCTGAACAAAATTCTTTAATTTCTCTCGTCTGCCGACAGCTCTAGGCAACCTTGGGAAATAGGGCTAGGAGTTGATTCATTCCGGACGGTTCTTGAAAGACTGCACTTGCATCCTTTTGTACAATACAGAACTCCCCACAGGATGTGGAAGATGAAATGCTGAGTTTGAAGTCGTAAAACTGTAGCACCTCACCTTTTATTGTCTTGTGTGTATTTATATGTACAAATGGATTAATTACTGGCCAGCCTCTTCTGGTTATTTTGTTGCTTTTGGAGGAACAACATATTTCAAGTGTAGTCATGGTGTGCTGGGTCTGTAATGAGCCCTTAGTTAAAAAACAATATATGCCTGAGCTTCTGATTATTTTCCTGCTACCTGGCCTCTTTTGCCTAATATCAGGCCCAATGGCAATGAATGTTTGCAATGATTAATCAGCTAGATATTACCGTAAAGTAGTGGTGATGGAATGTGGCAGCAGGCGGTTTGTAGTTGTCATGGTAACGGTTGTTGAATTGGCCCTTCACTCAGCAGGCGTCGCTCTGTGAACTCGTACGGGAGCTCGCCAGAGAACACGGAGGCGGCCAGCGGGGCCAATGTGGACGTCCGGGTGCCGTCGACCGCTCTGCACATATTTGTGAGTTCCCAGCTGTGTCTCCCCTTTAAACCTTTTTGTTTTTGAGTTTGTGATTCCTCAGTCCAGTCCCTCCACTCATGCCCTGTCCTAATCAATATCACTAGAAGCCCTTAGCTTAGTTGTAACACACATACGCCCTGATCATGCCATAAAAATTTACACAAGCTTAAGGTCAATGATGAGAAGTAAAAGGTCTGACGCCCAAGTCCCCACTCAGCCACCCCTCTGACTCCCAGCAGGCCCTGCTCTTTTCCCAGCATGCTCTAGTCGTGCAGCGCTGGTTCCAGGGTCTGCTGACAGTCCTGCTGCCTGTTTTAAGCCCGTGGCTGCTGGAGACTCTGCAGTCCCGCATGTAAGGCATCACACATCAGACCATCTCAGGAGTGTCGGGGCAGGCCGTGGGGATAGGCAACTGATCTCAAGTTTTCAAGCTGAGACCTTCCAACCGTCTGCTAACATCTTTACTAAATATATTACTGGCACAGTGGTAGCAAAGCCAGAATTGAAGGCATGCATGTTTGTCCCAGATCACCAGTATGGTATTAAAATTGTTGAGACATGGATGAGGAATGTGAAAGTACATGTGCTGAAATGGCAGCTGTTAATATGTCTCTCTCTCTCTCTCTCTCTAATTCTCTCTCTTAGGATGCCCATGATGGGGAGGTGAACGCTGTGCGCTTCAGTCCAGGCTCCCGTCTGCTGGCCACTGGAGGAATGGACCGCAGAGTGAAACTCTGGGAGGTCATCTCAGGTAGGGGACTGTGTGTGTGTGTACATATATGAGGCAGGGGGAGGGAGAGAGAAAGAGAGAGAGTGATGGGCAGACTGTAGGAATTTAGTGTGGACTTTACCCCAATAATGGAAGTGGTCAATGATGAGAAGTAAAAGGTCTGATGCCCAAGTCCCCACTCAGCCACCCCTCTGACTCCCAGCAGGCCCTGCTCTTTTCCCAGCATGCTCTAGTCGTGCAGCGCTGGTTCCAGGGTCTGCTGACAGTCCTGATGCCTGTTTTAAGCCCGTGGCTGCAGGAGACCTCGCAGTCACTATATGAGGCATCACACATCAGACTATCTCAGGAGTGTCAGGGCAGGCTGTGGGGATAGGCAACTGATCTCAAGTTTTCGAGCTGAGACCTTTCAATTGGACAGCAAAACGTCCCTTTTTATAATTACTTCCCCCTCGGAGTCAAGCTGTACCGTGTCTGCACTGATACTTGTTTATCGTCATGCAATGGCTTGACGTGGTGGTCCGTTGTTGTGAGGACCCGAAAGGGGATGGCGTTTTCAATCTGAACATCTTAATTCTATATTATCTTATCTCTATATATCTATATTTTGCAGGACGCTGTGAGCAGAAAGGCGCACTAACGGGCAGCAATGCTGGCATCACCAGCATCGAGTTTGACAGCGCTGTGAGTACCATGTCTTTATCTAATTTAACTGTTTGATCTTTGACTTTGGTACGTGATCCCATCATGCATAGAAACGTGATTTGATCTATTTATTTATTGATTGATTGATTTTGTGTATCTGTTGCTCAGGGTTCTTATCTACTGGCCGCCTCTAATGACTTTGCCAGTCGGATCTGGACTGTAGACGACTACAGGCTGAGGGTGAGTAGAGGTCGTGCTCCCCTTCAGATAAACACGGCACACACTGGGAGCCTGAGGCCTCCTTATTGACAGACCCACTTATGTTTCCTTTGCTCGCAGCACACACTCACGGGTCACAGTGGGAAAGTGCTCGCAGCGCGATTCCTACTAGATAACGCTCGCATCGTCTCCGGGAGCTACGACCGCACACTCAAACTCTGGGACCTGCGCAGCAAAGTTTGTAAGTATGCCTCTCTTCCCACCCTGCCGCACAACCACCTTTGGAGTCCCAACATTATTTGTTATATTTTTGTTATATTTTTGTATAGATACATGTTATTTAAACAAATATATGTATCTATCGTTGTGTGTGTGTGTGTGTGTGTGTGTGTGTGTGTGTGTGTGTGTGTGTGTGTGTGTGTGTGTGTGTGCGCGCGCTCGTTCTCATCAGTTAAATCATACATGTTTGTTTCTTTGTGTTAGGCATGAAGACAGTGTTTGCAGGGTCCAGCTGTAATGACATTGTCTGCACTGAGCAGTGCGTCATGAGCGGCCACTTCGACAAGAAGGTTCGCTTCTGGGACATCAGGTGAGCTGGAGGGAGACGGCATGCAAGTGGCTCTGCACTCTCGTACCTGGGTGTTCAGCAGTCAACATAGAGGAAAACTAACTCTGTGTGTGTGTGTCAGGGCGGAGAGTATAGTGCGTGAACTGGAGCTACTGGGCCGGGTCACGTCGCTGGACCTAAACCACGATCGGACCGAGCTGCTCACCTGCTCCCGTGACGACTTGGTGAAGATCATCGATCTGCGGAGCAACGCTGTACGGCAGACCTTTAGGTAAGAACCCTGACTGCCAAACCCCTTTATCAAACCCCCCACTTACCCCATCAGCACCACCACAATTGGACCATGTTGGTCAGACAGCTAATCAATAAAAGACTACAGCATGACTTGGTTATTTATCTGTGTTGTGTTCTTTCCCCTTCAGTGCTCAGGGTTTTAAGTGCGGTTCAGACTGGACAAGAGTGACCTTTAGGTGAGTGTTTTTCATCATTGATGCAAGCAACTGGGAGTATGTGGGTAAATGGGGACAGTGCTACAATAGGCCTTGATGGCTAATGAGTTCTGTTTCATTCCACAGTCCGGATGGAAGCTATGTGGCTGCAGGTTCTGCAGAAGGAACCCTATTTGTGTGGAACGTGCTTACGGGGAAGCTTGACAGAACTCTAGACAAAGGCCATAGGTGGGCAGCTAGCACTCATATGTTTGTCACCCATACTTGGATAGCCCTAGCATAGCTTTGAAATGTGGTTAAAAATGACAATTTTTAGCTAGTACTAGCCACAAGCTAGGTTTGGCTATATGTTATTTATCCTTTTATCAATCTGTTATTGGTTTATAATCTTTTTGTCTGGTCGTCTTCAGCTCCGCTGTCAACTCTGTGTCCTGGTCCCCCTCTGGCACCTTCGTGGTCAGCGTGGAGAAGGGCAGCAAGGCCGTGCTTTGGTCCGACCTGTGATTGGCTGGACCCACGCAGCTAGCCCGGTCACGTTCGGCTCGCCTCCCCTCTAGCGCGGATGCCATTGGACGAAGAAGAGACGTTTAACTGCGGAAGCAGACGTGGCGTGAAGGGCAGAGACCTCGTCTCGTCTCTCATTTCAGCCACACGCTGCCGCCCCCCCTTCTAGCTTGTTGTGATTGGACGTCTGGTGTTCTGCTAATTAAAAAAGACTGAACTGTTTCGCATGTGAAATGAAGGCTTGATTGGGATGTTGGAAGAGGTGGCTACTGTTGGGTGGTGGCTGTTAGACAACTTCACATACACACATTCACACACACAAACACAGTGCACACACACCCTTATACTGTATGTGATATCTACCAATATGCATCAGACACACAGCACAATGTCTCCCATCGACAGGACACCAGATGCGTTTTTTTTTTCTATCCCATCTATTTGCCACTTCAGAGATACAGCCAATGTTATATTGCATCCATGTCTGTACAACCTTGTTCAGTTTGTGTGTCTGTAGTTTTACACTGCTTAATATGGCCATGGCTCTTAAGTGTGTGTGTGTGTGTGGGGGGGGTGGCATGTTCATTCCTCTTTTTTTGTATGTTACTGAGTAGTGAATTGGGTGTTTTGAGGAGTGACTGTTTGTTGGTGCGGGTGAGCTGATGCTGTGCGGTTGTCCTGTGTCACTCGTACTTTGCCTTAATCAGATAGTAATCCAACCCCTCCCTGTTAAGGTCAGCTGCGTTCTTAAGGCCCCCAACAAACACACACACACACACCCCTCACCTCACCACATTTCCCCTTTACTAGCTTGTGTGTGTTTACAGTCTCCTGATTTCTTTCATCGGTCTGCCACCGTTGGGTTTCCATCTTTTATCCTCCACTTCTTCCACCATGTTGGCTCCGTTGAATGCGTGGTCTCGGAGCTGCGCCTCACCTCATCATCACTGTATAAAAAGCTCAGTTTCAGGCAGCAGTGCACAGTCGGCCCTATACATTCTGGCCCATTCCACGACTACAGTGGCAAAGTCCCTGGCCCGACCTATGCAAGCGTGGTGCAAGTGGCGCATCTCTGTCTTGCCAAACAAATGGAGAGTTTAGGGACAGATACATTACAGGAGCTTAGAAATGCAAGTAGGTTTGGATGCTAAGCATATTGAAGTGTGATGCACTACACAGCTTGGGTGGACCTAGCATGATGGCACTTGAAGGTTGCTGAAAGGAGAAGGACTTTTTCTCCCTTCTAATTGATGGACTTGATTTATGGTGGGCGATAAGGAAGAGGTCACTTACTTTAAAATCTTTTAAACCTAAAGAAAACCAAATGGCCAAGTGACAATAAGTCTTAATCCAACCTGGATTGAACTTGTGATCTCTGTGTAAAGGTCTGTGTTGTTTAAGACAGTTGTTAGTCTTAGACTGATTTCAGGAGACGAAGTATTGCACAGCTTCAGATGTGACTGGATGCTGGCCTCGACCTGACTTGAGTAACATTTTCTCGTCCTTTAAAGTTTGGGCTGTGGTCACAGAACATTGGCAGAATAACAAGGACACTACCACCTTCCCCTATGAGAAATATGTACACATCTTTCTTTGCCTTGATTTTTTTTTTTTTTAAATGTTTCTTTAATAGTGAAGTTCTTTTTATGATGCATAATGCGGCAAATGCCTACAGTGAGAATTGCATATCGTGGGTCGCATCTGCAACTGCATGACCATACAGAAAAAGCAAAAGCGGTTTGCTGTGATGTCACACTCGCCCAATCAGAGTGCTGGGGTGGGATCACAGAAGCTGTTGACCACCAATAATGCACTCCCACCCCCAACTAGGCCAGCCTCCCGCCTTTGGCAAAAAGGATTGTATAACTTTTAAGTTAAGATGACAAATGTATATGAAATATCCTCTGTATATGTATGTTCAATGTATGCACACCAATGAAATGTGTGAGCTCAAGTACTTGTGAATATGTAACTGTGTTTATTTAATGGCAGCATTTAGCAATGGTAATAACATCTGCACAACATCAAGTGCCCACAAATTTTACATTCACAACACCATCTTGTTTAGCTGCCCAGTCTTAAAGGAATAGCTTATTGCACAACATCTGTGTCCCAACCTTGCTTTTTCTACCAAGAGTGGTTGTCTTTCCAAACGGACACGTGGAGATCCTCTGAGTCCCCTCACAAGCAGAACAGGGCTGAGATATTCCCTCTCAATCGCTTGGTGTTGACAGCACTGTCACTAAAATCTCTGACCTTTTAACCTGAAATAGAGTCAATCCCCCCAAAAAAACATCAGAGGAGGCTAGTATACCAGTCACTGTAAAGTGAAGACAGAGCAGTCACACAAAGCCTCATTCACTTGTCTCACACTCATTTGTTTACAAAGACTAAATATACTGGTGGGTTTAGATCCTGCATTCCTAGCAATTAAATTAGGAACTGAGCCCACAGCATATTTGTTAATAGAAGGAGCCACAGTATCTCATCTTTTCCCGCTGCTCCCTGAGTGAGTGTGTTCCCCACGTCTAGTCTCAGTGTATATAAAAGCATCTCCGCAGCAGGCTAGAGATTGGGACTGATTAGTTTGCTGGTGATTCACTTTCCCCTTCTGCGTTGTAAATCCTCTGCTGATCTAAGCGCGCAGACTGCTGAGTTTGACAACAACAGGCTTTCTGCAGCTTAGTCACCTACGTGCGGAGCTCCGTGCCGTCCCTGCGGTTTATTCAAGGCCGCCTCAGGAGGGGTGTCGCAGGGGTTCCCCTTCTCAAAATCTCTCCTCTGTGGTGCGGAGCAGCTTTTACGATTATGCCTGTATAATCTGAGCCCATTTGGGACCCTGTTGGATTATCTGTGACCCTCCATCCCTGGGTTAACAATTTGAATATGACACATATACATCATTCTCAATGGAAAATGTATTGAAGCACACAGATAGTGGACTAGGGCTCAATGACAGCACTATATGCTCTGTGGTACCAGCATGTGTCCATAGTCAAACAGGTGGTTCCGTGTCTGTAACTGGCATATGAGGCCTTTTTGGGGGGTAAATACCTGGCTTGGTGTCTGCAGCATCTCCTGGGATTAGAGCTGCTGCAGATATAGACAATATCTCTGGGGATCTCTCGGACGCTGAGTGTGGTAATCATGCTGACAGAGAGTGGATCTGGTCCAGTCCAACTGAAGGAGGTCCCTCAGGTGCCTGGGCGGGCCGCAGGAATACATACGGTCATGTCACAGAGGGTGGGGCGGTGGTGGCATTCGTCATTGGGGGCACCTTACAAATAGCCCTTCCCCTCTCCCCCAGTACTCACAGACGCTTCCCATCACTCACACCTCCAGCCACCCTCAGCCTCTACACACAGGTCAGTGCATGCATTGAATTTACACAGAGCCACTAAACACACTCACAGACAGAGCAGATGAGGTGAACCTTTCCAGTTTTACAATTGGTTCCTTTCAATTTCAGACAGTAAATATGTTGATCTTCATTTATTATTTGGGGGAGGGGAGGGTGTCTGGTCTATGGCAGTGATTGAAAAGATCCCAGTGCCCATGAAAGGTCTTTGATTTTATTCCTGAAAGAAGAGTTGATCTTACACATAATAGGCTACTGATATAATTGGATTATGATTGGAGTAATAGCTGATAAGGCACTAGGTCCATGCTTGATTCATTTTAAAATAATTGTACTTGGTTCTGTTGCAGCATTTGTTGAATCATTTATAATGTGTTTTTAAATTAAAATTCAGTAAATGTCACTGTTGGCTTTTCTCATAATATTGTTCACTGTTGGCTTTGAAGTGACTTATTAATCGTAACAATGAACTTTACTATTAAAAATAGTTCAAAATTTTTGTTTAGTGAATGGTTTCTTTCCATGTCACTTTTTAATACCAAGAGAACAGTTCCAGCACATTTTGTGTTATTTCTATGTAGGACTAGCTTTTAAAATAGTAGTAATGAGTTTCTTTGTTGATCCTCCAGTTGTGCTCAGGCCATACACCTGTTTTTGGTGTATCAAAATCAGACACCATGAGTCCCAAACATGTTGTCTACAAGAAGCTCTCCAGAGACAAGTCTGTAAGTAGGCCCGTCCATCTGATTTTAACTGTGTACTAACCATTTGCTTAATGCCACTATCCATAAATCAAGTGTTATTTGGTGAAGCATCTCACCATGAATCTCTGGTTTAGGTTGGAGTTTACATGGCAAAGAGAGACTTTGTGGATCACTGTGACTTTGTGGACCCTGTAGGTGAGTCTGAAACCAACTATTGAAATAAAAATGTTAATGTGTGTTATCCTTCACGTTCAGTTTTGTCTAACCATACTGTGTATTTATCAGATGGTGTTGTATTGGTTGATCCCGAACAAGTCAAAGGCAAAAAAGGTTGGTTTCAATTTAATTTTGTCCTTCAACAACTATCGACAAGAGTACAGTGCCTTATCAGTACAATATCCCGGAAGACACTGAAGAGGGATTCGTGTTTCCCTGCTGATAAGCTCATTGTTTTTTTCCCTATGTCTCTGTCGCCCTCTAGTGTTTGTGATGTTATCCTGCACGTTCCGTTACGGGAGAGATGACATGGATGTTATGGGCATGGCCTTTCGACGGGACATCTTCCTGTGCACACGACAGGTGTACCCGCCCCTTCAAGACAAGGAGCGGAGCACACACACCAAAATGCAGGAGAAACTGCTACGCAAACTCGGGAATGATGCCTACCCATTCTTCTTTGAGGTGTGGTCACATTTAAGGATTCACAATAGTCCAAATCATTATTGTTCTCAAAGGTCTAACTTTATATTATATGTTTTAAAATATGAACCATGATATGTCCAAGCCACCTCAAAGCACTGTGTGTGTGTGTGTGTGTGTGTGTGTGTGGGTTAGTTTCCAGACAACCTGCCCTGCTCAGTTTGCCTTCAGCCTGGACCCAATGATGTTGGAAAGGTAACTGTTTTGTCCAGCTACTGCATCAGTTAAATATGTCTAAATATCTTTAATAGTTCTGAATAGTTAAAATAGTTTAATTGGTTGCCTGTATGAAAACAAACTTACTTTATTTCTCCAGCGTTGTGCTGTGGAGTTTGAGATAAAGAGTTTCTCTGGCGAAACCCAGGATGAGAAGGTCCAGAAAAGGTAGATAGCTGTTTTTATAAATGAAGAAAAGTTACATATAATGTAATATAATGGAAATACTAGAGACCAATACAGCGTAGTTTACCCATGTATCGTATACTGAATTTGGTTGTATGCTCTGTTTTACTGACAATACAAAATCTAATTCAATCTAATCTAATATAAAATGTATAGAGTATATAGAGTAATATAGAATATATGTGTTCAGGGCATTAGAAAAACCACCAACACTCATTAAGCATGTTGGTACCTGACAGGAGCTCAGTGCGCTTGGCTATCAGGAAGATTCAGTATGCCCCAGAGGAGACTACAGCGCCCCCTGTTGGAGAGACCACCTGTGAGTTTGTCATGTCTGAGAAACCCCTGCACATGAAGGTCCAGCTGGACAAAGGGGTGAGTTAGGCTACACTCTGAGTCACCCCTGGCCACGCAGCTCTGGTGTTAGTCATACAAACATACAGTACATGTACTCTGAGACGAAAATAACTCTCTGCCTCTGCCGTTCCACTGCAGACATACTACCACGGGGAGCCAATCCACATTCATGTGGATATCACTAATAGCTCTGGCAAAGATGTTAAAGACCTTTCTGTCTCAGGTATGGCAAACGTCCATTATTGTAGGCCTACCTCTATACATACAGTGCATCTTACGGGCATTTGCATTGATTTCACAGCATTTGTATTTGTAAGCAATGACATTGCACATCATCATTGTGGTCCACAGTGGAACAGGTGACCAACGTGGTGCTTTACTCCAATGACAAATATGTGAAGCCGGTGGCCTCTGAGGAGACCAGGTGAGTGATGGCGGTCGGACAACACCACCATATTCACCATATCTTCCTCCATCTTCCTTGCTTAGTGCATTCACAGCTCATTCAGTCCAGCGAGCATACATTCTGGGCCCCTATGCTTTTCTAGAGGTGGCTTCTGAAAAGAGCCACTCATAATGGCGAGACACTCTCACACTCCTCCTAAGTGCTCCATGTGTTCCCCATGTAATACTATCATAAGCCTACTTGATGCCCTCATTGTCAGCTCAAGCTCATTCACTAGCTGTGGCATTACATAACACAGCTCTGATGCAACTCAGACCTAATGCTAAGATGATCTGGAAGCCAGTGTATGAATCTGCATGCTATATGCTTATGCTACTGGTTTCAGTGCGTATGTGATTTAAGATATTTTTGTTTGTAACTGACCCTCATTTATGGACTAAAGATTTTTAAAATGGTAATGTTAAAGTTGTTTGGAAAGATGGGGTGTAAAATGGTTGTATGGAAATATAGCTCCAGAAACATTTATGTTTCTTCTTTGGTATTTTGAACATTTAAATAAATTAAGCAGTGTAAACAGACGTAGATATTCAATCCTATTCTGAATACTTGAATTGAAACAAAGCTATTGTCTTGCAGTGAAGTCATCCCTGCGGGCACTTCATTCAAGAAGAGCTACACGCTGAAGCCAGTGCTGGATAATAACCGTGAGAGGCGGGGGCTGGCACTGGATGGCAAGCTGAAGCACGAGGACACCAACCTCGCCTCCTCCAGCGTGTAAGTGCGCTTCCAAGCTTTGCCTAACAGGCACTATGGAAAATGTAGCCCTATATAGCCTATATACAGGCGTATACAGGCATAAAGTTTATGTGCTCTCTGTTCCAGTTTAATTGTCTTGGTAGATGGCATACCGGTACAATCAGAACAGGGCCATCTCTGGATGCCTTCAAAAAACTCTTAAAGACCTAGCTATTCAGAGAACATCTTCTATCCTAGCACTAAATTGAACTAAAGCACTATTCCCTAGCACTATGCTCTTTAAGGTTTCTGCTGTGTAGCTTGATTGTTATCCTCTTTTTGTAAGTCGCTTTGGATAAAAGCGTCTGCTAAATGCATAAATGTAAATGTAAATGTACATATTTAAAACACATACACATACATACATACATATTTAAATACACATTTATTTCTCACTCTCTTTACAGTATTGAAATATAACCAGTCACACAAAACACAAATATTTAAAATCCAGTATTTTTTGGCATGAATTCAGACTCATGCTACCAGTGATTGTAGTCCAATTATACTATAATAACCAATCAGATACAAGGAAAGCAGTGGGGCAGAGTTGTTGTTCTACACCCAGGGCAGGGCAGAGGAGGGTTGGGTAGAGCAGACATGTCTAGTTCACATAGAGTTGCTGGTAGACCCATCTGTGTCTGGGGTCAAATACACTGCACATCTCTAGTTAGCTTCTTCATTGTACAACTGGGTGGGAATATGGTGTCAGTTTGCCTCATCGAGGATTATTTGAATAGAAACCCTTAGACAGCTGGCACTGTCAGCAGCTTCCCCTCCAAAGACATAATCATACATTCATTACTGTTATATAGAGTTCTTCCAGACACACAAAGCGTGTAACAACACAAGAGGGCCTCACAATTTGTGGTCCCCAATAACAATATAAAACTGAGGGTATATTACATTGTTGGCAATATATTACAATAGCAGTGTTACCTGGCTTTATTTCATTGTGAAAAATGAGACATGTATAAGTGTGTATATATGTGTTTTTGTGTGTGTGTGTGTGTTTGCATGTTTTGTGTGTGTGCGTCTGTGTGTGTGTGTAAACAGTGTGAAGGATGAGGTCCTGAAGGAGGTGCTGGGCATGTTGGTGTCGTATAAAGTGGTTGTAAAAGTGCTCGCTGCAGGGTAAGTAGATAAAAAATAAAAAAGAAAGGAAAAGGATAGAGAAAACAGATGAAGACTGACATTTGACTATTTCCATATGTTTCATCTGACGTTTTCTGTTGTTTTGTTGACAGGTTAATCGGATCAAGGTAGAGATGTTTCTATTGCTATTCCATTACAGCATATACATACATATGAATGATACAGCACATCAGTTTATTGTATTCTCATGATGATGATGATGATGAATGATGTTTGTGTGTTATAGTGAGGTGGCTGCGGAGGTGCCATTCCGGCTCATGCACCCCAAGCCTGACCCGGGTGAGTTCTTCTAGCTGTCCCTCTCTCCGTCATTGCTCTGTGTCTTGCAGTAGTTTGTGGACAGAGCCGTTTTCTCTAGAATGATCCCTCCTAGATTAGTGCCACATTTCTGCACGTGGTTGTGGGTAATCTCCAGTTGACACTGAGTGGACACCGAGTTTAATGGTCTCCTGATCGGATGCAAGCCCATTCCCAAACGTCTGCACATGGCAAATGCATGTAATCAGCTTGTGTCTCTGCTGACCATTATAAATCCCACAGAGAGAGAGAGAGAGAGAGAGAGAGAGAGAGAGAGAAAGAGAAAGAGAATAACAGAGAGATGTACTGTACTATAAGAGTGTTTGCTTTAGTCCAATCTACTTTACTGCAATCCTTCTCAGTGCTCTTTTCTCCGGCCAGTGCTGGCCCTATTGAACAGGCTGTGATGACTCCAGACTGACGCTTCTTCCTCTTAATGTTTTTTTTCTGCTCTTTCTTTCCTCGTTCCTGCCTATGCTGCATTCATGTGCACCTCTGCAGACAGAATGAGGTGAGTGTGTGAGTGTGTGTGCCGAGTTGAACCATGCCCATTACACAGCCTCAAATTTCACCGAGCATTCTGCATGACGTTCGCCATGTTTCGGTACATTGTGCCAGCTATGTCTAAGCATGTTGGCCCAGAGTGGAGACGGTAGGACACAATGGGGAATGCGGGAACCATAGAGGAATACAAGCACGCAAGAAGGCAAGCTGAGCAAGTCTCCCCCGCCTGAATGTGATACCGTCCTTTCTTGCGCGTCCTCATTTTTTTTAAGCCATTGTCATCAGGACAGGCATTAGCCAAGGTGGGCGGTTATATAAGGAAGGAGATGAGGCATATGCATGCAGGCCTGTCTCAAGAGACGGTGTGTGTTGCTGTCAGCCTCTTGTGCTGCTTTGGTTATCTCACCACTCATCTCCTTGTCGAAATGACACTCTCACTTGTGCCTGCACTTAGGGCTTGCTTTACTCAAGTTTCCTCCGGATATCAAGTGTGTGTGTGTGTGTTTGTGTGTGTGTGTATGTGTGTGTATGCGTGTGCACATAAGTCTGTGTGTATAGTTTTAATGTACAGCATTCACCTGTCATCTGTATATTTATTTTCATGTCTATGTAAGTATATATGTATGTATGTATGTATGTATGTATAGGTGTCTAGTTGTGTGTGTGTTTTGTGTGTAGTTGTTTGTGTGCTGCGTGATTTACTGTATATGCATGTGTCACGCGGCCGGGTCACACGTTCCTTGTCCCCGCAGTGAGGCGGAGGAGCTGGAGTTCCAGGACTTCAAGCGTACCTTCATGAAGGGCGTCGTGGGCGAGGAGGAGGACTCCCCAGCCGAGGGCTGACGGACGCCAGGGCACAGAGGAACAGCAGGCACAGGATCATGGCATCTCCACATGGGCATCTGATCACACCTCGAAGATCAGACGCGAAAGAGAGAGAGATGCACATTGTCTCAAGCCCAGAAACAGTCTGCCGGAGAAAAGTCTGAGATTGAAATGTTTCTATAGCCTGCTGTACTGTACTGTACGTGGTGTTTAGGTAGTAATAGGTCTAATGCAGCCTGGTGCTCATCACAAATAAATACGCGTGTAATCCACGGTGAACGGCTTCAGAGAGAAACCACTTGATGAGAGGGCCAGAGGGTTTTGGAACGAAGCACTTTGGCCTTATCTACTCTGTTCTGTTGTAGTCATCCACACACTTGAAATCAAAATCAATCCTTTCGTAAACAGAATCTAATACCATAGCCCACTCCAACACACCACACACACACACACAAACACACACACATACATATATACACACAAACCAACACACGCACATATGCAAACATGCATACGTACACACACACTCCCATTGTACTCCCACACTCCCATAGGTCCTTGTATGTAAGCCATCTATTGTTAATGTGTTTTATGTGTTAATGTGTTTTCTTTATGGAGACCCCTTTTGTGAGTCCCCATCACAGGCTACACACACACGCAGATCTCTCCCAGACCCCTTTGAAAGCAATACCCAGGGAAATATTCCCATATGTGCTGTGTTCTATTTTAAACAATACCCTCCCAGTGGAGCGCACAGATTTATTTTAAGGCTGGTAGGAGGTGCTAGACATGGGTTTTGTAAATGTGTACAAATCAGTATGGACATCTTATGCATTACAGCTGTAGAAATCTCTTGTAGGGCTCATGAATTTATCAAATGTTTGCCCTTTTCTAATAATAATAGTGTATGATTGTATCTGTTGTATTGTTCATAATAGAAAAAAAAAAAAAACATATTCTTCTAATGACCTTATGTGTGCTGTATCTATTTAATTAATTCTGTATATATAATCATATCTCAAATTATTTATTTATGGAATAATATAGAGAATATATATGTATGTTTTAGTATAGTATGTTTATGATACATGAAACAAAACAATTTGGATCAGAAGTTTATTTTTAAGGACAAACAATATACTGAGTAACACATTGGAACAGCATAATCATCCTAATGCAGTTTTCCAAAGCACGACACTGTAAGAGACTGTAAGAGAGCAAGTCTCCTGGATCCTTCTTATCACTGGCACAATTTATTACCAGCATTCACCCCATTCACGGCACTTCTGGGAGCTCGACTGGTCTTTCAGGTTGTTCCCATCAGAACCTGACCTAATTCCAGGTGCTCATCCTTTAAGGGGTGCGGACTATATATTATCCTTATGGACTTCTGCCATTCAGATGCTGGTCTTTTGGGAGTGGGTGGAGATCGATAGAGACACACAAGCACAGAATAGTGAGAGGAAGAGAGAATCTAATGGAACAGAACATTGTCTCCTTCTGGTGCTCACTTTACAACAGGAGACAGATTCTAAAGGGGTTCATCGGGACACAACTGCTACTGTGATCCTAAGGGGAAACCCACACCATTGAAGCAGATGCAACAATAAGGTGATAATCAGATTACAAAGCCAACACACACTGTCACACGGAGCTCACAATGATAGAGTGACATGGCATGAGCAGAAAACACATACACACAGAATTAGAGAATAGATTAGTGCTTATCTGCAAGATTACAGAAGAAATATACGTATTAACACTACTGTATGATATAATCTATGACAGGTAAAATGTCATGAATCAGTAATACAGGACAAGACATGGAGAGAGAAAAGCTGTGCAGTACAATAAAGTACCAGCCCGGAATGTTCTCAGTGATATCAGAGCGATGTGTACAAATGACTGTTTGGAATTCCTGTTTGGAATATTACTGGCAATGCTGTAAGAAATTTGCGAGTTGGAGTGGGAATGCGGCTGTTCCCAAAGACTGTGAGGTTTTACGGTTTTGCAGTTGGGGGGGCTACGGTGGATATCTTTAGCTCTCCCCAGCTGTACTCTCCCTTGATGGGCTCGGGCCAGAATTCTCGCCCGAAGAGGGGCAAGTCACAGCTGTCAGGGTACAGCAGGTATCCGGAGAAGATGCTGCTGGACTCGCTGCTAGTGTACATGCCGTTGGTGGTGCTGTCCTTCACCATGAGCCACACCAAGTCCCCCTGCCGCAGGTGCAGCACCACCGTCTGGGAGGCTGTGCCCATCTCGGCTGCCTCTGTGGTCTTCACCACCGGCTGGAAGTTGTGGAAGAGGCCCACCTTAAGCACGCGGTCAAACACCGTCAGGTGGTAGCTGAAGACGTAGGTGCCGTTGACGGGCGCAGTGTAGATGCCCAGCGAGGGGTTGAAGTGGCCCTGCATGTTGTTGAGGACACCGGAGAAGGGCACAGGCATGTTGGGCATGGGGAAGGGGTACACCAGCACGGCGGAGAAGGCTGACTGGATGAGCGAGGAGCAGGGCCCAGGTATGCCCATCATACCCTGGGCTCCCTGGTCACCCTTGGGGCCGGCTGCACCCTGCATCCCCTGCGCCCCCTTGGGACCCTGATCTCCCTGGATTCCCTTGTCGCCTTTGGGCCCTTGGGTGCCAGGGGCTCCTGGAACTCCATCCGTGCAGTTGCAGTCACCCTTTTGCCCCTGCTCTCCCTTGCCTCCCACTAGCCCAGGCTGACCAGGCGCACCCAAGTCACCCCTATCGCCCTTGGGCCCCATGGGTCCTGTCAACCCCACTACTCCGGGCAGACCTCTGGGTCCAGCAGGTCCAGGAAGCCCTGGTTGTCCAGGCAAACCGCTTACCCCCTGGCACATCTCAGGGCACTCTCCGTCGTCCCCCTTGGGTCCCTGCAGGCCTGGAGGACCAGCTGCACCAAAGTCACCTTTATCACCTAAAAAACAATAACAAAATATGATCTCTTTCCTTGGTGAAATAATTTAAAAATGTGATAGATAAAGTTTTTTTTAGATAACCTGGATAATAGTTTTTTTCCCAGGTTCATGACTGTATTTATGTATGTGTGTGTGTGAGTGTGTGTGTGTGTGTGTGTGTGAAAAAGAGAGTCAAGATAAAGAGAAAGAAGGGAAATCACAGGTGCTGACTCACCTTTGAAACCCTGTTCTCCCTTGGTTCCAACGAACCCCACACTGCCTTTGTCTCCTTTCAGGCCCTGATCTCCCTTATCACCTGTGGGACAGGACCAGGTGTGGAAAAGAATGGGAACAGGTGAGATATGAGCATGCAATTAGTCAGCCAGAATTACATTCAAACAATACACACCCAGTACGATTTTTACATAGAGAAATCTCCAAGAGATATCACAGTTAAACTAACTATACAGACATTAGTACATTAAATAGAATACAATATTTTCCTGTATGAAGTCAAACCTTTCATTCCTGGACTGCCCATGAATCCGGGTTGTCCTGGAAATCCTGTGAGCCCTCTCCTCCCAGGACTACCAGGCATGCCTGCCGAAAGAGAGGTATGAAATTAGGTGCAGCACCAAAAGTCAAAGGATCAAAAAAAAATAAAACCGTCTCAACCCATTACAGAAGGATATGTACTCTTGAAAATATATCTTATTGATCTACCTGTATGTCAATGCAAATATATGTTGTATATTAGGTATATACCATATCTTACTACATAGCTATCCCAACACACAAACCACAAACACATTTGAATGGAGCCTTATTACTTTAGAATTAGACTTTAGAGTTCTCCACTTCTCATGTCATGGAAGTCTACCTGGCAGGCCGCGGTCCCCTCTCTCGCCCTTGGGTCCTGGGGTGCCCTTGCAGCTGTGGCAGATACAAAACCAGGGCACCTGGTCAGCAGTGGGGGGTACGGGCGAGTTGAGCAGCATCTCACAGTAGCTGGTGTCAAAGGTGCCCCCCATGTCACCCATCAACCCCAGGTCACCCATCATCAAGGAGTCATTGGAGGGCAGCATGCGCCCGCCGTCCATGTCGTAGTCTGTGCCCGGGGGAGGGTATGGAGGAGGGGTCATTGCCAAGCATGCAATGAGCTCCAGAAACAGACCCACAAGGCCTCTCACAACCTGTAGAGGTAAATTACAATCAAAATTATTTTAAAATGTCATAATTTAATCCCCTTACTGGTAAATTAGAATTTTGATATTGCCAAATTTGTGAAATTACCTCAGGTCATTCTTGGTACTTCATTAAAACTGATGTTTTACAGAACTTAAGCACTTTTGTGATTTTAATAGCTATTTAACATAGTTTCAGATTTTTTTCTTGCATATAAAGCTTTTTTTGTCATGTATGACATTCATATATAAGATTCAATGTTAAGTGAGTGGTGTCAAACACATATTTACATTTATCTGATCTAGAGGAAAAGTATAACCCTTTGTGTGTTGACACAACTACCAAATGAATCACTATTCTCTAATTTATCATCTTAAATACTAAATTGATATCAGAACTATTTTGTATATTGGCCACAGGAAAGAGAGTGAAGCAGACACTCCACCTTAGAGTACTACAGTGTCAGTGTATTCAATCTTACCCATCTACAGGTGAATTTCGACATCTTTCTTCAGGTGAGCTGGAGAACATAAACGGGAGAGGGCTGGGGAGGCTCCTCTTATACAACCGTGGGACCAATGCACTCCGCCCATGCCACTGTCACAACAGGCCCCATCTAAAAGGTGGAAGGTATCCAAAAAAATTAGGAGGGTGAATGGTGTGTGTGTGTCGGGGGGGATGCACCTATACCCTTTTCACAGGCGAAGATGACCTCATTAAGCCTGAGAAAAGCCGCAACTAATGAAAATGGGCACAGTGTGAAAAGAAAGCAATGTCTTCCCTTTGCGAAGGTGATCTATCTGAAGTGAGCGCCCAAGACCACACATACGTAACCTGAGAGGGCCATGGGTCCCCATGGTGTGATATCATTACTGGTCCCAGAGATGGAGAATGCCCAGGTGGGCTAATTGAGGCCATATATATCTCCAGCGAGCAAAGGTGATGTGCCTCCTTGTATACACAAGAATCTGTTTACAGTTTTTTTTTTCATCCTGTGCGTTGTCTGTTAAAGGAAATTAAAATTTGTGGACAGCATCTCTGTTTGTCTCATGGGTTATGTAACATAATATAGCTCCGACACGTGGCCACAGCACACTGTGGTCACCTCACATGGTGTTGCTTTCTGCTACATGTACCTTTTATTAGAACATATAAATAACTTAAACCTTATAACCTTACATAAACCTTGTAACTTCTTTACAGGTGGTTGTTACCATGGAGCTCTGAGATTACTGCCGGGACATCAAATAAGACATAAAACCCTGACACTAATACTATACATGCCACATACCCTATGTGTTCCTTGTCTGATAAAATCAGCAACAAGAGTCAGCCCTTTGGTTATAATTGAGGTTAAACAAATAGGCAGTGTGGAGGCATGATATTGATACTAAGACGCAGAGACTGAGATATGTCATTTTAAGCTTATTATCGGAATAACATTATGAAAAAAAGCGAAGGCTTACATTGTTGCTGTGTAATGTGTCACAGAACCTATTCACAGAATCAATCCTGTCACAAGACATCCTGAAAAGCCTCAGGTGCAGAATCTGTAGTGAATAATGGATGTGTACTTCATGTACAGACTTCACAGTAGGATGGAGGTTTTGCATTTGCTAATTGACCTGACATTGTGCAATTGCTTATTAAAAACAGCCTAGCTAAAGAAACAATTCTTGGCTTAAAATGATTGCAAGAAAAACACTAGCTGGGATTTCCTGATGAGAAAAGAGCTCCCTTTGAAACCGAACACAAGATGTGGACGACAGAAGGACAAAACCCATAAGACAGATGGATTGAGAGATGAATATAAAGTCGGCCTTTGACCCACATTACCTAACAACAAAGTATGCTTCATGCTGTGCCATGATCCCTTTACAGTCATTACATGAGGGGAGAACATGAGAAATGGAGGTTATGAAGGAAAGGAGGATGAGAGTAGAGGAGGGGAGGGGATGTAGAAGACGTCAAATCAAAGGTCTACCTTGAACTCTTTTATGAGACCTTAAAGTGGTTGCAAGGGTACACAAACTGTGGCCACAGGGGGAAAGTGTGTTTGTGGGTATGTGTGTGTGTGTGTGTGTGTGTGTGTGTGTGTGTGTGTGTATGTGTGTGCGTATGTGTGTGTGCGCGCACGCACAAGTGTGTCCTTGTCCATGTATGTGTTTATATAATGAGGAGGACCCAGTTTTGTTCTATTCCCTAACTTCCGTTAGGTGGAATCAGAGCTTTACTCCTTTCTCAGTGTGCTATAGTGATAAAAAAAAAAAAAACATATGAGAAACTCAAGCCCAAGCAGAACCCATCACACAAAGACCAGAATGAGGCCTTTGCTGTCTACACCCAATAAATGACCCTGTTTCCACACTCTGCTTGTGTTTGTGTGTGTGTGTGTGTGTGTGTGTGTTCGTTTACAACTATTTCTTCTCATCTTTATTTGAATTAAAATGTCCCTTCAGTTTCATACTATGGATGTTTCAGTAGTACAGCATAACAGGGCTCATTTCAATGGGAAAGCTGATGGTTGGATCCTACCTGGCAGTAAGCACAGAGGATCTGTTGCAGATGTGTGTACTTGTCTTTTGCCAGTTCAGACCATCCACATGATGCTTTGACACACACACAGGTAGATCCATAGCTCACAGCACCTCTTTTGTGACGCTCACAGCACTAGCTCATGCTCAAGCGAAGTCTCAGACACACACATATTCGCACATGGATGCGCACAAACACACACAAAGTGTTTTTTTTTTTTTTTTTTACTTTCTATTACTTTTATGTATTATAGGAACAAACTGTGTGTTTTGTACTTTAGATTATTCAAATTAGCCACCTTTTGATAGCAACCACACACTCCTGGCATGTTTTAATCTGCTTACACACTATTGGCATGCTTTCAATGAGGAAGTCACCTGGAATATTTTACAGGTGTTGAAAGAGTTGGTTCTGTGCACTGTCTTTGTGTGCCGAACAAAAGGTGAGTGGTTTGTTTTTACATGTGTGTTTGCTACTGTGAGGCATAGTTGAGGGGGTGTAATTTGCACATAGTGGGACCTTCATTTAACAGGACAATCCCACACCTCCAGGCTTGAAAAAGAACAATGCCGTGCAGTGTCACCTGACCTGGTCTCTAGAATCACCATGACCCCAACTCAGTCAAAAAGTGCACAGCACCCATGGAGCTTCAATGTATTTTGCTTTATTAACATGTTTTTCTTCATATAGCCTATATTTCAACACAGTTTGCGTGCACTAAAAAGGTACACTGAAATAAAATAAATGTATGACCAAAATTTTGACTGACAGGATGCACAGGCCTACCTCCCTTGACAGTGTCAACATGGCTCCATAGTCTACCTTCAAGCCCAATTCATTGTTGCATACCATGGCATGAGTTTGTGGTTGCTACTTTACCTTTTTACAAAACAAATTTGTCTTTGCTCAATAGACCTTTGAACAATTCATGTCATTCAGGTTAGTGTTTCATCAAATCGATATCAAGAAAGAATTAGGGTTGTGGAGGAGGGCAAAAACTGAAAAGTTAAGACTAGGTCACAAAGGACTGCTGTGTATTAATCAATAAAGCTATCTAAAAAAGTCAAGCCAAATTTTTCTGTTATAACTACGTTTCCAAAAAAGGCTTAGCAAGTGCATAATATACGTGGTGGGGATTTTTAAGTAGCATGTTAACCACAAGGTGGGGTAGTTTTTCGATGCACTGGATGGTTTCAGTGTCTTGTCTTGACCACTTGGTGGAGCTGAATCTCTCCATCCATTACACGTATGGTTCCCCCAGGGCAAATGTAAGGATGGCGGTGGCGGTCGCAGCTGAGGCCGCAGCTAGATGCTTGGAGGAATCTTCGGATAGTGAACCGGAGCAAGAACACGGTTCACCTCAAAAACTGATCCGCAAAGTTTCCACGTCGGGACAGATCAGGAGCAAGGTAATTCATTGTTTTCTTTTTATGGCGGAAAATGATCAAGAATGAGCAATCACTCTGCACATATGCGGCTGTCCGGAGCTAGCGATTTCACCAAGGCCATACGGCCTCGAGTTTTCCTGCACGACGGAACTCGTTGGCTCGGGCTTTCAGACTTGTTCTTGTTCGAACTAAGAAGCGGATAGCGATATAACGGTATTAGGGAGGGTGTGGATTAAGTCATTATGTATTACGGTGTATGTCTGCTGTTGGCTATCTAAAAACATGCGCCGCGGTACGTCAAATCGCGCCGCTGCGGATGATGTCCACTGTTAGGCTATATTAGTATGTTTGCATTAGCTAGCCGTTTTTCTACAATTGCATCAGTCTTCTGTCAGAACATTAAAACGTTCTCGTGCATCTGCAGCAGATGCAAGTAGAACGTCCGAAAAATAAATAAGGCTACATACTCTGTTGTAGCGGTGGAGAGCGCTGCATCGAGTGTTAAGTTACACCGTCTTCGTCTTTTAATGGGTAACTAGTTAAGTTATTCCAGGATAATACAATGGAATGGTTTTCGTCTCGCCTTTTACTTGTTCACGTAGGTAAAGATTAAATCTTGCAGTACTGTGTTCAATAGTTATTTCACTCTCCTATAACCTGCGGTTGTTAAGTTTTTTTTTTTTTTTTTTTTACTAAACTAACTCGAGGTAGAAGGTAGGTTATATGCATCAATGATTAATACAGCGGTGGAGTTTATAAGTCCTCCTTACCTCTACGTGTTTATTTTTGTACACCTTTTACAAAAAATAGACATATTGAGCAAATAGGGGTTGCAACTTTGAATATTTTTATTTAATTCAGAGTAAGTATGGCTGCGGAACTGCTTATTTTCTCGTTTGAACAAGAGCCAAGTGGAATAAAACTGTCTGATCTCAGTGAACCCCTGTGTTCTCTGAAAGGTCGTGCAGTTTTCAAGCCAATTCCCTATTTTGTATCAAAAGGACTCTAGGTGTGATGAAAGGGGTCACTCAAAAGGTTGCTGTAGCAACTGGCTCTCTTTAGAAGCATAAGGTCAGAGGGCCTATTTTTGACCCAGATCCACATATGTCCGTCATTTGATTTTGTCTGCTGCATCCTGTTCTGGTAGCTGGAGGGTATTGGCCTATATTACTAGACTAACTACAACGTAATAAACTGGTCATTGAGCTACGCAGTCGGAATTGCATGTTGGTGTTCGGCGCCGATATGTGCCAGTATGACAGGATGCCTCAGGATGCCTCTGGAAGCACTCTAACCATTATTCGACTCGGTGTAAGTTGACCCTTGTTTGCTAGTCTATATTTTATGCAACATGTTGTTTGATGGACGAAACGGTGAAGGTTTTTTGAGGAGTATTGTTCCTGTAAAATTCTACCTTCTAATGAAGCCTCTGGCCACAACCAGCCCAGATATTCCTGGAGGACTGTGCAGAAAATACTCATCATGTTGTCTCCTGAGGGAACACTTGAAGATTCGACTGAAGGATGATTTGCGGTCCCCAGTAGGTTTTCTTTTTGTTGGTGTGCTTAAACAGGTTGTTTTTTTTTAACCATTTTCCAGCGTGGAAAAACTGTGTGGGAGTTCTGTCTTTGTGTGTGTGTGTGTAAAAGGTTGTATGTGAAGCTTTGATCAAGCATTTTACTTAAAGTCCAATACTTTATGAAATTAATAAAAAGTAGACATACTAGAACGTCTTTTGAGTTGGGATTTGGTGGAGACCTTATTTAAAACAGAGGGTCCCAGGGCTCTTGGCCCTCCTCATTCAGTCTCCTACTTGAAGGGGTGCAGTGTGAACCGGCTCTGTGTCTGTGCAAGTGGAGTGTGTAAATCAAATGTAATATGTATGGTAATGGCGGGTGTGAATAGCAGGGCAGGTAATTAGCAAGCTTGTTGAGTTGCATTAGCATGTCATTGCATGGAGTGGCCAGTGAGTACATGAGAGGAGATGTGTCGGTAAACCTGCCTGCATATTTGCTCGTTGTGTGACGCAGTTGCACTGGCATGCACATACGCATTTGCACGCACACACAGTCACACAAACAAGCATGCACTCATTTATATATTTCATGAATATTCAGATGGATCTGCTAGAAATGCTCAGTTTTGATAGAGCTCACCTATGAAAGATCATTGGCAACCTTTACACACACCTTTACACCCTTGCACATGAGTATGTTCATGCACACACACACACACACACAAACATAGACCCCTAACTCACACCACTTCCTTTGTGATGCGTACAGCAGTAGCGCTTACTCGACCACAGTCTCAGACACACACATACCCAAACACGGATCGGATGCACACAAACACACACACACACACACACACATACACCCACACACATACACTCTCACATAGGTCA
>JAGFZM010001584.1:54001-64027 GCA_017657215.1 Limnothrissa miodon
GAATCTTTATGGTCATCCTACTCCGAAAGTATGCAGTCACGCAGTCATATTCACAGAGAGGATTGTTTTTCACAGTTCTCCATCGTGAGTCTGTGGACCATGTACAGTACACACACACACCAACACACTGGTTGGAGCTGGACGCCGCCGACCTAAACAGTCTACCCACATACTGGGGCGGTGATTATAATTATACTGTAGGTGGTATGAGCTGTCTGCCAATTCCTCTGTTAGCTTGTGGACCTCTCACATACCTGCCTATAAGCACTGATTTTAGAACTGAATTGTATTGAAATACAGTACAGAAACTGTATAATCACTAAAATCCTTCCATTGTATCCAGAACATCTGGGATTATTGACCAAACTTGCACCCTGAAGTATAATGTTGCTAAGTGACCTTAGCAAAAAGCCAAAACAACATGAACTGACCAATTATGTCGTCTCACTCACTCTCTCTCCATGGGGTCTCTGTTGTTTTGACTGGTGGTCAGGAAATTTAGGAGATCTTTGTCATCTGTCTGAGAGGCTTTTCAGTGTTGGAGAGGGAATCTGTATGTCTGCATACTGACGGAGTCAATCGATGATCATAAATTATGTTTATCTGTGTGTGTGTGTGCATGTGTGAATGAGAGAGTGTGTGTGTATGTTTGCACAGGCTATACTACATATCTTTATCCTTTAAGTATGAAAGTAAATACAAGGCCTTGTCTGAAGTGCGGTTGGTACCGAGGGAGCTTAGCCCTCCATGGGAAACACGAGATATATGGGAAATGTAGTCTATAAATTGCAGTGATAAACAATATAAACAATAAACAATACCGTGTGCCCTTATTCAGAAAACTCAGGGCTCACCTTGAATTTAATAAACAAATTAAAATGTCAATTCGTCTCTTTATCCTCTGACTCAAAGTTTTTCCATGACTCTCATGGATAAATGCATTCCACAGGCCTTTCATACATATACAGTATGATCTATGAGTGCTTTGTCCCAATAAAATATTAGTAGATTTCATCATTAACTCTTTGCCTCTCGTGAGCTGATTGAAAACAGTGAGATATGGCATGACATATCCTGCATTAGAAAGAGACTGATGGTTAATGCGTGACAAGTCACGGGAGAAGCGTGAGAGCCTGCAACCCTCGTCCGTGCCGATGTCTGACGTGTGCTTAGACTCTGTCTCCCCCATACTGAGATATAACACGCCTCCAGACGTCCCTCTCCTCTCTGGGATGAGAGATAGCCGGGCCAGAGCTCCAAGCTGAAACATTCTTCTGGCAGTGTGCAGAAGCAGCTACAAATCTTTTCACTCCTGGCTTATGGGGAAGCCAAAGGTGAGCGTGCAGGAAACATATGGATAGAGGAAAGGTTCTCCACAAGGAGGCTGTGTGAGAATGAGGCTATTGGCCACACACACACACACAAACACATTCACATGCCCATTCCTATTCCTGCCACCTACGTGCATGCACACTTCATACACTCCCATGCCTATTTCTGTCCTATTCCAATTCGGTAGGTGAAAGTGTGTGCCGCAGTCACACACACACACACACACACACATACACACACACACACACATTTACACCAGACACACGTGCCAATTCTTATTTCTGTTTCACACAAACACACACACTCTCTCTTTCTCTCATTTGTTTGTCCTCAGATGGAACCTCCCATCTCCATTTCTCCTCACTTCCCTCTTCTCATCCCTTCTTCCCAGCTTTCCCTGCCTTTTAACACTAACTTTTAACACTGTCCTGTCCCTGCCACCCACTCTTTCTTTCTGTCTACTACATCACTCCTTCTTTCTCTCTCTTTCTCTCCCTTTTCTACTCTCTGCACTACCCTTCCTTTTTTTCTCTTTATCCCTCCACTGCTGTCACCATTGCTCCCCCTACTACTATACCATCCCTCCTTCTTTCTCCCTTCCTTTACATCTCTCTCTCTCTCTCCATCTTTCCCACCCATCCGCCCAGCAGGGTTCTTGGAGGGGTCTATGACTCTGCCTGCATATCGATCTCATCTGTTCAAAGACCGGCGTTCCAGAACGCGACGGGGATCCGGCGCGATCGGCTGTATTCTGTGTCCACGGTGACATGGAACATGCTTGACTGACATCTTTATGATGACCCAGGGTCAAAGGTTCCACAGAGTGGCGTCCGGTTGCCATGAACTGAAACTGTGAGAGATTGAGAAGGAGAGAGAGAGATCCACTCACACAGTGACTGGACCTCTACACGCATATTTGAGAAGGGGGAAAGGGGGGGGAAGGATAGAAAGAGAAGAATAGAGAGAGAGTGAGAGAGAGAGAGAGAGAGAGAGAGAGAGAGAGAGAAGGAGAGAAGCAAAAAAGGATATGACTGAGCTGCATCCTAGCTGTAGGACCCTAGAAAAGAATTGTGTGTAATATTTGCAATGTGTGACAAAAATATTTGATCTTTATCTTAGAGCAGGTGAAGTGTGCATTTGATTATTAACATTAGTAGAGAGGAGGAATGGTTGAAGAGTGACTGCAAGTGCATGTGTTTAATCTTCCCTAATCATACAGACACTCAAGAGAATGGATACCAGGGTCAGGGATGTTCAGTTACCCCCCACAACCCCTCTTCCTCCTCTCCTCTCCTGGCAAATACTCAGGTTCCTACCCCAGATACTGTTCCATCCCCTTCCTTGAGAAATTTGGACTGGCTTTTTCTGAAATGCCACACTGCCTCACACGATTTCTGAGAACTTTACCCCAAAGGGGATGAGTCTCGGAAAGTCACAAGACTTTGCCTTTGGGCATGAGCATACCTAACACATATTTTACCAACACACACACACTTACTTATCTCTGACCTTACTTAACACACCTTTATTTCACCAAAACACACCACCACATTATCTTATCCCATGCAATAGCACCTTATCCCTCAGCTGCTCAGTTCTAGCCAAAGGCTAGAGATTGATACTGCCTGGTTTTGGTCCAGAGTTAATCAAGACGTGGCGAAAAAGCTCTCCAAAGTCACTTTGAGAAAACTCTCATCACACATTCCACAGCCGCAGCCAGATTACAATAACAAGGCTGTGTGTTTTCACACAGTGGTGTGTGTGTGTGTGCGTATGTGCGTGCAGAATAGCAGGTCTTTCCAAACCTAGTCAACATAAAGATTACTTAATCCGTCCTCAGATTAAATAAAGACTTTGAAATCGCCTTTTCTTTAAAATGACAGTCAAAATGATTCTGTTTGAATTAACCAAACTCACTGACACAGCTGTGTTTACACATCATGATGTGCAACTTGTGTTGGTGGTACTTAAGAGTGACAGTGGGGGGTCGAGGAGGGGGCACAGCAGGTGGATGCAGACTGTTGGGTGGAGGGCAGCTGATCTGACTGAGATGTAGTGGAGCGTGGTGTGGTGTTTGTGGTGTATTTCCATGACAGTGTTTGTTTATCTGCCTGTGCTATTAGGAGAATGACAGAGTGTGAAGGAGCAAGGATGTGTGTGTGTGTGGTTGGGGCTGGGGGGTTGGCTAAAGAGAAAGATGATATACTGGAGGGACAGGAAGAGAGAGGGAAAGGCAGAATAAATGAGAGAAGGATAGAGTAAGAAAAGCAGAAAAAGAACAGAGGACAAAGCAAGGGAGAGGACAGGGAGGATGAAAGGGAGGGAGAGGGAGATAGAGAGAGAGCAAATGGGATGAGGGGGAGTGAGAGGGAGGCTCTCACTTTGTCTGTTTCTTTTTATTCAACGAGGTCCCCAGCCAGCTGATGACGCCATCGGCACTCCAGACCAAAGGGGCCTCACACACGCAGACACACATAGACACACACACACACACACAAAACATGCAAGCAGACTGAGAAAGTCAACAGTGCACACATGCATCTACACTCTTCAGCAAACTGTTATGCACACATGCACCTCCCCAAAACCAAACACATTTTCTTTCCCACACAGCCCCAAACCCCTATAAACCTCACTCTCAGACAGCACTTTAGCCTCCACAGGTGCCTGGCCTTCAATTTTGTGTGTTTTGTGAGACTCTAAGTGTATGTGTGTGTTTCTTTTCAACTGTGATGTGTCATCAAATGAATGAAGGTTTTGTGTGTACGTGAGCACTTGCACATGTAATAGTGTGTGTGTGGGTTGTAAGTATAAATGTGTTTATGTTGCTGAGTAATTATTGTGTGTGTGTATTTGTGTACACTGTGTATGTGTATGTTTATATGGCAATGTGAGTATGTCTGTGTCCATCTGAGTAACTGTGTGTGTGTGTGTGTGCCACTCCCAGTCATAAGGACAGCTCCAGCAGCCCTGCTTGCATACGTGCAGCCTCACACGATCTCCTCTCCCCTCTGCAACCTCACAGCCACCTCCTCTGCCTTCTTTGCACATGATGGAAACTCTGAGCTGCCATGACTTACACACACACTCTCAGCAGATCACTTATACACACATATGCCCATATAACGCTCTGAGCTGCCATGAGTACACACATACACACACACACACTCTGCTCCCCCACCAAACACCCACCTGTGTTGGTATGCCTCCAGGTATCCCTCCCTGGCTCTTGAGTGATGTGCTCCAGAGCCCCCTTTGATCTCTCTGGAAGAGGACCTGCGGCACTGACACAGCAGAACACCACCAGAGGATGCTACTGTCACAGGGCAGAACGATGCTCTGGCCACAGACAGGAACCGCTGGAAGGGCCAGGCTGTGGTGTCTGTGTCCCCGTTTGACACGGAGAACATCTGTGTGTAGTGTGTGTGTGTATTGTGTGTATACTTTTAGTGTGTGTGTGAGAGAGAGAGAGAGAGAGAGACAGAGAAAGGGGACCTTCACCAGCCCACACACAGTCTCTGATCAGGCGTTATTTGACAGGGACAAGAGGGGATGCCAGGGAATATTTGGGAGCTGGCATCTGCGGATGTAATCCCTCACAAATTTTTGTCCCTGCAGGTGCTTTGGATAGACTGGCACGGGCCTGATGGATGTGATCACGGCTTGGAATAGCTGTTGGGTAACGTGTTCCACAGGGCTTCACTGGATGTGCTGCATTAGTGTTGATCCAAGTCACGCACAAAAGAATAACAAACATTGAAAAGAATGGTATTTTTCTAAAGATCGTTTACTGCGCTGCCGTGTTTGATTTAGCTAGCTCAGGCGATTATAGTGGAAGCTAATTGTTATGACAGATACATCTTTGACTCCATCCAGAGGAGCCTCCCTGTAGATCTCCTAAGAGAAAAGCCCTTCAAATTGATGAAGAACCCAGAAGCCCAAAAAGCCAGAACCGACCATAGCATTTGGCGAGTATGAACCATACAAACAGTCTTACAAAAAATGCTTTTCCATGTTGGAAATGAACAGCAAGTCATTATGGTCTCTTGATCCTTGAGGTTTGAAATCACTTTGTGTGTTTGTGTGTTGTCAAAGCACAGCTTTATTGCTTTCCTTACTCAGTTCATATCTCTTAAGCAGCACATATCTACTTAAAGGTCATAGGTCATATAAACAGTACTACTGTATAAACTAAAACAAACCAGTCTTTCAAAATGCACTGAAAACTGAACTACTTCTCTTGTGTGTTTTGTTAAATATATTCACTAAGCAGTATATATAAATTCACCCTAAAACGCTGCGGAACAGTGTTTCATTACATCATTCGGCACCAAAACTAACTGGTGCTGATGCTGATGTTAGGTTAGACAGCGTGGACCCAAAACACCAGACCAGAACTGTGCAACTGGAAGGAAATCCCAGGAGAACTTTTTGAACAAAAATAACACAAGATTTTATCATGCACATGTAATAAAGTTTGTGAAGGGGTGAGGGAGTTTGCAGTGTGATCAGTGTTCAGTGCCATGAGAGGTCACCTTTAAGATGGGCCAGGCATCCCCTCAGTCAAAGTCTGGATCCCAAGCAGGATAGGCCGTCCTCCACACCCTATCTAGAGGCAAGTCTGGATAAAAAAAACTCCACCATGCACTGATGAAGTGATTTCACCAAAACCTTGGTCTTACTTTGCATTGTTATCGTCTATGAATAGGTCAGGGCTGTTGCCAAGGGATATCGTAAGCTTTGAGGGCTGATCTGATCTGCAAATAGAAGAGGGAGGAGGAACCTGAGGATTGAGTTTCTAAGATCTTGACAAGAACATAAAGCAGTGTAACTAAAAATGTCTCCTAAGTGACGAAGGTTGTCTAAAACAACATAGTAAGAAATCCGTTGAAAGGAGAAATCCGGTGTGACTTGGACCTGAACTGTACTGGAAGATGTTACCGAGTACAAACATATATCCAATGCTCACCTCCGTTCACCCCCAGCATTCCGCATTAAACAGTTTTTAGCCAAAGCTTTCATTAACCTTACACTGCTAGCTATAGGGGCACAGCTTGCCTATGCAGCTAAATCGCTATTTTTACACCATTAACAAGGTTCAAAGAAACTCCACACTTCATTGGTAGACTTCTGAGGGCCCTGACATTTAAAACGAGACAATGAGAACTTTGAAAGTAAACAGTTAAACGGCTAAGAACGGCTAAAAATGTAAACGGCTAAAAACGGCTAAAAACGTAAATGGCTAAAAACGGCTTAAAACGGAATGCTGGGGGTGAACAGAGGTGGGCATTGGATATATGTTTGTACTCTGTAACATCTTCTAGTACAGTCCAGGTCCAAATCACACTGGATTTCTCCTTTAAATGGGAATACTGGGCTCCTTTGTGAATACATTTTGTGAAGACAAATTGCTAACCAGGATGCTACAAATTGCTACAAATGTAATACTAAAGTTGTCAATCGCCTCCCAAATCAATGCTGCCTTACAGGCAACTGAGCTAAGGCCAAAACAAATCTAACACACCCTTTTCGATCCCACTTGCAGTCATGCCAAAGCATCCCAATCAGTCAGAGCTGGCAGGAGTTCCATGCATGTCTTCAGGGGACCAATGGAAAAGGAATTCCAAAATGACAGAAACAAACTTTTGTATACTTCTTTATGTATAAATGTGAACATACATAACAGATCTCAAGAGATAGTTTGCAGTGAACAAGAACTTGTTAAGGGGTCCTAATTTCAGCTGTAGAATTTGGAATGCTAAACACAAATTGACAAATCTAAAGGTTCAAAGAAAACTCATGCTCGGAATTTAAATGGATTTTTAGTCTGCCCCAAAGAGTGCTGTATTTCCCATTACTCACATTACTCAACACACACACACACACACACACACACACACACACACACACACACACATTTTCAAAGTTATTTCTACAGAAAAGTATGACTAACCTTTAGAATGATAGTATTTACTGTAGGTTCCTCCTCTGTCTTAGATCATGGTGCAGCTGCATACATATGTACTGAGCCATCTAACCAAGTGACACTGAGGCTTGTCAATAAAAAGAACATGCCTAGTTACTGTACTCTTAATTCACTCATTTGAAGCAACACGTTTGATCTATCTATCTACAGTATGTATCTCTCTCTCTCTCATACATAGTATAGTGTTTGCTCTCTCTCTGCCATCTCTGGAATGTTCCTGCAGTGTAGCAGTGATGCCCCCAGGCCTCTTATGAACCCACATGAGGACACATAACCTATGACACAAAAAACATAATGACATCTACTGTACTGTAGGAGGGCAAACAAGAGTCTGCACGTCTAAACATTCACAGTTTGAGATTAGTCCTCATTCATTGGGAGTCAGGCCCATTCACTTCTGTCAGCAATGTGACACATTGAAGGAAATTTAATTCAGCAACCTTTACACACACTTTCCCTAGAGAGAGACCTTTGGTTCATCAACAGTTAGATTGTCAGCACCTCTCAGACAGTAATAATTGTTTATTGGAGCATTTGAGTTATTGGTTCAGATTATCAGTAGTGCATATGCATATTCACTCATGCATATTCTGCTAAATGCAGAGTGCAAATGCAAGAGTGGTGAGTCGGTGCCTGGTGTTGTTAGCAACAGTTATGCTAGCAACATACTTAGTATCCAGAAAATTCCAAGTGGTTGATCATCTGAACAATATCAGCAATCAATATGGCACACTGATGAAGTATGAACAATACATCACAGTACATGACTACATAAATGAATTTCACCTTGGGGATCAATAAAGTATCTATCTATCTATCTATCTATCTATAAGAACTTAATGTAAATGATCAAAAATCCAAAAATAGGTAGCAATGCACTGTGGAGATTAGCTCATTTGAGATAACTGTCTGGCTTAAAGCAAAGCAACATATTCTGGGAAACTGAAAGGGAGTTTCTGTGGTAAATTACAGTAACTAAATGGGCCCTAGGAAAATGAAACTGAAAGGGAGTTTCTTACTCAAAAAGTGAAAATACAGTAGTAGGCTATTTGGTCAAAAAAATTTTTACCGTAGGAAGGTTTTAAGAACATATTTATTATAGTTTTGATTTCATTCATCTCAATCTCGGGTGTGCCAGCAGTTTACACAAGACAGGGGCCTTCCTCAATCATTGTCTGTGCACACAATGGGAGAAAATGAAGAACAGATGCCAACAGACAGACTGTTAGTGTATTGCACCCCCTACTGGATAAAATCTGGTGGCAAAACAAAATGTCTCCATGTGTCTGACATCATGGGAACCTTTACTTGTGACAGTGTTGGTTTGAGGGTGCCTGCTTAGTTGAATTGAGTACATGGCCTTTAGGTGCATCTGTTTGTTGTTACTGTTGTGTGTATTACAGCTCTCTAATCTGTGAAGACAATTCCCTCTTGGTCCCTGAACTGGAAACAAGCAAATTCTGGTTGCAAATTCTGGTTGCTCCGAAAACTGCTCCTCAAACAAAACATTGATAATCCTGATGTCTTCCCTAAACCTACATCCAACAGGCCATTATGATTCCAGTTTAAGCCAGTTAAGTCTTTGCCGGTACACGTAGGGGATAGGGCTTAGGCAAATTTCACATTGGGATTCAGCCTTTGAGTTGTTTCTCAGAGACTACCTCCCTCATGTGTGTTGTTCATGGTCTTTGATCATGTATATTGTATGTGCTTTATCTTCAGTAAAATGTACATTTCTACATTCAACACATTTCGATAATAAACAGGTGAGATACTGGTAGTAACAGGGCAACAAAGAGATTATCCAGAGAGTTTGTTATTAGTTGGTGTTTTGTGTTTGCTGATGTGTTTACCAAGTGTAACCAGGGTTACGGTGAGCTCACATGGTGATTGGGTCAACTTTGAGGTCACAACCCTGAAGCCAGAGCTGCAGCTACCTAATACTGATGACGTGGTGATAGAGGTCAATGGCCTCACTGTGATATAGACACACACACACACACACACACACACATTATATAAACACACACATTCATACAGAGACTTAAATTATAACTGACCAGAATGACTGGGTACACATTGACCTGGGCTGACCTAAAACAAACAAAGAAAAACACAAACACAAACAAAACACTGACCATCCTTGAACCAAGTGTGTGTTTGGGGGGGGGGCATTGTTGTGTGTCTATATTTGCACAAATATCATGTGTGACCATACAAGACAAGGGGGCGAGAGAAAGAAGGAAGGAAAGAAAAATGAGAAAAGAGAGATAGAAACAAAGAAAAATGTCCAAACTCTTGCCAGTCTCTTCTCCACCTCTCCCAGCATAGGATGTTGAGTGCCGTACCAGCGCCTCCTACTGGCCAATGGTGAACATAGCCTATGCTCAGCTTTTATGTGGTCACCTACTCCAAACCTACAACATATGAAATGCCCCTAAATATTCCAACTTTCCACTTGAAATAGTGCACGCATCCCTGTAGAAATCCCATAGCCTAATGTAGCTAAGCCTTCTTTAAATAAACAAACCCAGCTACCACTAACTGAATGGGACACAGGAAAATTAAACTGAAGGTATATTCGCATGACCAATTCACTTAGTATTAGAGTTGATTCACTTTTCTGTATATGTTGTTTCAAATTTTCTTCTCTAGAATGGGAACACACCCACACAGAAATTACAGTGCAACCAACCAAAGCAACATAC
>JAGFZM010001584.1:64037-89037 GCA_017657215.1 Limnothrissa miodon
ATCTGTATGCAAATCTGTGCTTATCTGTTTGTTTGTTTGTGCTGCTGTAGGTGATTCTGGGCTTATCTGTCTGTGTCCCCAACTAACCTGTCCCAGTAGCCTCTCTGTCTCCAGCACCCCCTCTATTTGACCCAGACTCATCAGCAGCTCAGACAGGAACGCTACCACCCTCTCCCTCACACACACACACACACACACACACACACACACACACACACAGTAGGATCCTGGGAAAACCCATCATCCTCTGGTCTGGGAAATAGGAAAGGAGAGAGGGAGAGAAATGGAGAGAGACAGTCTCGTTTACAGTTAAGCCAAATTGACTTCATAGGACACTGAAGACAAGAGCTGACGGCTGAGCTGGACTTGCCTGTGTTGCCTGTGTAAGACCAATTAAACTTTGATAAATAACACCTCATAGATGCTGCCAAACTGGCCTACCACTCTCTGGTATGGTACTGGCATTGCCAGTCCTGGCCTTATGTCCCCAGAGGAGAAGAGGGAGTATAGTTGGGCCTCCATCAGGATGCCTCCAGAGACTGAGATTTATTGAAGTAACAGTCCTCGCCTACACTGGCCTTGGTCCGCCTTTTCATCTTCAGCATCTTCAGTAGGAGGAAAGGAGGTCTGCTGATGCAAGTGTTTCGGCATTTGTGTGTGTGTGTGTGTTTGTGTGTGTGCATGTGAAAGGAAAAACTCTATGTGAGGTTATAGTAAGAAAACTATGATAAGACCATACTTCCTCTGACCGTATCAGTGAAATGGGTTTAATGTTTAATTTGGTGTTCTAGGTTCTGATTTAGAATGAGCTTTTGTTTGTAACCTGTGACAATGTTACTCTGCATATTACATAATATGTTGAATCTAGTCATAACTTAACTAAGATTACTACAGTACATACAGTACATGGTAGACGGTCAAGAAACATTGCCTTTCTGCAAATCAAGTCAAATTTGACCAAATTTTCCTGTGCCTGTTTAGCCAGCATCAACATACAAATGTACCATAAAAAAGTTGCAACCATCCACCCTGGCCAGAGATATAACTCATGTTAATGAATGGATGAATGAATGAATGAATGAATGAATGAATTAATTAATTAATGCCCAAAATTCCATTGTTTCTAACTGTCTGTTAACCTAAGACTGCACTCCTAAGACTAGAGTAGTGACACTAATGAGGGTTTTTCTACAGTCCTGCTCAAGTCAGGATGCAGGACAAGTCTGGACACATTGATTTAAATCTGATTTGTAAAAGAATCATCACCAGCGTTGAAGAGACCTACTTCTTCGCAGCTTCTTTGCAGCTTAACCATCTTAACCCTAAATCAACAAAAACACAATATATGGTTCTGCTGTACAAGACCATGGCCTTATTTGATCAACCTACAACTGCCTTGTGACTAGAGCATTCTGCATAGCTGTCAAGGTCTCAGGGCAGGTGTTAGAAACCTAATTTTGTGCAATTTGACATGGAAATTAGACTGTCCAACCTGATGCGAGTCCATTTGCACAGGCCTTTGCATGTCCATTTGTACACACACACACACACACACACACACACATACAAAAGGGAATCCGTTCACCATCACACCGGCACATGACCTAGTGGGGAGGACGGGAGAGGTTCTTCTACTGGACATTCTGCCAACCAGCTTTTTAAAAACTGTTCTACACCTTGTGGCACCTGACGTGCTCCAGATTATAAATTCATCTTTGCAAAGTGGCATTTTCCCTAAATCACTAAAGACAGCAGTTGTTAGACCACTGCTGAAAAAGAATAATCTGGATGTTTCAGTGCTTAACAACTACAGGCCAATATCAAATCTACCATTCAATGGAAAGATAATTGAAAAAAAAATAGTATTCAATCAATTAACTGCTTTCTTGACATCTAATTGTTGTTTTGATAAATTCCAGTCAGGTTTCCGGGCTAATCACAGCACTGAAACAGCGCTTGTTAAAGTTGTAAATGACATACGTCTTTATAATGATGCAGGCAAAACATCTGTCTTGGTGTTACTAGACTTCAGCGCTGCCTTTGATACTGTTGATCACAACATACTGCTACATCGACTTGAACACTGGGTTGGGTTTTCTGGTATAGTTCTCAAATGGTTAAAATCATACTTACAAAACAGATGTTTCTTTGTTGCCATGGGCAATTGTACTTCAACACCTGTATCATTGACCTGTGGTGTCCCCCAGGGGTCAATCCTTGGACCATTGCTTTTTAACCTTTACATGCTCCCACTTGGACAACTTATCATGAACAACTCAATCTCTTATCATAACTATGCTGATGACACCCAGATTTATTTTGCTTTGTCACCTAATGACTTTGCCCCTTGAATATCTCTATCAATGCTTGGACCAAATTAACAACTGGATGTCACACAATTTCCTCCAGCTTAACACAGACAAAACGGAAGTAATTCTTTTTGGAAATTTCCTCTGTCCTTGAAACTAAAGGGCTTAAAGCAAAGGAGTCTGTTAAAAATCTTGGCATCATCATTGACAGTGATCTAAACTTCAGCAGTCACATGAAGGCTATCACCAAATCAGCCTTTTATCACTTAAGAAACATCACCAAACTGAGAGGTCTAATGCCAAAAAAAGATTTAGAAAAACTTATCCATGCCTGTATCTCCAGTAGGGTTGATTACTGTAATGGTCTTTTCACAGGCATTTCTAAAAAGACCAACATATTCAACTGATCCAAAATGCAGTTTCCAGGGTTTTAACAAGTACAAAAAGAACCAGCCACATTACCCCAATTTTAAAGTCATTGCACTGGCTTCCTGTAAGTTACAGAATTGATTTCAAAGCATTACTACTTGTGTTTAAATCACTAAATGGGATAGGACCTAGTTACTTGTCTGATATGTTTCAAAAATACATACCACCTAGGTCTCTCAAGACACAAGAAAAAAAATTGTGTGGCGAAGCAGCTTTCAGCTACTATGCAGCTCAGATTTGGAACCAACTTCCTGAAGACATAAAAAATGCCCCTACTGTTTCAAAACCAAACTTAAGACCAAACTTTTCTCTGATGCTTTCTCTTAATGATTAATTTATTAGAGATTTGTGAATTTGGGGAAATCCTTATTCTAAAATTATTTTTATTTTCTGTCCTTTATCAACTTTTTATTCTTTTTAACTTTTTACTCTGTCCTTTAATCTTATTTATTTGTTTTCTTACTTTATTTTATCCACTATGTTTTTATCTTTGTAAAGCACACTGAACTGCCTACTTTGTGTATGAAATGCGCTATAGAAATAAACTTGCCTTGCCATGCCTTGCCTCTGATTGGTCGATTTGGGGCAGCAGGGAAAAGTAAGAAGTGGTGAGGTCATAGCCCCTGAGTTTTAGGCCAATCCAGTAGCGCCGCACGTCCAGCTTTAGCTGATAGGAAGGGACGGAGAGGGACGTCTGGGTGGCACTCTGGGACAGGTACTCCACTACCCTGTGTGTGGAAAACACAGAAACCACTATCAGACAGGGGCGAGTTAAGTTAAGTGATAAGTGTCATTCCTTGCCTCCCATTGCCTGACCTGTCACCTACTCCCACAGAGTGGGCTGTGATCAATGTCACAAGAGACCCATGCCAGGATCGACTCTCCTTGAAGAGTGACGCCTTCAAAATTAAATCCTCCCTAAGTTACTCCATTGACTAAGCTCATTATTTTACTTTACCATTATGTCTGACTGGTACACAGTCCAAACAGAACTTTTGACGACCACCAATGGCTTGACTGTACTGTATAATGTTAAAGGAAAATATTTTGGAATTATGATGGATAAATTGCAGTCTATGATCACAACTACTGATTGTGCCATTTCAGCATGATCCTAGATTAGACTAGATTGCCCCTGTTGCCCTTGGGTGATCCTTGCTGTAAATTGCCACTTAGAGGCTGTATAATGTATAATGTGCATGGGCCTTGGATGTGTGTGTGTGTGTGTGTGTGTGTGTGTGTGTGTGTGTGTGTGTGTCTGTGTGTGTGTGTGGTGTGTGTACATGTGTGTACAAATGTGTGTGTCTACTACCTCGGCTCAGTCAGATAGGCGTGCAAATCCCCCCAGGCCTCAATCTGTTCCAGGTGCCAGGGCCTCTCCTCCAAGACCCTCTGCCAGCCAAAGAACCCCTCTCTGGGCCTCAGGAAGAAGGTAGCCAGGGTCTTGTGGAAGCCCCTCTTGGTTCTTCTGCATCCATCTGGACCTAAATCTGCTCTCAAACCTGATTGGATGTGAGGTGTGGCAGCAAGTCTTACAATGTAATTATAAACATAAAACAGATACATACATGGAGACAAAAATGTGATTTTTGAAGGAGCAAGTGATGGAATAACTAAGTGTGTGTATGTGTGTGGGTGTGTTCGTATGTGTGTGTTTGTGTGTGTGTGTGTGTGTGTAATGTTAGGGCCAACATGTACATCTTACCCAGCAGTAGGTCGATAGCTTGACCCAGGGACTGGTGTGTAAAAGTAAGTTGACCCGACAGGTTCTCCTGTATCCAGTAGTTTGTAGCTGACCTGAACTGAGCCCACTCCAAGGGCAGAACCCTGAGGGATCCACAGGGATCCTCTGAGGGATCCAGAACCTCCAGAAGAGCCATGAGGTCCGGCTCAGTCAGCCCACCTCGGGAGAGATGCAGCAGGCACAGGCAGTCCCACACCCAACCTCTGAGGCCTGGAGATCCAATAGCACATACAGGTATAAACACACACACACACACACATATCATAGACGCTAGTCCAGTAAGGGACACTTGTTCATGCACACACAGGTATAAACCTGCATAAATAACAGATGCACAAACCATATCAACAACACATGTATCCTAGCACTAAAATGAACTGAAGCACTATCACTTAGCACTATGCTCCTTAAGGTTTCTGCTATGTAGCTCGATTGTTATCCTCGTTTTGTAAGTCGCTTTGGATAAAAGCGTCTGCTAAATGCATAAATGTAAATGTAAATGTAATGTTTACACACACGTGTCACACACACACAAACACACACACACACACACACACACACACACACACACACACGCACAAATAATCAAAAACAATATACTATACAGTTTTACGCAATATTATGTCAGATAATATAAAGCAGTTGTATATTAGCTAAACTAGGAATAGTCACATTACTTACTTGTCTTACAAACTTGAGGGTATGACGCTGGGGACGTAGGTGCAGGATTGACATTGCTGCCCCCTTCTGGTGGCCCATAGTCACTGATCCACCGCTGAATCACTCGCACCCACAGCTGCATCAGCGTTTCTGCCTTAGCATACTCCTCTAGCAACTCCTCCTCCTCCTGTTCCTCTCTCCGCACCCCTGTCGTCCTCAGCTCATTCCCAATCACGGCCCAAAACAGTGGAAGATGGTTCAGAGGGCTCCTACCCATGATGCTTTGCAGCGGGTCAGCAGCCGGCTCTCTTGCAGGCAAGGACAGGTGACGCAGGAGTACATCGCGCCTCAGAGTGGGGTCAGAGGTCAGCCCCGCCCACATGATCACATGGACATCCGGGCGTCCAATCAGACTCTTGTAGGTGAGGTCAGTGAAGGTGGTGGTCACTATCAGTTTACACTGAGAGGGAAGAGAAACTGGCAGCCAGTGCAGCTGCTTTACCTAAGATTACAAACAAACCAAAAAATTGGAAAAACAAACAAAATATGTATTTGTTAAAGCACACACAATGCATATGATTTCCATAGCCTAAAATTAAAAATTGTGTTTTTCACCTATAAATTCACCCATAATTACTTTGTAAATAAGAAAATGTAAGTATTTATTAAACATTATATAATAATTGTGTATCTAAGGCCTTCTGAGATGTCACACCAGAAGGTAGAATGTCTGCCACAATGAATGTGTGATTGAACTGATATTTCTACTGTTTGAATGAAAAAAATCAGTCCCTCAAACAGAACTGATCTTTTTTCTTAGGTTGGGCAAAACTATTCTTCCACCTTAGTTGTGAGAGCTGAGCATTACTACAGTCAGCATATAGATTACTATTGACTTTTTTTTCTAGTAGATGATATTTTGGAATCAGAATGTGAATCAGAATCCTTTAGATTTTAGGCTACTTCTTAGATTTAAGCTAGATTTAAGCTTTTGGTCAAACAAAAGGGCCTTGAGGGTTGTTTTTTTGCACGGGTCTTCAGATATATTTTCTGAAACATCTTATGCATTCCTCTGTCACCTTAGAGCCTGACAGTGTGCTGTACAATTTATATCCAGCAGGTGGCAGTAATGATGACAGTCATGACAAAGAAGAAGAATTTTGCTTGAATCACGTCACAGTATAAAGATATACTAGACATTCACTTTTTATTTCAGGGACTTTGCTATCACATGACCAAGGTCTGTTATAAAAATAAGACTAGACAGGATGGGCTAAACAAACAGCACAAGTATTTTATAACTATTTCATAATTTCCACCATGGTTGTGGAGACAGCATGCCTACAGTCAAACCACGTGGTTGATCTACAGTTTCTTAGTGACATATTTCCAGTAGGTGGCAGCAAACTTTGAAGTACAGGTACTGATACCATTACAATGAAGATGAATGTTGTTTGGGTCAAATCACACAAAAATAAATGAACTGGACAGTCACTTTTCATCACCAGCTATTCTGTGAGCTGGTCAAGACACAGGATGACTACACAGAAACTCCTCAATTGTAGTTTCAGCTGGCAGACATTTTGTACAAATCTGATGAGCATGTTGTAACAGGACAACTATCTGAGCAAGGCCAGAAAGCATAGTGCATGGTCGCATTCTGGTCTAAGTGCATCACTGCTTCAAGGACTAGCATGATAAGGGCCATCACAAAAGGTTTAAAACTATTCTAGGTGTTTAAGGCCATACAATATATGTCTGAACAAAAATGAAAAAAGGCTTTTGGCTTGCAAAGAATTTCTCAAGAAAACAGGCTGTTTTCTTAGAGATAAGCCAAAAGAAAGATGGATACTACCGCTTGTGTGTGTGTGGTGTGTGTGTGTGTGTGTGTGTATTACTGCTTGTGTAGAGAGAGTGTGGCTAGCGGTCAGCAGGTCCAGGCTATCCAGCAGTAGTAGGGTGGGTCTGAGGCCAGCAGCTGAAGCCAGGGCCTGGGTCAGCTGGGGGAGGGGCCACGGCTCCTGCCAATCATCCCAACACTCCGCCCATTCAGGCAAAGGTTCTACAATCAAAACAATCGATTGACCTTTTGATTTTTGGATATATGTCACAGTTATAGCTAATCTTGCAACTTACACACAAAATAACTACAAACATCTCATAATAGTTATGAAAATATGATGAAAAATAAACACACTATTCAGTGTTGTAACATTTAATTTTGTTTAGTATCTACCTGAACAAGTATACACCTTAGTTAGTACAGTAAATTAGACACAAGTATAGACCTTCAACACACACACACACACAAACACACAGAAACATAGACAGAAAGAGAGAGAGAAACATGCAAAGAGAAAAACAGTTTCACATAGGAAGCGTATTATAAAGTGTGTGTGTGTGTGTGTGTACCTTGATTCCCATGTGCAATCTCCATCAATCTCACACAGCGTCTAAGCAGAGAGGTGATGTCCTTGCTGCTCACAGTAAGACCACAGATGTGGGTCACAACCAGCACCTCAGGGTGTCTTATCTGGAACCCTTGAAGCCAATGGGAAACTAGTGTGGACTTCCCACAACCCCTCTCTCCGGCAAGCACCAGGATGGATTTCTCTGATTGCCTGTTTTCCAATGATGTACACAAACAACATTCATCATTTGTATCAAAGGATTAGGAGGATAGAGACTTCAAAAATGCATAATAATCAAGGTGCAAGTGAATATCTAAATATCTACAGTATCAAATGTTTACAAAGGACTGTCTTTTATGGCATGAATCTGTCACAGATCTGAACTTTCTCCACTGACACCTTTTTCATTCTATTCATACCCATGATCAAACAAGGAGCCTTCTTCATTGCATGAAACTTTAACACTTTTGGATAGAAGTGGCTTCTCCATTTTGTCCTGACAGATGACATCAGACACAAATTTGTTTAGTGTTTTCAGTACTGTCACGGCTTCTTGTGAGGGCACGTAGTGTTTGGGCAATGATTTAGCATGGCATTCATGAAGCCAATATTCATGTCTGGTTTCATGGTCTGAAAAAGGAAAAAAAAATCAACAATCAACCAACTGTCCTTCCTGATCTGAAATCTAGCTGCATAAACAGACCTTCAAACGTTATCTAAGCTATTGTCACCTTGGCAAGATTATTACTGAGCATGACTCACCACAAGGTAAATTTGTACTGAGATAACCATATTATAATTTGCATTGCAGCTGTACCATACCCCATCTGTTGCTAGCAAAGCATTAGCAGATACCCAAAAGTACTGCACCCCTTCACAATATCCAATATCAAAGGTGTGTCAAAGCTGAGCTCAATCAAGTACCTGGGCCCATCATTTCCCAGATCTAAAGTGGGTCTCCAACAGCAAAGCCATCCTCTAAAAGGCCCGGCAGAGGATGTACTTTGAGAGGGAAGTTCACCTTTTTATGGCATGACTTCTGTACAGACTTGTGACCTGTACACATCTAAAGTGAAACACTGTTTAAACTGCACTTAATCTCTTTTCAAACCTAACACTCAGGGATTAAGGGTCAAGGTCATGGTCTGTGTTTTTGGCTTGTGGTGTTTCAACAGCATATCTTTCCCTACATGCAAATGCCCTCTATGTGACTAAACATGGCCAGTGCAGGAACCAGTTTCACTGTGCCTGCAGAATTAGCCATGAAAACAGCTTCTAAGGCATGTCACTCAAAAGACAGAGGTAGACAATTAGATGGTATTAAATAGTGTTTGTGTAAAATGTTTGAGGAAGAACATTCCTCATCTTTAACAGGTAGGTTTAAAATGCAATGCAATGAGCCTATTTGGGCAGCAACCTACAGGGCTATTGCTTGTGTTGACAACTGAACTGTCTAGATTCTAATACCAAGGTAAGACAGACGTGTCATGGCCAATTTCCCGGAACAGTGTTTTATCCATAATGGACCCATTTTGCAGCAGCCAATTTGCCAGGAGGTGGTAAGGTAACCACAGATGTTACTAATAAAATCTTGATAAAAATGTTCCGGTGCAACATGGGTTCATTGCTGAACAAGCCTTAAATCATCGGACTGACCATAGCAAGCATCTCCAGGACAGGCTGGATAGAGTTCCTCTATAATGGCCTCCCAGTCCTTCTTCACCAATTCACCCAGTTCCTCCACACTCCTGAAGAACCTCACTGGCCAGCAGGCCTCAGCGATTCCCATCTTCAGCAGCCTCACTTTTTCCCGCTCCTGGGTTGGGATGCTAGACAGGATGCCTTGAAAAACATCCCTGCGGCACCTGCAATTTTCTTCAGTATCCTTAGGACCTCCCTTATCCACTGAGGGACGCTCCTGAAAGGAGTAGTCCCTAAAGTAGAACAGGCAGCGGGTGTGTGGGCTTTGGCATGCCTGGGTGATCTCCAGCTCTGCCAAGCTGCTGGTGGTGCGACACCTTTCCAGGAGCCAGGGGTAGCCACCTCGTTGGCCTGCCATATATAGGTTTCTCTCCAACACCTTTGAGATTAGATTCAGCACGGTTATTACTGTATGCAGAGTATGTAGATTACAAAGACAACTCAGTAGAGTTGAAAAAAGTCTATAACATTATTTATTGATTAAGTGCAAGAGTTATGCAACTTGTTCCAGAGACAAAGTAGGTTTACGTAACTTTAATTTTTGTCCTTAAATGTCCTATTGCACCATCTCTACATTACAGCTGTCTTTGTCATTTTTCTCTGAATTAGCTTGTAGTGGGTATGTATAAGTTAGTATTGTCCCCTTACTGTATCTATTTATTATCTATGTAAGTATCATGGCAGTCGCAATGTAGTCCAAGAATAATGTCTCTGAGGACAATAAAGTGCATTTCATTGCATTGCATTTCATTTCATTTTATTTATTTTCGATTGTTTCCCTCTCACCTTTGTCTTCACCTGCTCTTGCTCCTCAGGGAGCACTGCTGATGACACATGTGTGAATTCTTCAGACAAACTGGGACCATACCTTTGCCCCAGAACACATAAGAAGAAGTCTGACTGGTGGATAATATCAAGTCTGGTTTTAAGCTGCTGGTCTGTCGGAGGCGGTGCTGGGTTGGTACTGCGTGTGTTTTGATTTTGGTACACATGTTCGTGCTTGGCATTCAACCACCTCACACTCATAGGGTGGAAGCGTGTGCCTCGCGCCTGGCACAGCTGGGTTAGGTAGGGAAACACCTGGTGCCTCAGGTAGGCCCATTCTTCTAGTAGGTCTCCAGGGACAGCGCACAGGTAAGGTCGCAAGGGATTCTTTTTCGGGAAGGAAGTGCAGAGGGGTTCTGCTTTCCCCTCTCCCCAAAGACTCACCCCTCGCCATGGCAACCTACAGATCTCTTCCTCTGCAATGCACAAAATAATGTGTGTGTGTGTGCGCGCGCGCGTGTGAAAGAGATACAGTAAGCAGAAGAGACTAACCATTTAAGCAGGCTACCTGTTTTATGAAGTTATTATCCTACCTGACAAACGTAGGACAGACTGCATGCTGGTGAACGGTGAAATTTCAGAACTCAGACTTTATGAAAAATGACTACACAACCTGCAAATTAAAAAAAGTCTGCAAGAATGAGTACAATTTATTGACTCTGAATGGATGCTTGTCGATCTTCGCTTTAATGTGAAATATGTAGAAAAGGATCAGCATAGCAACAGTATCCTAATCAGAACGGTAGCCAAGGTAAACGTCTCTCGCTTACCCCGGATGCTTGACCGGTCTGTCAGAAAACCATCTCACTCGACAACCACTCCATCCAATGAAATCCAGCCACGATTTTCGGGTGTTAAATCGGACATGTAAGCCCGCGATTGGAAGACGAATGCCGATTGTTGTTTTCCAATTGGTTCTGTTTTGTGCGTGGTTTCCAGCGATTGGTCTGCTGAGGTAGTCCGCCTCCATCAAACTAGTCCTTTCATAAAGTCGACTCTAGATCGGCCAAGCACGCAGTTCCCTTGGCGTTTGCCGGAGTGGTGCGCGTGTTATACCTCTAAAGGACTGTAATCTAAAAGACAGTCTGAAGTGAATATTTTTCTCAAAATGAATCGGTTATGGATCATAGGTCTTCTATGTGCTCTTCTTGCCTTCAGTGAGTATCCAATCTTAGTCCTTAATTTTGCTTACAAGCATTAACATTTCAGTTGGTTTGCAACCCCTCCTGACTTCTAACGTTACCGGTTTTCGGTTCATTCCTGCGGTTTTGAACTTGAATGATTTCTGGAAAAAAGCTATGAATTTATGAATCACACTTTGTCTTTATTATGATATGAACATGGGTCTCTGAATTATTTAGCTGAAAACCTGTGCTTCTTCATTTTCATTCGATTAAAGAGTTGGCATTAATGTCTGACCATTTATTGAAGAAGACACCACAAAGCCAACGCTAGTGTTAACGTTTGTAGGATAAGGTCGATGTAAGGTGTAGAATAATGATACATTTTGCCTGTCGAAGTTCCTTTTTCAATAATCTGAGGTGTTACTATTATCTTGTAGAAACTGAAATATGGGTGTTTCTGGCGGTTTGGCTAACCTTGTAAAGTGTATTATTCTAGGCCTTTTTATCTTTTCTGTTTTCTATTTAACCCATAACTACACAGATCAACAGTATTTTGCACAGCCACAAGAGGTTTTCCGGGAGCTTGGCTAACAAGCTAACATTAATGTTAGCAGTAACGTGGACCTGCTCGTTTTTTTAATATTCAGGGCCTAACAAATGCAGTCAACTAATTGAGCAATAGCAAATTGAGAAATTACTTATGCATATGCTCTGCTTGAATAGCTAAAGTGACCTCGATTCGAATAAACAAGCTATTCTATATGTGTAACATCAATGTTAAAGTTAGCTCAGAACAGAGATCTATGGTGGTCACGTGACATAGGCAAGGACCTGTATTCTAAATGGTCTGGACCACTTCAGGACAACTTTAATTTCATCAACCTAAAAAGCCGAAATTGGCACAAATCAGCACATTTTATTACAGTGGCAAGGGATTGTTGTAAATGAGTCTGTATTAGATGAGTAGGATCAATCTTACCCTTGAAAGTGCATTCCCAGATGAAGGAACTATTTGCCTGTCACCCCTTGAACTAAGAATGTTTTGATCTGCTTACATTTCTTTTTTAAAATATGGTATTTTTCTTTGTAGCATCTGTAAGGGCAGAAGACGATCTTGACATTGATGGAACTGTGGAGGACGATCTGGGCAAGAGCAGAGATGGTTCCAGGACTGATGACGAAGTGGTACAGAGGTGTGTGAGTGTGTCTTTTGCACACTGCTTGGTTGAGCCGAAATTATCAGCCGTATAAGACCACCGTTGCTCTCCACTGCTTTTTCCAAAACACAGAACTAATTTTAGGCTGGCTTCCCTTTGATTTGAGGCCAAAAAGATCTGGTGTTGCAGCTGCTACTTAGGGTCTCATAGAACACTTTTTATCTCACAAGACCGAGTTGTAAACTTCTCGGTGGTATGTTTCTGTTTTTGGAAGGGGAGGGGGGTGCGGTATCACGAATGAACTGTCTTGACTTGCATCAGGCGTCTTGGGACTAAGGATAGAAGGAAGCTTGGGGTTAAGATTGGTCTATTGGGAATCCCAATGACATCTGCGTCCTCACACTCAACCCTTCTCTCTCTTCCCATCAGGGAGGAGGAGGCTATTCAGCTGGATGGATTGAACGCTGCACAGATCAAGGAACTCCGGGATAAATCAGAAAAGCACGCTTTCCAGGCAGAAGTCAACCGCATGATGAAGCTCATCATCAACTCCCTGTACAAGAACAAAGAGGTGATGGTTGCAGTGTTTGTTGCATCACTTGCCAGTCCACTGTGACTTAACATGACATGTATTTTTTTTAAATACCATGACCCTTATCTATAGACTCTTATTCACAGTTCACAACACAGCACAGGACTATAATACCCGTGCAAGCTAATAAAACATGGCTGTTATCTCGCTCTTCAAAGTGCTTGTGATACTTCAAGAGTAACGGCTTTCTGTGTTTTATGATTGCGGCTGACACATTCCCATGTCTGTAGTGACACTGAATAATCTTTTTTCCCTGTTTCAATTTCCTGACTTGCTGTCTTAGATCTTCTTGAGGGAGCTCATCTCCAATGCTTCTGATGCCCTGGACAAGATCCGCCTACTCTCACTGACCAATGAAGATGCCCTTGCTGGCAATGAAGAACTAACTGTCAAGATTAAGGTAGGCTGAAGGTTTTTTTGTTTGTTTGTTTTTGCCTACACGTTCAACTCTCTACACCAAATCCACTACTGACCATTTAGACAGCAAGCCAGTGCCATGTCAAAAAAAAAAAAATAAGCTCTGGATTTTTACTTTACATATGTTTTGCAAAAGTGTGCTATCTTTTTGCCAAAGCCCTGTATGTGACACAGGGCAGATGTGACGCTTTTCTTTAGACACTCTGTCTAAACAGATGATAGTTGTCGACATTTGCATGGCAGGTGCACATTTGGAAGTCACAGGCAGATAGTTGTCCACTTTTTATGACTCTTTATGCCCTGTATTTTGAAAGCAAATATGAACCTGCCGATAAGAAAATGTCTTGATATTGTGCATTAGCAGATTATTGAAGTGTTGTTCAAATCCAGTCGTGTGTGAGTGAATGCTTCATGCATGTTTGATTAGAATGACAGGAGGACAAATATTAACTGTGTGTTCCGTCAGTGTTTGCTGGCAGACACATATTCTTTGTAATTATTAGTAACTCATGGCTTTTTTTTTTTTTTTGACATTACTAGGCTGACAAGGAGAAGAACATGCTGCACGTCACTGACACGGGCATCGGCATGACCAAAGAGGAGCTGGTGAAGAACCTGGGAACCATCGCCAAGTCCGGCACCAGTGAGTTCCTCAACAAGATGACGGAGATGCAGTCGGATGGACAGTCCACCTCCGAGCTGATTGGGCAGTTCGGCGTGGGCTTCTACTCTGCCTTCCTGGTGGCCGACAAGGTCATCGTCACGTCCAAGCACAACAATGGCACGCAGCACATCTGGGAGTCGGACTCGAACGAGTTCTCGGTCATCGAGGACCCACGTGGAGACACTCTGGGCCGCGGAACTACCATTACGTAAGTTTAACAAGGCAGGAGGCATTGCCAAGAGGTGCTCTAACTTAAGTAACCATGAAGGTTAATTATGGGATGTATGTGTTGAGGGCTTCTATAAATGGCAGGGTCACACTACTGCTGATGAACATGTAAAGACCCTTGAGCTAAATTCATGAAGTTTTTAAAAAAAAAAAAAAAAAAGATCCTGAAAAGATTTACAGAATGACATCTCTTTCCTGTCCTAACTGAATGGGTTTTTATGGGTCTATTTAATTGTGCCAGTGTTGATCATTCAGGGATATTTGTAAATAATGGCAACTTGGTTTCTTTAACTAAAGCTTGTCTAATCGGGTGTCTTGTCCCCCACAGTCTTGTGATGAAGGAGGAGGCTTCTGACTTCCTGGAGCTGGAGACCATTAAGAACTTGGTCAGGAAGTATTCTCAGTTCATCAACTTCCCCATCTACGTCTGGAGCAGCAAGGTGTGTTTAACAGCTGCACACATGCACAGTTTGTGGATGAATTATAATTATATAATGCAATATAAAACGATTACAATGAATTACAAGCTACTGTCAGTGATGGTCCTCATTTGGGAAGGAATTTGATTAAAAATGATTAAATAGCCATATTGTCTGTCATAAACCAATGGCACATGTTCTACTTTGGTTTGTAAAATGTATCAAAGAAGGTGAATCTTCATTCTTACCTGTTCCCATTCTAGACTGAAACGGTAGAGGAGCCCATTGATGAGGATGACGAGGCAGCCAAGGAGGAGGCCAAAGAGGAGGACGCAACGGAGGATGAAGCTGAAGTGGAGGAGGAAGAGGACAAGGAGGACAAGCCTAAGACCAAAAAGGTAAAGCTTCAAGCTTTATGAAGTCGGCAGCATCAAACACAGCGCTCATTTAATCTGCTGTGTAACCAAACCTGTCAGTGACAGTGAATTCTATTTTTAATTTATTTCTTGTACTCACTCCTTCGGTCTCCTTGTGTGTTTGTTTTATTCCCTCACTCTTACTACTTTCTTTAGGTGGAGAAGACTGTGTGGGACTGGGAGTTGATGAATGACATCAAGCCAATCTGGCAGCGGCCTGCTAGGGAGGTGGAGGAGGACGAGTACAAGGCCTTTTACAAGACCTTCTCCAAGGTGAGTCGGCAACCAACCGAAGCAACAGGACTTGGTGCTGCTACCAGCCATGGCTAGTGAATAATCTCTATGACCTGGAAATTTTGTGGTGTCTTTTCTTAAATGTCTACACCTGTTGTACACATGGTCTAATTAAGTGTGTGTGTGTGTGTGTGTGTGTGTGTGTGTGTGTGTGTGTGTGTGTAGGATTCAGATGACCCCATCGGTCACATCCACTTCACAGCTGAAGGTGAGGTCACCTTCAAGTCCATCTTGTTCGTGCCCGCAGCTGCTCCACGAGGCCTGTTTGATGAGTACGGCTCCAAGAAGAACGACTTCATCAAGGTATAATTATACACACTACACAAACACATGCACAAAGTGCTGATTACAACTAGTACAATTAATCGTCCCCTCTTGAATTAACATAAACGCAATGTCTCTCCACAGTTGTTTGTGCGCCGAGTGTTCATCACTGATGACTTCCATGACATGATGCCCAAGTACCTCAACTTCGTCAAGGGCGTGGTGAGTACACTTGTGTTTGCATGGCTGTGTTCATGATGGCCAACGGTATTTATTTAATGACCAAAGATTTTATGAGACCCCAATCAAATAAGTTGAAATGGTCCCATTAGTGTTTGAAGTTGGTCTATTTTTATTTATTATCTTTGAGCTCTGTGGTGCGTAATACATATACATGGATCACGCACATATACCCAGGCAAGAAATCTAATACTCTGCTGGTCTCCAATCAGGTGGACTCTGATGACCTGCCCCTCAACGTCTCCAGAGAGACCCTGCAGCAGCATAAACTGCTGAAGGTAAGAGTTATCCAGAGGTGTATGCAACAATGATGTGTGGTACTTTAGATGGGCGTCACTAATGGTTACTAGCTTTTAAAAGCATTGGGCAGCTCTTAAACCAACTCTCTACGATGGCACCTGCAGGTCATCCGCAAGAAACTGGTGCGCAAGACCCTGGACATGATCAAGAAGATCGCAGAGGAGCAGTACAACGAGAAGTTTTGGAAGGAGTTTGGCACCAACATCAAGCTGGGCGTAATCGAGGACCACTCCAACCGAACACGCCTGGCCAAGCTGCTGCGCTTCCAGACCTCCAACAGCGAGAAGGACGTGGCCAGCCTGGAGCAGTACGTGGAGAGGATGAAGGAGAAGCAGGACAAGATCTACTTCATGGCCGCCACCAGCAGGAAGGAGGTACGGCAAGCCTAAAGACTCAGAAAGACTGTAGGTCTGTATATTGTCTGTTGGTGCCAACAAACCAGGAGGTGGAAAGTAGATCTACAAATACTTTGGTCATGTGACCATTAAAGGCTTTTGGTCTCAGCTAATTTTAGCATTGATGATGCTAAAGAAAAAAAGACACTGAAGTGTAATATTAGTCCTTTATTAATGCTTGTTTTAAAAAGTAAAAAAATGTTAATGCTTGTTTTAAAAATTGTTTCATTGTCTTGACCCTCCTGCAATGTGCATCCTTCTGTGCATCTACATTAGGCTGAGTCCTCTCCCTTCGTCGAGCGTCTGCTGAAGAAGGGTTACGAGGTGATCTACCTGACGGAGCCTGTGGACGAGTACTGCATCCAGGCGCTGCCCGAGTTTGACGGCAAGCGCTTCCAGAACGTGGCCAAGGAGGGTGTGAAGTTTGACGAGAGTGACAAGGCCAAGGAGAAGAGGGAGGCCCAGGAGAAGGAATACGAGCCCCTCACCACCTGGATGAAGGACAACGCCCTCAAGGATAAGGTAGCTACGGCACTTCTAAACACTTTATAATGCATAGAAATGGATCTGCAGAGATCTATTGGTAGCTTGAACCGTATGACAAAGGCGCCGCCATTTTGGTGCTGACAACTTCATTGTCTCTTCAAACACCCCTGTAGGTGATGCTGTGACCTAAAAGAGGAAGCCAAATTGACTTCCATTCTTTTTTCTTTTTTTTTTGTCACTAGCAGTATAGCAATCGCATTTGTATGTTCCATCGCAAATTTGTTGTTTGGAAGAGAGAATTGCTTGAAAGCATGCCAGATTTTTTGCAAACCTTGACTGAGTTTTCAAATTCAAAGGTCTAGTATTTTTATTGTGGAACTCGATATTCTGAAAGTGATTGTTTTGATTTGGATTCTGCAGCGATGGCTCTGCATCCGTTGATGGATCACCACCCATAACGGTAGGAAAATGCCACTCTGATCTCTCTCTTTGTCTGTCTGTTGCAGATCGAGAAAGCTGTGCTGTCCCAGAGACTGACCAACTCCCCCTGTGCTCTGGTGGCCAGTCAGTACGGCTGGTCTGGGAACATGGAGCGCATCATGAAGGCCCAGGCCTACCAGACTGGCAAAGACATCTCCACAAAGTAAGAAGTGATTGAGATCAGATCTTTAAAATGAACTAAATGCAACACATTAAAAAACAGTGTGGCTAAATAAAGAAATGGTATTTCATTGCTGACGGGTAGACTGAATTTTAGTCGTAATAAGTGTGTGTTAGTGTCAGTGTCAGTCATTATCTGCTCTGTTAACAATAGCACTCCACAGCGCTGTTGGTACAGTAGTCAATGCTGAATACAGTGTTGTCTCGTAGCTAGTGATTCTTAAGGCCAGCATTTGTACAGGGTCCTGTGTGTTATTGAATGCACAGAAATCTGATTGTGTTGTCCTTCCTTTCTCCCTCAGCTATTACGCAAGCCAGAAGAAAACCTTAGAAATTAACCCCAAACACCCCCTGATTAAGGAGATGCTGAACAGAGTAAACGTAAGTAATAAATATCTGTCTCATGAATGCTGTTAACCTTAACTGAATCAGTATTTTATTTAGCTGCCCTTTCAAACAATGTGGATGGGTTTTATTTGATTTCCCGAGTTCATTTATTTATTTTTAAATTCTTGTGTGTCTACAGACCAATGCTGAAGATCAGACGGCCGCAGATCTGGCCATGGTCCTGTACGAGACCGCAACGCTGCGCTCAGGCTTCCAGCTGGCCGACACCAAAGCCTACGGCGACCGCATTGAGAGAATGCTGAGGCTCAGTATGAACGTGGACCTCGAGGAGCAGGTATGCGCATTAGAAATGCACAAATGCTTAGCTCGACATCAGAATAAGCTTCCTTGACCTACATTTCTTTTCTATCTTCTCATCTCCTCCTCTGTCCTGTTTATAAATGCTACAAACAGTCTTTTTGGATACACTCTGGGTTTATACAGTGTGTTCTGTTGTTCTGTTACTCACTGTACATGTAGATGATGCAATACAATTTGTCATGCGTACACATGCAATATGTAGTGAAGCTAGACATGGGTGTTGCAATGGAAACAGAGGTGATATATGTTTAATGTTACCTGTTTGCAGGTGGAGGAAGAACCAGAGGAGGAGCCTGAGGAGGCCGCTGAGGAAGACGATGGCGAAGAAGACATTGACGCAGATGAAGACGACACGGAAAAAGATACAGTAAGTGTCTCTGCTTTTTTTTTTTTTTTCTTCTTTTACAAAAAATTCCTCTTGCCCAGAATTGCCATCAAACCTTGTACTTGCAGCCAGCGTCTAATGATCTGTACCAAGCATGATGGTGTCAGTTAATGTCTGTTCTTTGGATGAAACGACCCATCACTTATCACCGTTGCCTCTGTTTCCTCACAGGACTCAAGAGAGAAGGACGAGCTCTGAGAGTGTAAAAAACAACAAAACTGTGGGACTGGGTTTAAACTGAACTGATGTGGGTAGGGGGGGCATGGTTTTGGGTGTCACCTCGACCACTGATCTCGGCCATGGGAGGGTGAATGGGTAGGGTGCAAGTGGATAGGGGACAGGGACGAGGGGTGGGGAGGGTTTTTTAGGCACTGCTTGTGTTTGAAATTGTGTTTTTTCGTTTTGTTTTTTACATTCCTCATGACTGTAAATTTGTTAATATTTAACGGAGCTGGTTGTGGAGTTCTGAATTCCTGTCACGTGAACCATTAAATGTTTGCGAAAAGGGACTCTTGTGTATTTCGGGTCATTTCAAATAACTGATATTTATGGATTTAATAAGTAGAAATATGGTACTGCATAAACCTGACAAAATGACGCTGTTTCAATTTTTAAATTTGGTGAAAAGTTGGGTAACCGCTTTTACATTAATTTACACTAATGTCATAAATTATTCTCTTGTATAGGACAGTGTATACTTGGCTATAAGTTACCTGTCTGCAGAACTGTTTTGAGGGTATTTAACTTGTTCTGTTCTCTGACCATGAAAATGGAGTTTATTTCCTACAACTCCTGGTATGTACTTAGTGTGCTACCTACAGTGGCCCTTTGCCAGGAAAAAGGTATCACCCAGTTCCCCCAATCTCACTCGTTACTTGTTGCCTATTGCAGCAACATAGAGAGGATGTTGCTGATTTGTATGATTGCAGATTAACGTCTATAACACAATAGAACCACAATACAAAAAGTAAAAATAAAAAAGTTTTTTACTGAAATAGCACTGAAGTTTTTTAATGGATTGTCCCCCCCTCCCCTCCTCAGAAAAGTCAGCCTATGTGAAACTAACATGCACCTAACTTAGAGCAATCTTTGTCACAAAGGTGGTCTATGCTGGACTGTTTTGGTCTGCCTGTGTTGATCAGCGATTGGGTGCAAAGACTTCAAATGAACTTGGTATCAATAAAATATGTATCTATCCACATGTATGTGTGTGAGTGTACAGTTGTTAGGGTGTGGTTGTGAGTGTGTGCAAAGTCACTATAGTGTGTGTTTATAGCTCGGATGGCCTGAGGATAGAAGCTTCTCCTGAGTCTCTCGGTTCTATCTCAGTATCTCATATCTCAGTCAGAAATGTTATGATGCCTTTGTCCCAAAACCCTCAAAGGCAAAGGGCTTAACCATTACACCACAAACTCCATCCCACTTACATGTACTTTTGAGATCCCCTGGATTGGACAATCTAACTTGTGTACCTATAACTTTGTGTGGTTGAGATTGTTCTGTCATTAAGTTTGTGGTGTCTCATTCTCCATGTCTCTGTTGCCCACTGATGGGGCCTACCTACCACATATTACTACTGGTGGATCAATCGGCACTTATGAACTAGCAAAAGAGATACTCAACACTAGGAGGTGCCAAATAGGCTGTGAGTCACTTTGAGTAAGCAATCATTCTGGGCTTCTCCATTAGTATGCAAAGTTGTCAAGACACTAGAAATGTTTATAAAGTGTCTGAAATGTAATTTATTAGAATTTATTTAACTTTACACTTTACAAATACAAGGAAGTATGATTGTTGACACTTGGGGGAGAGTCTTTATGCCGTTGGTTGAGAGGCAAAGATTAAACTTGAATACATTTCTCTAACAAGTGATTCTCTAGTCTGAAATCACCGCTTCGTCCCTCATAGTGTCCCGTATCTAGGGCAGGTAGGATGAGATCTTGGTGTGAACTGCGTACTTCTTAAACCCGCACACTTTTTCAAAAGAGATAATCCCTGCAGCGTAAACTCTTCCTGTTTTTGGATTCTGAAACACGAGGGCACTGCCTGCATCATTGAAGCAAACGTTCATGAAGAACTGACTGGTGGCTGTGCAGAACATATTGCCAGTAACGAGAGGTCCATGACCCGACTGGTACTCTGCGTGGCACTCCTCACGGGACACCACGGGCAGCTTGAGGTATTTGATGGTGTTGGGCATCTTAATGGATGATCCCTGAGTCCCACGCACCAAAGATGGCCTCCTCCCCGACCCTCTCTTCCTGGTCATCCCCTTGCTCTGGGAGAGGAATGGGCATCAAGGTCTGGTTAAGGACCACTGGCTCCTTCAGCTTGATCAGAGCAAGGTCGTTCTGCCAGTCTGATGTGTTCTGAAAGCCTGGGTGCAAAAACACCTGTAAAGCAAGCCAAGGCTTATTAGTTGTTTAGTTATTTACAGTCGTACTGTAAGTCCCTACACAAGTATTGCTCAAAGTACAGTACACAGATCAATATATTTTGCCTTGATGGTATTAACTAGCCCAGAAACAGGCATTTATCACAGGCTGATGATATTAAAGAGAGAAGCAAACCAGATGAAAATGTAATATCTGTAAAATTAATAGATGGAAATTCACTAAAATAAAATATTTTACTATACACTATTTAAATACAAATTTCCTTTTGTCAATTCATGCTTTGCATTGTTTATGTAATTAGAACCGGTGAAACAGGGAAAGCCAGCAGGATTCAAATTACAGAACCAGATGAAGGTGAGGAAAAAACAGAGAGAAGAAGAGAGCGCAAGAGAGTGGAGTGAAGAGAGAAGTGAAGTTAGACAGTTAGAAGAGGAGAGGAAAGGAGAGAAGAAAAGAAAAGGAAAGAGACGGTAAGTGAAGGGTCATATTCTATCAGGACTAAGTCCTCCTTATCCAGACACATAGATTTGGCCTCACCTTCTCAACAGCTGCTTCTTTGGAGGCATCTACATCCTCCACCTTAGCAACGCCTAGGTAGACTTTCGGCACGAGAGGCAGCTGTCCCAGCATGTCTTTGCGGCTCTTCTTCAGAAACAGGTTCCTGCCCGACGTTAGCACCCAGCGGTCGGAAAGAAGGGCGCCGCCACCGTGACCCCCGTAGAATGAGCTGTGCATACTTCTCAAATTTGGACTACAGAGACTCATTTGTGGTGTTTCATTATACACTATAATAACTAGCAGTGAAAACTTGCTATACTGTATCTAGATATTTTTACATGTCCACTGAATTCAGTGTTTTTATTGTATTTCTACTCTAAAACTCCCGAACAAAAGGCCCAAACGAATTATACAAACCCTAATTTAGGTCTACATAAATGGCATTGAGTTCAAATTTCTTGGCATTCTGTTGCCAAGGGTCAACTTTGGGACTGCTTCAGTGATGTGACGAGCTGCGCAAACGTGCCAACTTTTAGATTGGTAACTTCCTCTAGAACTTTCTGTTTGAACACTGATATAACTAAAAGGCCTACTGAAGTACAAATAATAATATAATATTGATATACACACACACACACACATTAAACACACACCGGTTAAACATAAACTAAATGTATAACGTTTTTAGACATTAAATATGTTTGACCTGTCTTTTTAAAAGTTTAATGGGATAATAAAGTAAGTTAAATGCAGTCATGTGATTGTCCAAGATTACCCAATAGTCCACAATGAATCCAGTGTCTGTAAATTCCCGTCAGTGACTTCCTGTTTTGTTTGCTGTACCTGTACAAATCAGGTCAGGCCCAACAGCTCCCAAAACAGCCTTTAAATTTAATTTGGACTTAACAAAATTCATTCATTATGGCCTTTACTGGGTATTAATAATGTTTTATTATAGATTTAGAGTTTAACAGACCTAAGAAGATTTACAAAATTAAACAACAGCAAGAACTGAAAACTTATGACAAATTGAAGGGTGTAGAAAAGAAATCTATTGCATATGGGTTATATTATAACATTGGTGATTTAGAGCAACATCCAGGCCTGCAGTGTTGCACTTAACAATAAAGCTCATGAGGCTTATGTAGACTGATTCCTTCTGTCATAGTGTCAAAACAAATAATAACAAACCCTGCAGTCATGGATCCATTCTTCTGTAGCCCCTTACAGGAAGTTTGTCAATAGTGTCTCTCAGATGCTTTACATCAGAACTTTTCACGCAACATTCATTGTTTGCAGTTTAACCATGTGTGATTTCCTCAGAAACAAAGAGTGCATCTTTCTCTCAGGGCTGATTCAGAGTCAAAGCAAACATATGGGGATGCAAACCCAACAACACAATGCATTAATTGTAGAGTATACAATTTTTGCGTGTGATAAACATGGGAGTCAATGGAAGAGTACCAAATGATGACTGACAATGACTGACCATCCAGCCAGTGCTGCATGGGCTTGCGTCCATAGCAACGTTTGCGTATTTGATTATGAATCAGGTCTTACACAGGTATTTTATAGTCATCACGTATTACATTTTAACAGCTGTAACAATCAGTGAGACAGCAGTATGTTTATAGAGGTGTGTGTGTGTGTGTGTTTCCTTTATTAGAATGTGTACGCACAGTTTTTTAAGTATTTCATAAAGGAGGGCAATTGTGTTTGTGCCTGTAGGAGAGTGTGTGCACGTGTATGTGTGTGTGTTTGTGCGCGCTTATGTTTTGTTTAAATAAGCAAACAAACAATTCACAGTTAGAGCCAATCCCAGTGGTACAGTAAATGAGTTTGCCGTTGCTCTGAAGAGCCCAGGCCTCCCATCCTTAGGGCCGTATGAGGGCAAAGCGACCCGACGGGTCAGGGACGAACCACTTCTCCCAGCGGTCCATGTGCACGCAGGGGAAGTCCCAGGGCTTGAAGCGTCCATTCCAATGAAGCAGCCGAGCCTTCTGCAGGAAGGACTCAGCATAACGGGCATCAGGGCTCCAGCCTACAGCAAGCAACCACAACAACACTAAACAAGTCATGGACAAACAGCCTGCAATCAGTAGGCACATTAGTCAAATAAGTGTTGTGTAAAACTTCTCAAATGGACTGAGACTGACTAAAAACAAAAATATTACAAAACAATTAAAAGGCATGACCAAGCACAATTGTGGAGTCACAAAATGTAAAAAGAAACGTGAATATTGAATTAAGTAAGAGTTGTAGTAACAGGCAGGTAACACATTGCAGGGCCTTCCTTCTAATGATTATACACACACAAAACACACAGTCTTTACCCCTTATTATGTAGATCCATTGCTGCCCCAAAATGACAGAGAAATGTGTTTTAAGAAATGTATTTTAAGAAACTGAATTGAGAGAGAGGTGCAGCAACTGATAGACACTGAAAGGCCACAGGTCTCTGTAGTCTGTACACTCACCCAGATGTCTGACGTGCCACAGCGGGTCGATGGTTGTGTATTTGTCATTGAAGACGATCAGCATTGGAGGCGTCGCCACACCCCCAGCCATTGCACTGCTGTAAAGGTTCTCTCTGTTAAGGGAGATGGAAGTTTGGAGAATGTTGACTGCATAAGTGGACGGTATATCACACACACGCAGCCAATCATTTGGAGTCCATGGAGTCCATGTATCAAACTGAATTTAAAATAACTTGAGCCATTAAACTAAAAACAGGCAGATTTGATAAAGTAGTGCTAATGATATGATTATCGGTTTACTAATTTACTACCTAGGTTTCATTCCTAGATGTAAAAAATTTTCACTAACTTCATATACTGTAATTTTTCACCCTATAGCTACTAACACTCCAACATTCTCACTTGAAGTTCTCGATCATCCACTTCTCTAGCTGTTTGGTGATCTTCTGCTTTTTCCACTCTGCGATGTCGGCCACAAACACACCCGGGTTGAATGAACACTTAGTGGGATTGATGCCTAGGTCCCGCACTTCCTGCTTCCTGTAATCTAGGAAGCCCATGTAGGTTGTCTGGGAGATGGGCTCAGAGGAAAACAATTTTTTCATCAAATTTGGTCATGGAAAAAATAGTATTGAATAAAATTGTGTTCTAAATTTTGCAGTGATATTACACTTAAAACTGAATTTATATTAGATATTAATAAAACTGCTTAAAAAATAATCCTAAAGAAAGTCTTTCTAACAGCCAAAGGCTGATCACAAAAAATATTTTATATAGAAATCAATCAAATGTCAAATTATT
>JAGFZM010001584.1:91537-94037 GCA_017657215.1 Limnothrissa miodon
TGTCCTGGCAAAAGCCTGCTTTGCAAAACATTCCCCTCACACTCAACACACATGGATTTACACACTGCATACTAAATGGCACAAAAGCTCAGACCAACACACACACACACACACACACACACACACGTGCGCACACGCACACAAACACTGTGCGCAAACGTGCACACACACACACACACACAGTCCATATATGCCACCCGTAATTGATTGCAGCCCAGTCTTTAGGGGACACATACGAGTGAGGTAAGAGACTGTAACAGTATATGTGCCTGGCTTTCGGGAGGTCTCTTCCACAATGGCCCTATTCATGGATGTAATATATAAAAGGACATCAAACTTAAGCCACCAGTTCCTCCAAACTGTTTCCAGATCAGTCCCTTCTCTCTGTCTCTCCCTCTCTCCATTTATCTTTTTCTTTTTCTTGATCTGTCTCCATCTCCTTCCATCTCTCTCTCTCTCTCTCTCTCTCTCTCTCTCTCTCTCTCTCTCTCCTTCCATTTTTTCTCTACCTCTTCATCTCTGATGCATTAGACTATAGTCTCACTTGGCCCAAGAAGGGCAGACAGGGAATATTCTCCCTCTGGAGTTCTCAGTGGAAACATGATAGACACAATGGACATGTGAGCTACAGTATTAGGAGGCCCGACATTCACACTTACTTTTCCTTAACAGAGTCATGGTGGTGCGTCATCTGCAGCAGCAACATCTGGTGAAGGGCCCTAACCCTAACCCTAGGGGGGGGGGGGGAGAGAAAGGGAAATATATTCATAAGACTTGAATGCAATTTGGGCAATTTGGGTAGGACTGTCGAACAATGCCAAAGGGAATCTCAGTTTTAAGTTCTAAGTGAAGCAAACATTTACTTATCAGGGATCAGGGTGCACATCCTGACACTCTGACAGCTTATAGACAAAAAGAGATAAATGCATCTCTTTGCACAAACAAATGCTGTGGGTGCGCACACACACATACACACTTCCGAGAAGAACCGCAAGGACAGAACAGAAGTGCATACACATATGCACACACACATATCCACATGAACACACACACACACAAACAAACACACACACACACACACACTTTCTGCTCCAAGAACCGTAAGCACACAGAAGTGCATACAGACACTCAGAGATATCCAGACACAGACACATGCACACACACAGAAATAAACATACATACACACACACATGCTCAGACACACACATTCCAAATTATTTCCCATCTGTCCCAGCAGTGCTCTAGCATACTGTTAGCTCATCAGTATACACACACACACACACACAAACACACACACAAACACACACACAAAGTACAGACCCCTGGGAGACATCATAAAACTCCAATATCAGAAGCCAGCTCAGTGTGTTGGTTAACACTACTAAAAAGAAACTTGCTACTAAACCATGAACGCTTTTTTTCTTGCTCAACATTCTACATACAGTTTTTTATTGTGTTGAACCAACAATCTCTTTTGAGGCCAAAATCTACAAGGCTCTCTTGAGTAAGAGAATACGGCAATTGGTTATTAAATACATGTAATGTGTGTGTGTAGAGTTACTAAAAGATGGCTGCGCTGTCTCTTCTCTCCTATATTACATCATACTCTGGAACAAGTTAAAATTTATACAGTACATAAAACACTTTCATTAGAGAATTTCTCCCCACAACTGCCATTAAGATTACATGCCACATGGTTTTCCTAGACCAGCCCAAATGTTTGTGTGTTTGTATTTTGCTCAACAATGCAAGCTCCAACTTGTTGAATCATTACAAAAACATCCTCTACACTAAGCTAGTATTTGATATTTGCAGAAATCACATAAACTTGGAGGGACAAGTAAAAGGATGTAGTTTCTTCCCCACCAATCATACCCATAAATCCTATAACTGTCATCCTCTCTGTAATGAATACTGAGCCTGGAAAATCTTTAGCTGCAGGCTACTTAGGTGTGCGTTTGTTAGAGGCCAAGGTTCCCTGCACATATGGCATGGTTTGGACACTCTGTCCTTTAAACCATTCTTAAGACAAGTATAAGCACCTCTAGTCAGGCAAAGATCGAGAGACAGGCTACAATATGGCGAAATAGACTTTTTCTTGGTCATTTACCAGATTTTTCAAACTTTCTCTGAAAGGCTGTAGGATCGCGTACCCCTCCTCCCACATCAGCTATAAACCAGGGAGGACTACTTTTTGGTCTCTGCGCGTTGAATAAACATGTCGACCTCACACCGTTGGCCGTGCGCGCAGCCTTCATTTGCGCGCCCACGTTGGATGTTTGAGCAATATTACAGACTGACATTTCACATGTATAGCAAATAGGTCTGTGACTCCCATTGGACAGATAAACAATGCTAACGCCCGTATATTTATTTATGCTGTGCGATGCTTAGAAGAACAACGATGTGGTAATGTGTTTGGCTCGCGAGCACTATGAAGACATGCATTTCTTTTCAAGGTCTTTTCTCATAGCTTTAGTTTCGAACAAAAAAAAGAAAA
>JAGFZM010001584.1:110283-126517 GCA_017657215.1 Limnothrissa miodon
TCTGTTAGTGTTAGCACTAGTTCGCATATTTAATCTACTGTCTTTCTCATACAGGCAGCAGTTGGCAGCCTCAGACAACAGAGATATGGGCTTCAAATGTCTTTCTTTTTTGTAAATGTCTCTCTCTCTCTCTCTCTCTCTGTTGCCAGGTAGGTCTTACCCTGCTCCACATGCTCCACCACTCTAAGGGCTTTACGAGCGGCCCACCCCCCCATGGAGACGTGGTCCTCAGTGGCCGCACTGGTGGACAGAGAGTCCACAGAGGAGGGATGACACAGAACCTTATTCTCTGAAACTAAACACACACACACACACACACACACACACAGATATACACACACAAATGTATATTTCATATAATATTCTATACAACGTATACTGGTTTAAAATGTTTAATAAACTACATTGGGTAACACTTTCTGGAGTGAACGTAAGGGTTTATAAAATTGTTATATAGATGTACAAAGCCAATGCACATCAATAGTCTTCTGATAGAGGGCATGCACACCTAGGACTGCAGAGGTACAGTGTGCGATCATGAAGCCAGAGTTGAGACATGTCTGCACTACATAATCACATAAACACACACGCACGGTAATACACACACACACACACACACACACACACACACACACACACACATGTTAACACACCTAGAGCTGCGGCGGTACAGTGTGCGATCATGAAGCCAGAGTTGAGGCCGCCCTCTTTGACCAGGAATGCAGGCAGCTCACTGAGTGAGGGGTTGCACAGTCTCTCAATGCGCCGCTCACTGATGCTGGCCAGCTCATGCACACCTATAGCCAGAAAATCCATTGCCTGGTGTGTGTGTGTGTGTGTTTGGGAGAGAGAGTTGCAGGAGTGACAGTATGTGTAAATGTAGAGATTTGTCAAAAGAAGGGAAAGAAAAACAGCTAAAAAGTGTTGTCTGCTTTCCTGTACATTAGGTTAATAGTAATAGCTTTGTATTTGTATAATACGCTAAATGAATTCCCCATGTATTTGTGTTTGTGTAAAATAAGGTTACATGTTTGCACACATTTGTTGTGTGTGTGTGTGTGTGTGTGTGTGTGTGTGTGTGTTTGTGTGTGTGTCTTATTATGAAGTAAGGTAACATGAAATAAGGTTTGCACACCTTTGCTGGGTATTCCCCATGGAAGTTGCCTCCAGAGATGGTTATTTCTCTCTCAGCAAACACCAGCTGGAGAAAGGAACAGCTGGTCACTCATCAGTCAGTGATGGGTGTGAAGCCAAATGTAATGCATGCTCTCCATCCGTGTTTATTAACTCGTGGGTTGGGACCCAAATATAACCTTGTACTGCACGCAACATGATGATCCAGTTTGATCTTTGAGGTGGTACCCAGCCTACTGTTGTTCAGCAACCTATCTACATACCAGTATTTGCACCTGACAAACTTAAAATTCTAGTGGCTATGAAAGTTACGTGTCCTTTTATAGGATGCTCTCTCCTGCTCACTTGCACACGGTGGACACACACATAAATGAAACAGGCTATAGCCTTCTAAGTGTACGCATGTCCATGTCTTACCTCTATTCTCAATAACAATTAACTGAAGCAAAACAATCAATTATCACCATTTTTGCTTAAGACAAAGTTCAGATGGTTCAAATGCACAGTTATAATGTTCACAAGGCCTGAGCTGTTAAGGACCATTGTTCTATAGTAGATGCATTTTGTTAAACAGATACAATGTAGTCTGTAGCATTAGATATGGCTGGGAATATTGACTGTGTTCAGTCAATAATGTACAAATGAACTGTATTAGGTGAGGGTGGAAGTATTACTGCAATAGTATGAGATTATGTGTATAAAACATAATACACTGAAATGTAGTGGAACTACGTGTCTTAGAAGGACAGGAGTTGGGTTACCGGGTTGTCTGTAGCACTGTTGAGCTCGGTGGTCACGATCCTCTTCACAAATTCAATGGTGTCATTTGCAATCCCATGCACCTGTGACAGATGTACAGAGATTACAGTGATGTGTGTGTGTGTGTGTGTGTGTGTTTAAGATGTATGATCGCTCACCTGAGGTACGCAGCGCAGTGTGTATGCATCCTGCACACGGTCATATGAACCTCCTGTCGAAGATATTTTAACAGACGTTTAAATGAAAACACACACACACACTCACACATGCATGCACACAAACCTGTGATAGTATAAGCATTTATTGTATAGATGTGTTGTGAAGACTTTCAGATGAGGATCAGACTTTCAGATGAGGTCAGACTTTAAATTTCTGAACTTCTGTACAAGTGAGGTGAGTAAGTCTGTGTGTGTGTGTGTGTGTGTGTGTGTGTGTGCACTCACCTGTTATCTCTGAAGTAAAGACATTGGAGGGTAGCACTGAGCGCATGCGGAAGGCCACCTTTATTTGACCAGGCTGAGGCTTTGCATCATGGATATCTAATAATGAACAATCAAGATTTTACACACACAAACACACAGAGAACACACACACACACACACACACACAATTAGAAAATACAATCACAAACTTACAAACACACAGAGAACACACACACACACACACACACAAACACAATTAGAAAATACAACCACAAACTCACAAACACACAAACATGCATATAAATAAGACTATGGACACAATGCTGTCACACATAATGTAGATATGGACACCATTATAAGAAGCACATGCCTTTATCATAGGCTTTGGGGGTCCCTTTGAGTGCCTCAAGGGTGAGGGCTGCAACTATATCAGCCTGACGAGCGATGGCCTGCGCTCTCTCTATCGCCTCTGAGCCCAGAGATGAGATCATCTGAGTCCCGTTGATCAGAGCCAAACCCTACAGATAACACCAGAAAGACAACAGGATTTAGAGAATATGAAGAGAGAGAGAGAGAGAGAGAGAGAGAGAAAGAGGGAGAGAGGAGAAAGAAATAAAAATGGTACAAACAGACCAAACATACTGTAAATACTGGGCGCACACACAATAAAAAAAAATATTCCTAGTTCCTGGCACTAACTATCGATCCTATAGCTTATGACCAACAACGTTCATAAAACCTGATATGCTATACTACTAGGGATACACCTGCCGGCAATTATCGAGGCTTTCAAACTATTTGACACTTTTACCAATATCTATTCTTTCACAGTGTTTCAACACACATCACACAGGTCAGTTTCCACATCACATCTCTACACAGAACCTCCATTTGCTGTCCATCTTAATATGATAAGAACAACACATGAATACTAGGACCTGTACCACTAAGCAAGCTTGCTGACTAATCCAGGTAGCTTTGTAATCTGGCTTCATCGTATATACCCCAAGTAGTAATAGCCCTTCATAGTAAACCCTTAGTAGTGTAGCCCTAGTAGTATATCCCAACTGTCTCTCATGCCCTCTTTTCTTACCTCTTTGGGTTTCAGGGTGATGGGTGTTAGTCCATGTCCTAGCAACACCTGTGTGTAGAGACATCATGCACAGCCATGTTACTTCTTATCTGAGTGGGTTTGTCATCATCACATGACAATTCTACTGTACCATTTGAATGTGTGTATCAGAAAATCACGTTTGTATACACCCCCTTTGGAAGCTACGTCGCATCTATTTTTGTAAATGAGGAAGGATGGTGGGAGTTTGTTGGTTCTTGAAGTGGCGTTTGAGCTCACAACGTTCTTGTTAGTTTGTGTGTGTTTGTGTTTTGTTTATGAGTATGTGTGAGAGTGGTTGTGAGTTGTGCTCACAGCTTTGGCGTCAGCCCAGCCACTCTGTGGAGACCACATGAGTCCTTCTCCCATCAGCCCCAGCGACAGGTGAGCAAGAGGAGCCAGATCACCACACGCCCCCACTGTTCCCTGCTCAGGGACCCAGGACAGACATGATGCTACACACACACACACACACACACAAAAAAAAACATACATACATGAAGAGAAAAGAAATGCATTTACCTGAAATGCTTAATTTTTAAATGGTTTTAAATTTTGGTTCACTCACCATTGAAGGCATCTATGATGGCCTGGAGAGTTTCCATGGAGACGCCACTGAAGCCTTTGGCCAATACATTGATCCTGAGAGCAAGGAGCATACGAGTCCTTTCAGGAGTTAGAGGAGCACCAACACCTACACACACACAGACGCACGCGCACACACACACACACACACACACACACAGCATTTGTAAGTCTTTCCAGCTGACAATGAGCTTCAAGAGAATCATAGCACAGGACTATTGTTTACCCGCACTGTGAGACCGCACCAGGTTATCCTGAAGTTCCCTAAAATATACACACACACACACACACACACACACACACAGTAATTTATTTAGTAAGTGACTGAAGTTTTGTATAGCAGCAAGCATAGGATTGGCTTAATTATCACTAAGAAAATAAACCTTATAAATGCTATTTTTTGAGCATAAATGCTTAAATAAATACTTACTTCAATTGATCACTTGAGATCACAGTTTGTGCAAACTTTCCAAAACCTGTGTTGATTCCATAGACAACTAAAGGGGAGACAACAGACATATATCATCCTCAAGGCAGCCACCACATTTAAGGTGCCTCCAAAGGTTTAAGGAGTTTGGCATATTTACCTCGATTTTCCCTGACGATTGCATCAATGACTTCCCTCGCTTCACACACTTTTTTTTCAGCCATTGCAGTAAGCTGCACACACACACACACACACACACACACACACACACACACACACACACACACACACAGAGCAAGGCAAGGTTATTTATGAAGTGCATTTTATACACAAAGAAATTTCAATTTCAATAATAAAGTTGGAATCTTTTCTACTTTTTTCCAAATATAATTACTCCAGTAATTACTTCAATTATAATTATTATGAAGGAAATAGTGTAACATCAGTTAGTTAGTAGGTAACAGTCCATACAGTGATTCAAGGGGGCAGAGTCATTTAGTGAAAAATGAAATAAAATGTGTATTTGTGATCATTTGCCCAAATTGGATAAAGGTTGGAAAATAATGGTCCAAAGATTGACCCCTGAGTCCCACCACATGTGAAGGACATGTGAAGAATAGCTGAACAAAGTAACACACACACACACACACACACACAAACACCTTGCTCTTTAAGGTCTGAGTGAAAGAAGCAGGTCAGTCTGTCTGTACCTTAATCTTTAAAAGGCCCTTTCCTAGTCTGACAAGGTCCTCAGTAGTAAGGCTCTCCCCATCCAGATCAATGTACTATGAAGGAGACAGACAAAGAGAAGTTGAATGACAAAGCCCTCAGCTGAGGAACAATCGCATGTGATTGTTATGAAGTTGGTGAATGATGAATAAAGCTTACAAACCTTTGTTGGTTCATTCCATTCTGCCTGTGCACTATGTAGCCCTTTGGTTAAGGTAGAGTCCAAATAGAAGTATGCTTACACACCAATCATATACAAGGCACAACATGGTTTTAACTTAACACACACAAAAGGATACGCAGGAAACAGAGGAAGAGTTGGATATGTCCGGCAATCATCTTCCATCACTGCAAAATAAAAACAACTTTTTAACCTCAGCTCACTGAACTCATTTTACTTTTTTTTTTAAAAATACATATAGGCCTAGGCCTATTGACAGTGAGTTACTAAGTAGGATATTTAGAATACAATAAAATACTACATAGTATTGTATTGTAAACCATATTCACTGTCAGTGCTTGAGCTCACTGTCAATGATGTACAATTTCTAAACATTGCTTTGCTAGGACTATGTAGGCTATTTTTTTTCTCATTACCGAGGTCCACAAAGTCGTTGTTGCTGAGCACATTTCCGATCTGCTCATCCAGATTCAGCAGCGCGCCGTCAGTGCGTTTAAAGAGTTTGAAGTTGCCCTGTGCAGTACCACGACGGGCGATGGCGTCCTCTCCCAGCTTTTTGAGGAACGTTGTCCCGCAACTCGGTAGCATTACACACTCACCTCTTACGTGAACACTGACTCGCAACATGATGCTGGTAAGAGAGAAGAAAATGGAATCGAATGTGACATTAAAAAGGTATGTGACTGACCGAAATCGAGTAGGCTAACCTAAAACACGCAGTAGGCCTAGGCCTAAAAGATAGAGGTTAAAGAAAAGGGATTGTGAGAATATTGCCCAGCTTGTAAAGTTTATTATAAATTTGGTATGTCATAGATTTGGTATGAAAGTTATCTTGGCATTAATGGACCTAACCCACGCTGGTGGGGAACTCAGACATTGGGTCTTTGTTCCAAACATGTCTTTTTCCTGCGTTCTGTGTCCTTCAAAAGGTCTTGGATACTTGGGTGTCTTTCATCTGTACTGGCACAGAGCGCGATACGAAACGAAACTAATTACAGAAGCCATAAAGATGCATTAATCATAGAGATGAGAAAGTGCAAAGAGGAGGAATGTTTTGCGATAGAGTTGCGGTAGAATATAATTAAATAATGTTCGTGTAGCCGCCGTTTCAGTCGAATACACCACTTCATGTAATATCGTAATATGCAACCTTAAAATACACTATATTATCAAGTACATATAGGTATATTTACATTTGCAGATAGACATGTAATATGCACACATTAAACCCTCAGATTGAATTAATTTGGTGAAATCCTGGACAGAAAATAAATTATATGGTGGAAATTCGGCGATAGCCTATATTTGTGTAATGATTTAAAAAAAAAAAAAAGAAACATTTAATATTCAAAGCAGCAATAGTATCACTAATGACAGTCTATATCTAGAAACACTGAATAGGAATAATTTAAAATGTGCTAAAGATGGATATGTGACAGCAATGCAAACACAGTAGGAACTAGAAAAAAAAAACAAGAAAACAAGTGAATGAATAAACCAGCCTGAGAATATGTCATAATCCAAGTCCAAAATCCAATTTAAAGTGAAAAATTGGGTTTACCTTAAATGTGCACGTAGTCTATAGGCAACCTTGAACTGCAAAATCATTATGGGCTTTTATAAGTTATTTTATTCAGGCATTTGCATAAACCTATTGTGATTGGTTTTGGGAGTTTCAGATTTCTCAGAAGGCCACCCACTGAACTGGGCCTGCACAGACAGGGCAGGGAAGGCACTGTGTTTTTGCCATCAATAGCAACAAGAGAAGTCCTCTACAAGCTGTAACATTGGCACCGTGGTATATGGTCTGATAAATAAGGAAACAGGTTAAGCATGTTTATACCTGTCAGGTGGTGTGGTTAAAGCATGTGGATTATCCGGGGTTAGATCAGGGCACATCCACAGATATTTATTTTCTCTAATAAAACTCATTGGCATCAATGTAATTTTGTCTTGATCTCTAGCCTACATATTTTTTCTACAGAAAGGCATTGTAAGCTTATGATGGAGGGGTCATTATTCGGCCAACAGTTCTTCACTCCATAATGACTCAGTGAGTCCCTCGGAGAATGCATTTGTTTGCCTGTGATGAAGATATGGCGAAACATGATTTGAGCCATGGGCAAAAAATTGTGAGCATTTATATTTTTAAATAATAGTTGCCATATCTGTTATGGAGATTTAGCAATTTGCAATGAACGGATAATATAGATATAGATAGATATTTTGTCTTGGAAGGTAATCACAAATTCACTAGGGGTTAATCAGTTCAGGGCACAGCTCATGCAGTGCAACAGAAACTGGTCTAACCAGGGATTAATGTAGTTGAAAAAACATTGTAAGTGCTTCATTATGTGTTTGACATCTTTGTTTTGTAGCCAATTGTGAAGAGCAGAAAAAGGTTCCTGTTCCTTTTTTGAAGGTGCACACTGGTTGGTCAGCTGTTTGGAACATGAACAGATTTTAATAACACTCGATACACTAAATTCTTCAATTATGGGTACTAAAACAGGATATCAAGTTTATGTATGCCTAACTTAATAAACTTAATACATCTATCTTATACAGTATAACTGGTGTTCATGCACTTTCTATTTCACAAACAATAGAGGAGGTTTAAAAATCTGGAAAATGTCGCAGTATGGTTACTAGTCTATACTAGCTCAAGCATTTCTTTCTAGTGAACATCACCAAAAAAAAATCAATGTAACTAGTGGTGTGCCTGTATGTATTCCAGTAGTATACCAGTATAGAATAGATTCAGCCAGACTGGTGCAGTTAGACGAGCCTTTCTCACAGCAAATATAGAACTATTTAGGCTGCTGATATGACCAGGACTCCTTTGAAAAATAGAATTTGAATTTCAATTGGATTATTCCTGGTAAAATAGAGGTGAAATATATATAAAGACCACGATTATTACCCAAATCACTTGTGTTGCACCTGAGCCTCTCACACAGACCAACAGGTAGTAGGTGTCCCTCAGAGACTACACAGCACCAGGGTAATGCTTGTACTGTACTGCAGGAGGCTAGGCTACATTTCATAGTTGCAATGCTCTCACACAGCCAACGTGAAATCCTCTGCATGGGCTTGGAATGAAGATTTGGCTAAAAATACTAACAAGCTAAATATCAAACGTGGTTCCTTAACATGTTGGTTAGTGGGATGAGAGGTATGATGCATGGAACAGACAGAATGACACACACACAGACAGACATTCCATAGGCATTTATAGATAGATAAACAACTGTGGGTGCTTGTACAGTATTTTACAACCATAGACAAATAGAGCTAGAATTAAGAAGCCAAGTGTTCTTTGGGTACCTGGGTAATCTACTATGAACAGCTCACTGACCATAATCTGGCAACCTGTGACCTTGGGAGGTGTACGTGCTGAAAAAATGCTGAACATTGCATTTGCATCACCCATTTACACATTCGATAGATGTTTCACCACTTCCCTGTTTTGATCATACAGATGTTTCACAACAGTCAACTTTGTTAACAATTTACTGGACAACATGTCAAAGACTCCTCTTCCTTAACTCCTTACTGACATTCCAACTTTATCTTGTCTTCTAACTTAGTGAAACTCACATTTCGTCTCTAACTGATAGAAACTATAATTGGATAAACGTAGTATATTTTGCTAGGCTAGGGCTGGCCTTGTGCTTCCAGTCATTCTCTTATTTAGCTACCCCACTGTGTCAAGGAACTGGGACCTTGAGGTTGATCTCAAGCGTTTTTTTCCGGCACAAAACATTCCAGGCAGGAAGCAACATATCCCAACGTTTGCACAGAGTGTGACAATGTAAAGGGGTTTGGTGCATCAGGCTAGCAGAATTTGGTGTAAATTTGCACCGTCATCATACTTTTGTCAGGATCCTGTCCCGGACTTTTTCTGTTTCCCCCCTGCTGGTTGTTTTTAGTATTGTCTGCCATGTAATGTGTCCTTTGTTTTGATTCTCGCCCGCCTTCCCACTGTTCGGCTTCCTGTCTTTGCTTTCCCGCCATTTTGTCTGTACCCATGTGTTCCATTTGTCATTAGGTCTTGTATTTAAGTTCTGTCTACTCTGTCCTCTGTGTTGGTCCGGTTGTCCATGTTGGCTGTGTCTGTTGGCTGCTTAGAGTTCCTGGAGTTTGCGGTGTGTTTGGAGTTTCTCCAGGTTGTCCTTTGTTCTTGTTAGTCAGTGTTGCATGTTCCATCTTAGATTTTGGTGTATGTGTTTAGCTTGTCCGCGTCTAGCTAGTTAGTGTTGCATGTTCAGTTGTTGATTTTTGGTGTCTGTGTTAAGCTTGTCTGTGTGTAGCCTGTCCGTGTCTAGCTTGTCCGTGTCTAGCTTGTTTTGTTTATCTTGTCTGTGTTTTTGGTTTGAACATTTTGTTAGTTTAATTTCATCTGTCTCGGCAGTTGTAACCATTCTGTTTGTGCCTTCTATGTGATCTATTTCAGTTGTACTATTGTAGTTGCTGTGTAGTCTGTGCCTTCTGTGTTGCCCGAGTTAGTCCTTTGTGTTCTGTGTTAACCGTGCTCTGTTTAGCTTGTCTGATTTGTCGTCTTAGTCCTGTAGCCTTGTCCTGTCTTTCAAAAATAAAACCTTCTGTGACTATCTGGGTCCTCGCAAACCCTGACAACTTTACTTTTCCAGAGCTTATTTGGCTTTACTTGACCTCCACTCTGCATACTGAACCCTGTCATCGCCTTATGGTTGCTATCTAAGTCGTTTTTTTTTTTTTTTTATAGGCTTAAGAACACCTTAATTTCCTTGGGCTCTGGAAATGAGTCAGTCTGGATCATGGGTGAATTGTTTCATTTTCACATTTCTTTGTTTCCCCTCCCTTTACCTCAACAAGCTGATTATATTTAGCCTACCAAGTAGAAAAGAATTTAATATTTTTATGCACCTCTTTGGGATTGTAGTTTCTCAACCAGTAAATGTGGTGGTGTGGTCACCAACAGTGGGCCTATGAAACCTGTTGAAAACATACCATGTCATGAACACCATTTTACTAAATGACTGCAGTCCTCCTCCATTAAAACGGCACTAAAGATTTTTTTTTTAAAACCTTAATATTTTCAAAATCGTTTCGGTGGTCCATCAACTCGTAACAAGGTGAGCGATACTTGATGCATTTGCTCTGTGGCCCTCTATCAGCTTCAGTGACGCTAAACAAGTTCGTCCAATCGGGTAGCAATCTGTAGTTCAAGTGAAACTACAATTGACTTGCTTAATGGGATGTGTCTGTTCCAATCTATGGAGGGTGCGATTTTCAAAACTCCTTGGTGCCGCTTTAAAGGATTTCTCGATGGTTAAACGACAGGAATTAACAGATCCGTAGGGGCAGCACTTTAAGAAGTCTGATTCAATCCATAGCCATATTGTCAGAGGTCACAGCATGCAGTCTCTAGGAAAAACAGAACATTTGATACAAAATAGCCAGAATAGTGAACCGGCAGCTAATAACTGAATGGGATTCTGAACTGAACTGAATTTTCTACATGCAATTCAATGGTGAAGGACAGACACACCTGGCAAATTTGGCTGGCATCTACAAAACAATATGGGATGTTTCTGTCTGCTGTCTAGGATTGTCTAATCCTATATCTAATAGACATGGACGACCCCTTTAATGCAAGGATGGTGTTGGTATAGGGGAATAATGGTTGGTTTGACACCACATCCGTGGAAAAGTGGAGTAAATTTAGAACATTTCTGGTAAGTCTCTATTGAGATTGACCACACACATATTGCTTGTAAAGAAGTGGAAAATTGGTCTGTGGCTTTGTCCTTGCCTGTGGGGACAAAGTGAAAGTGTTTTCATGCACCACTTGCAAATGGAATGAATGATGATCGTATCATCTTATATTTAGTAAAGAAAATGCAGCTAGACAAGTTTTGGTTATTTGGTCTGGTGTGCATGAAGTGTAAGTGTAACACCAATGTAGTAAGTGTAAGTATAAATCCAATGCCAGACACTCAATAGACCCTTTTATTTTTTGCCAACATCCAAAACTGCAGCTGGAAACAAAAAGTCTCCAGGTGCTATTAAAAACAATACAAAATTGATTTCAGCAGTGTGGTTGAATATTAAGTAATTAGTATATTGAATTATTTGTAAAAGCAATAGTGATCTTATAGTTTGAGAAATTGTAGAGGACATACACTTTTCAGAGAACCCAGCATTAGTTTTTTGGTAAGCTGGATAGTAGGCCTAATATCACCATATGTTGTCAGCTAACAAGCTAGTGGGTATTTTGTTATAAGCTGGGAGTTTAATCTGTACATACAGCTGTATGCTTGCCTCAGGAGCACTTTTAAAGTCTGTGAAATTAAGTGGTAAATAACGGTACAACTGCCTCTCTCTAGTTCCCTCCATTATGATTTTAAAGGGGATGGTCAAGTCTGGGCACACCCATGAAGGAACGTGGTCAATGTGCACGAAGGCGTCAAAGGCACACAGGGAACCAGCTTTCCTGGCACTTTGGTGATTAAATTGCTTTCTGTGGTGTGAATGAAGGCTTTTCAGACCCATCTACTGATTATTCTGTGGATTTTGTACTAATTTACTCAATGATTAAAAAATATCTTATCAGTAATCTGTATCAAAGCTGAGATATAGTTCTGCGTTATAGTTCTTTTGCGTTATGCTTCTGCACTGGAATCACTGCAACGCATGGCAATTCACCGCCACAACAACAAAGCGTCCGTAGAAAATACGCTCATCCTTGGAGTGTAGTTACAGCATATTTCAACACAGTAACAATCAGTAAGCCTATAATGTTGGTATCCTCATTTATTGCGAGTTAAAACAAAATGGCATAGTAACATTAATTAATTTAAAAAAATCATTTAAATTCTCCTTTCAATTTATTGGCTAGATGGATATGCCTTATACGATGATTTAAAAAAAAAAAAAAAAAAAGACAGTGAGAAGCAGTAGAGTGACAAGGCAACTGATGCTGAGGAGGTCTTTAAGATCGAGGTCAGTAAAGGTTTCGAAAACAGTGACGAGTTCAACAAGTTCAAGTGTAGCTAGTGCTACACTTTTTTCGAGTTGGCCTACTGTGACAAAAAGTTGCAAAGCGTTCCTATCTCACTCATAAGAATGAAAGGTTTGTCTGTCTAGGCTAGCCTGTAGCATAAACTAAATTTAGTCTCATTGTACTGTATGTTGTTTAAAGACTTATAACATTTACTTCTTCCCAAATGCACTGATGGATATATTTCTGATGGAACATCTTTCTTCATAAACATATCCTGAACTATGAACTAATTATCTAGATGTTTTAGTCAAAATAAGATATCACAAAGAGAGAAAAGGCAGGAAGACTCTATAACTAATAAGAAACAAATGAATGTAGCCAGATTGAGAGGAAAGAAAATGGTGTGAATCAATTCATAGCTCTGTTGTTCAAGGAGTGCTGTCTGTAGGAAAAAGAAAATTGATTTAAATAGATAGCAATAGATAAATAGATAGATAGCAATAGTTAAATAACTGCCTTATTCAGTGTAAGCTCAGGTTTGGTTAAATGTTGTATAGAAAATACTTGTACTTGTTCTGTGGCTTGATTCAGCCAAAGTTTCTCTTTTAAATATGACTAAAATGTTTGGTGTGTGCTTTGCGCACCCATTCACACCAAGTTAGTTGCATCCCTGTACACAGTGACAGCTATTACAACTTAAAGGCCCACTATGCAACATTTTTCATTTAATTAATCCGTTTCATACTGTTTAGGATGCTAAAATGAGTCATTACACGGCGGACGGACGGTGTAGAATGCGCCACCGTGGCCTATACAGCACTTGCAATAATCAGCAGCGCGGACCTCCTCCAATAGAATGCAGTGCAATACAATGCAATACAGCGGTCTTTAGAGGGAGCTTGTGAGAGAAAAAAAACAGAACGTTGCTTATCCCTTCTTTAAAAATTGATGCAAATTGATGCACAGAATTTTTGAGTTTACACAACACAAAAACTAACATTTCTTGGTTTTTAAAAACACGTTTTTGTGTTGTGTAAACTCAAAAATTCTGTGCATCAAGTTGCCTTGATTTTTTAAGTTGTCATAGCTTTTTGTTTTTTACAGTGTGTGTAGGTTGTGAATGTTGCAAAGAACAAAACAGCAGCCCTCCAAAAACATTAAACAGCCCAGTCCCCCTCCAGAGTCACTACACACACCATAAAAATAACATTAATAAAAAAGATAAGTGGTTCTGATTGTGTGCTACTTCAGATACCAATTAAAGAAAGTGGAAATGTGCAGATGAACACTATGGTGACCCGAGTGCACAGTACTCCACTAGTGTTGGGCAGCAGCTTCACTACAAGTAGCGAAGCTACTAGTTTAACTACATTTTTGAAAAGCGTGTCTGTAGTAAATCTATATTCTGAATCTGAGAGCTTTACAGTAGTGCAGCTATTTTTTGGGGATATGTAGTGTGGTAGCTTACCTTGAAGCTACAGTACACATCAGTGGTGCAATAATTAAAAAAATTCCACAATTTGTCACATCACAGATGTGTAGGCTATACTAATCAGTAGGGCTGGGTATCGTTGCTGATTTCTTGAATTGATCCGATTCCAATTCACAAGGTCATGATCTGATTCAATTATGTGTGAGAGAGAGAGAGAATGTAGGAATAAAACAACATCAAGGTTTTATTATGCCGACAGGAAAAGAATAATCTGCGAATTTTTAAATCAATATTGTATTTTTCAAATGAGAATCAATATTGATCGGTGAGTTGATTTTTTAAAACCCAGATCTACTAATCAATTATTATTGTATAGCTATTGAGAGAGCTGTTAGTTTAATCAATGATAGAATTTAAGTAGAAGGTTGGATCATTTATTATTATAGGCCTTTTTTGTACATTAAAAAGTAGCTCTTGTGTAGTTAAACTACTTCTGTCATTTTTTTTGTAACTTTGCTTGCTACCTTTGGTCTTCAGGTAGTGTTGGTGTAGTGAAGCTTCATCTGATGTGGAGTAACTGGTAGCTTAGTTAACAACATTTTATGAGTAGATTGCCCAACACTTCACCTCACAAAAAGAGGAACTTACGCACACAGCTGCTATGTGAATGAGTATATGGTGAAGTCACATGTTTTACAAGAAACCAAGCAGGCCTACATTTCTTGTACAACTGTGAATTGAACCACCATTTAGTATGGTGTAAGTTTAAAAGCCATATTCGGGATAGTTTTTTTTTCCTGTACATAATAGGCACTAGACTAGAGGTCAGTGGGGAGATTGTGGAGTAGTGGGGAAGGAACTTATAAACTGGGTTTGAATCCTTGCAAACACCTTTGTGCCCATGAGCAAGGCTCTTAAATCTAAGTTGCTCTAGGGGAGACTGGCCTTGAAGTAATCGATAGCTGACAAAATGTTAAGTGTTTTGGATAAAACATGTCTGTGGGGTAGATATGGACAGGAGTGCAGAATTCCATGTTGTCTCTGCTTGATCAGCAAGCAACATCACCTCTGGAACTGAACCTAAAGAAATTAAGAACTGTTTTGAACATGAAAGCTTCCAACAGACACTTTTGCCTTCATCATTTTTCCTGTGTGGTTTCCATTTAGTAAAACATTTGCTCAAAACACAAGGTCATGATCTGATTCAATTATGTGTGAGAGAGAGAGAATGTAGGAATAAAACAACATCAAGGTTTTATTATCAACCAATAATTAAAGTAGGAAAAATTGGTTAGATTAGATTATACTTTATTTATCCTGAAGACTCATATGAATTTACATTTACATTTATGCATTTAGCAGACGCTTTTATCCAAAACGACTGACAAAACGAGGATAACAATCAAGCTACATTGCAGAAACCTTTAGGAGCATAGTGCTAGGGGATAGTGCTTCAGTTAATTTTAGTGCTTGGATAGAAGATGTTCTCTGAATTTGTACGGTTACAAAGCCTGAACGCCAAAGCCAAAGCCTGAACTCAAAATAGGCCCACACACATAAAAACGGCCATTCTGAAATATGTTTGTCTATTTTGGACTTGTGACTCCCTGGAAGTAGGCCTACTACTCTTTTGGGGGGATTGGGCATTGCTTTGCATGGCTTTGTTTTGATATTTGCATGGCTTTGTATTTTATATTGTCACCCGCATATTTAGACATAATTTGTGACAAATCAAACCCATGCAAGGCAATGCCCAGTCCCAGTAGGTCTACTTCCAGGCAGACAAATGTGACTGGGTGTAAATATCTTAATTGTGTAGTCATTGTTTTTTTAAAAGACGACCCAACTTCAGGTTTATTCTGTACATAAGCAATCAAGATGAAAAGGTTGGTCCTCACACATGCATTTCTCCAACTCCTCTAAACAGTAAGGTATTGGTATTGAAAAGTATTGAAACAGGAACATTTGCCCGCAGTTACAGAAATAAGAAAACAGCACATAAGCAATCTAAACTAAAAGGTTGGTCCTCACACATGCATCTTTCTAACTACTAAAACAGCTGAAAACCAAACAGTGTCACGGCTGTCTTGCCTGCCTAAATATAGCTGGAATCCACTGTAGGGCCAGCCCCCACTTGTGGCCAGACATAAACAGTATAAACATAAACAGTAGCCTACTTTAACTTAAATAACATTCAAGTTATATATATATATATAGAGAAAAAAATACAGATAACATAAGTGCAAATAAACCTATAGATAACACACTTAAATATTATTATTCTATCAGATTCATCAGCTAATATCAGCCAGGCCACCTCTTTCAGATAATGCGAGGGGGAAGAGGAGGAGCTAGCAGCCAAAGATTTGCCAAAGAATTGCGCTGCACCCGCAAAGAATTGTAATTTTCACACCCACACCCGCCCGCACCTGGAATATTTTGTCCCGCCCACAAAAATCTTGCAAG
>JAGFZM010001584.1:140829-169065 GCA_017657215.1 Limnothrissa miodon
TATGATAACGTTATCTCAGTAGTTCGTCTCAAACTGTAGACCTTTCTAAGAAGACAACTGAAGTGTCATGGTTTGTTGTACAGTTTAAAAGTCTCCCATTACATTGAGTAATTCGGTATTTTATTACTGAATGCGCTTGAAACGGGAGTATTTAAATTGAGGAGGGCTGTAATGTTACGTTGACGTTAGCCACGTAACGTTAGCTGATTAGCAATATTTACCGGTACCTCGGTAGGCTAACGATGGCTGGCAGCTTTACCTGAGTTGTGTCGAAGTAATTAGTCATTTCCTTATCTCTACTTGCAGTCAGTAAAAGTAAGCAGTCTGAAATACGTCTTCTCAACTAATATGTACTGTGTTCTCTTTTCCTGCGCAGATGAATTGGGCTTTCAGGAGAAGATGGACTTGTTTCATTTTACTCCACCACCGTCCTCCACAAGACTCACTCCGACAACATACCGGGACCATGTTCCTTGTTTATAACATCTTATGCACAGCAACTTGTGGACTGAACAGAAATAAAAAAATATACATATATATATTTCTTTTAAAGCTGTCTGTGGTGCCAATGTTTCTATGTGGGACCTGTTAAAAGGTTAGAAATCGTTGCAGCACAAACTCGCGGTTCTAGGATACAATTTAGGTAAATGTAATGCATAAATGCGTTTTTCAGCAGCATGGTCGGACGGCAGTAGTTAGTAACACTCTCAAGACAATTAATCTTTGTTATTTGTAAACACACATAGGTAAAGACTGTGACTGATAATTGGAGTGTTTTATCCCCAACTGCACGATATTGTATTATGATGGTATATCATTCTTTTACCAATTACCAATATTTTAAGATATACATGCAGCAGTTACACCGGCAACACTTGACCTGTAACGTCTGAGTTCCTGGACCTACTTCTATATTTAACAACACTGCAATCTTTAAAATATGGACGTGAGAGGACATTGGTAATCAAGCTCCTTCAAACCACTGCAGGTGTTAGTAATTTCCTCGTAGATTCTGGTGAGATCTGTGAAAAACGTTTTAGCCCAGGATGTTAATAGTTGACTTGTAACTACACTTTATGAATGTATTTTGAACACCATCACCAAAAGTGTTGTGAACGATCCTTGGAAACTATAACCTAGGAATGTTATTAGAAAGGCCAGCTAGGACAACTTCAATAGGCTATTAGGCTAATGTTTTGTTACATTTGTTGTCCAGGGTATATTAACATAAAGTCACCTACAACTGTTGACCTAATGTAAAAAGTTGGCAGCGTTGATAAAGGGGCATGAATTTTCACAACACTGTAATTTTGTATATTAGGGTATAAAATGTTTCAGAGACGTTTTTTGCGGCCACAACTATTTTTCAAACCAATTCGAAACGACGTCTGCTGCCGACTGGAACTGGGCGGGTTTACACGTTGAGTGGACCGCACTGCGCATGTTCAAAAATTCTTCCGGTTGCAAAAAGACAGTTGAAAAGGCTTCAATTCTGTAGAATGGAGGTCAATGGGGATGCTCTGTCCAGTTATTATATACAGTCTATGGTCCAGAAAAATGGCAAATCTTGTTAAATTTGAAAAACTGAAAATCCCGCCTCCTGCTGTCTGTGATTGGGCGAGCGAGAGAACCAATGGCAGGCAGTGCTGCCCTCAGAACGTAGCTAAATAACTAAAAGAGGCTGTTGATTGGCCAGAATTCCCACAAGTCCCGCCCAAAGACTTAAGGTGATTCGCTGAACCACACTAATTACTTTTGAGACACATATCTCAGTTGGCATGTTGCAGAAGTGAGAGCAGCTGAAAATAGAATTTGAGACTCGTAGCTGCACATGAGATTTGTGTACCTGCAATAAGGAATTTGTGGATTTGTAACCTCTATGTTGTATTTGCAGGGCAGAAAAAAAAACTCTGCAACTTCAGATTTCATGATACACATTTGTGACTTTTGTGTACAAGTGCACAAATTCTATGTACAAGTGCACGAGACTTTTGACACAGATTTACTGCTGTGATAGTAGCAAAACTTTGAACGTAGGAAACCTTTCATTTGAGAGGTGTAGCATGGGATTTGTGTACTTGCAAAAAGGAATTTGTGAACTTGTAACCGCAATGTTGTATTTGCAGGGCAGAAAAAAAAAACCCTGCAACTTCAGATTTCATGATACACATTTGTGACGTTCTTGTACAAGTGCAAAAATTCTATGTACAAGTGCACAAGACTTTTGACACAGATTTACTGCTGTGATAGTAGCAAAACCTTGAGCGTAGGAAACCTTTCATTTGAGAGGTGTAGCATGGGATTTGTGTACCTGCAATAAGGAATTTGTGAACTTGTAACCTCAATGTTGTATTTGCAAGGCAGAAAAAAAAACTCTGCAACTTCAGATTTCATGATACACATTTGTGACTTTCGTGTACAAGTGCACAAATTCTATGTACAAGTGCACAAGACTTTTGACACAGAAATACCTTCATACAAAACCCCATTGTAACACCCTCCCAACCCCCCAGACCCCAACACCCACCCACCAACCCCATACACACACACATACACACACACAAGCATTTTTCCCATTCTTTCTAATGGAGACCCCCCCCCCCCCCCCCCCCCCCCCCCACCACCCCCCCCCTCCCCCAAACCCCAACCCCCCCTCTCCACCCCCCCCAAAACCCCATTTTTACACCCCCTCAAAATTGTGGCAAGTCCACAATAATAAAGAAGTAACAAAAGACTTGCAGTTCCTTAAAGGTGCTCTAAGCGATGTGACACGTTTTTAGGACTAAAACATGTGTTGTTACATACAGCAAACATCTCCTCATAATCTGCTAGCTGCCTGTCCCCTGAACACACTGTAAAAAAACGCGGTCTCTGTAGACAGCCCTGGCGCCACAAACGGCAACAAAACACAGTGGGCTAACCTAGCATAACAAACGAAAACGAAACATAACAGTGTTCCAGCCAATAAACGACAAGGTTCATGAGTCTTTCGGGAGGCATGGGAGGGAGGGGGAGGAATGAGCTATAACTTATAACGCTTGGACCCTCTCTGGAGCTATCCTCCGATTTGTTTGACAATACTTCGAACGTCAACAAGAAGTGACGTGAAACAGCATCGCTTAGAGCGCCTTTAAATGAACTCCATTGACTTCATTGCCTCCTATATCATGGCATAGGATTTCATACCTTTTTTTCATGCAATAACAACATTTTCCTAGCTTGACCCCTGTAGCTAAATCAGTGTTTCTCAAAGTGTGGGGTGCGCAGAGGTACTGCAGGTGGGGCGCGAGGAATCGGAATAAAACGAGCATTTTATATGTCTATCTTTATTAAAGGTTACTCAACAAAAGAGCTCCCACTCACAACGGATTCATAATTAGCAAGTAAACACCTTAAAACACATTAAAAGATAGAAAACCAGAAAAATTAAGCCTGCCTGAAACCATATTGAGACAAAATAGATGTTGGCATAAATTGCGACATAGGCTACACAATGTGTGTACCAGTATCACGTTTACTTGTTAAAAATGGACGAATTTGCAAAAATGTTGTATGCAGTATTTGCGGTGCATATGGGCGGCCAGACACAATATTTGGCGAGAATGAGAAGACAGGCGGACGAAAAAAACTAAAAGTCAACCAAAAAGAAACTATGATGATGCGTTCGCGTTTGGATTCACAGTTGGGGATAAAGAGCGACTCGTGTGTTCTGTGTCTTATACAACTGGCAGCAGACAGTATGAGGCCTAACATTGCGCAGACACTTGGAGACTTCACACCCAAATCACGCTGATAAGCCCATCACTTTTTCTCAACGAAAACTCGCAGAATACCGTTAGTAGGAAAAGTGAATGGTGAAAGCTGCATTAGCGAAAGATGTGCGATGTCTCCTCTCTTTGTGAGGAGATGGGAGCTGATCATAAAGCTGTGCTGTTTTGCAGTGAAGACAGGTGGCTCTCCCGTGGCAAGATGCTGTCGCGTGTCCTTGAGTTCAGAATGGAGATACAGGTGTTTTTGGAGGAAGAGCGCGTGTGTGTGTGTGTGTGAGTGTTAATGTTTTGAATGGTAAAGTTACATCAGGTGCTATAATGTTAATCTACTGATATAGAGATGGATGCTGATGTTGTTGAAGTACATCATTGTAAACCTGCCTGAGTGTGTGTGTGTGGGGTCAATACAGGTCAGATGGGGCGCGAAAATTCTCCTTCTTTCTAAGTGGGGGATGATCAAAAAAGTTTGAGAACCACTGAGCTAAATTAATTGGCATCAGCAGACTGAAAGCAAAAGTGCGGCTGCACTGTTTTGCCTTTGTGTTTGTTTGATGGACTGAGTCATTCCAAATGAAACGGAAAATTGCCCAGCCCTCATGTCATGAGGGAATGCCAAATCATCTGACAAGGCCAAAGCAAGAGAGTGGTTTACCAAGAATAATATCAGCTGAAAAAGTGTCATGACAGTAAGCAAACATGGTCAGCTGAAGGAACTAAAAGAGCATGATATGAGGCCAAATGCTCCCATGCCCTGGGTTCGAACTGACAACTTGCAGCATTACAGGCTAGAAGTCAGGCGGGTTAGCAAGCAAGCTAAAACACTTGTATGAATCCTGGTGACTTCCAATTGAATTGCTGTCACCCATGCCAACACACGGCACACACAGTGGGTAGAGTTAAGGCCGAAGCGGTAGCCAAAAGCCGTCTGCAAAATACTTTGTAAATGTAAAAAATCTAAATGAAGTTGGACTAATACAGTTTTTTCTGTAAATTTAGTACAAAATTAGTTTGGCCTCTGAACCCTTCATTTGTACAGTTGATTAGGGCATGACATACTGGTTAGGTTTTTGGATAGTGGCAACACTGAAAATAACCATGTTGTTGATGATGAACCACAGTCTCTTCATGTGACCCTCACCCAAACACTGTACTTTTTTCAGCCTAGGGGGTCGATTGCGTCCCCTTTGAGCTCTTGCATGAAGTCATGCATGTACTAAAGTGAAAAAGAAAATAATGTCAACTGTTTATTATTATATTTTATATTTACAATATTATTAATATTATATTTACTTGGCACATCATTGTTTCAATACTGGTGTGACACTTAGTATCATCAGTGTAGTTTTAGAAAGCTTTTCTGATCTAAAACACAACGCTTTTTTTCTTAAACAACTTTTTCATTTTATAGATTTTTTGGTATGTGGACTGTAGTATACATTTCCAAATATGTATTTCTAAATGTTTGTCCGCCAACAATTAATCAAACCTTCCGCTATCAGAATACACATTATGCCAGACACACACACACACACAACCTATAACACCTCGCACACCGACAACCTATAACACCTCGACACACACACACAACCTATAATACCTCAACACACACACACAACCTATAACACCTCGCACGCCGACAATCAATTATTGTTGCTCCCTTTGACACCGTAATTCAATCAAAGACATCTCCGCTGAGATGCAATACAGAAGTTTCAGACAAAGGAAGAATTCACGTAAGATGGTCAAAGGGGGACAACAGAAATGTATCTAAACTGACTGTTTGCATTTGTATGTGGAGTTTGTACGGTGGCAGTCTAACGCATGCACTGTTATCAGGCTCCCGGATTTGTTACAATAAACCTCGAGGAATTTTGTCTTTGCCGCTACTCATGTTGAGTCGTCTCAGTTACTTTGTTGGAGTTTTATTTTTGGATTACAGGACCACGAAAAAACACAACAATTTGTCCACCCCTGTGTTGGAGCACTTTTTAATTTTTGGAAACTAATGAATGAATAATTAGAGCAAACAGTTACTACCATGTGGACTGTAAAAGGGCATGAATTTGGACCACAATGATGTGTGCTTGTCTTTGAACAACTGAAGAATGTTCACACTCTGTGTGTATTGTTGTAGAATAGTTTTTCTAACCTGGACAGACCTGAGGACCCACAGCCTCCCATCGCAAGTAAGTTGTGACCCAAACAGTATCATATACAGTATAATATATTGTGCATTTATAAGATTATTAACATATACGGGTCATCTCTGTGACATGGGAATTCAGCATATAATATTCCCTCCTCTCACTTTAAAAAGTCCCCTCCCATAAAAGGGTTTATTCAGAAGGAAATAATGTGCAATATAAACCTTAGCAGCATAACAAATGAACAGTGTGAATTTCTGATGTTCATCTTTAATGTTACATATCCATTAACAAAGTTTATTAATTACTGTGAGACAATGAAATTGGCTTAATTTATGTGATTTAGTTTTATTTGCGATCTTAAGACTTAGAGGTCCTCTTCCTGATCTCCTCAACCAGGTCTGCTCTGGAAATACCCACCTGCAAACAAACACACATCACATGGCAGTGAAATAAAAGCAAACACACACACACAAAAAATGGTAGTCAGCATATTATCACCGTTATAGTCACATTCCTGAAATATTTAGAAGGGAAATAATTATTTTCTGTTCTCAGATGTGAAATAGTTTTTTTTTCTGTTCTCAGATGTGGAGAAGAGTGGGAGAGAAGAAAAGATGTTACTGTAGGGGGGGGGGGGGGGGGGTAGGCTGGGTAGAATGGGACTGCAAGACAGCAGGTTTAGTTTTGAAAGAACACTGTAGACGCTTGAGTCACAACAACAAATGTGACCTCACAGCCCTTCAACGAGGTGTGTCCCTATTGCACAAAAGGGTGGTCCCTGTATTGGCCAACAGATTTATCGTACAAAGCAGGACATCTGAGTGTGTGTCATCAGATAAATCATCAGCCTGGTTTTTACACATGTACAATGATATGCTGTGCATCTCAGTCTGGCCTATCTCTACTTCTTCCTGTTTGATCAAGCTAGGGGACCAATCAGAACCTCGCAATCACTCCAGCACAATGAAGGCAGGCTCAACATGTGATGCATTCTATTCAAATTTCTTTGCTATCATTGGTCTGAGTACTTGTAGGCATATCCCATAGTTGCAGAGGCATTTTTATCTATGTCTGTTGATTCCACCCAAAGTTGGAGATATCAAAGATGTGGAGCTTATGTATGAGCCAGGATTGCAGGATCAAAGATACAGGCTAGGCTACTTCTAGGAGACTCAACCCAGAGAAGACCGGACTAGTCTGAATAGTTTTTAGTGTTTTATTGTGGTGCAGAAGATGTGTAGTGATGAAATGTTTAGTCAACTACACCACAATAATAAACTCTGGTCATCTGAGGGTTTAGTCTCCAAGAAGTAGCTCGGTCTTTATCCCTAAAGGAAAATATTGTTGTTTAAAATGTTACAGTGGAGAGAACCTCTTCACGGGTGGCGACGTCACGCAGCTTAACGATTCCCTCTTTGAGCTCTTGCTCCCCCACGATGGCCACGAGCGGGATTCCTGTGTCCTCACAGTGCTGAATCTGGCTCAGGAGTTTGGGATTCTGCTTGTACATAACCTCCGTCTGAAACAAAACACAGGCTTACACATAAACAAAAACAATTGTTCACAGAACACAAAGGCATTCACAGATATAACATTTGCAGATACAGAAATATGCACACACACACAGACACACACTCCACACTCCGCACCTTGATCCCTGCATCCCACAACTCTGCGGTGAGCTTGAGTCGCTCTTCAAGAAGGTTCTTCTGAGCGGAGGCTATCAGCACCTGTGTTTCTGTTGTGCGTACCTTCACACCTGAGGCCTGCAGACATGTAAAGATACTCAGACTTCTATGGCCACTAGTATATGTACATCATCATCATCAGCAGCAGCAGCTGCTGTAAGTAAAAGATCCTGAAGACCTTCAATACCCATGCTGTACCCCATCTCACCGTTTCAGCATTTCAAGTTTTTGCTGTGTAATTTTTTTGGGGTCCTAGGAACACTACTAGGACAACTAGGTAACTAGAAAAACTGAGAAAATAGGAAAACCTGCACTGAGGACCTTGTCAAGTGTGACTGAAAGCTACAGCCATGTATACGCTAGTAATGCATGGATGCAGAAATTTGAGAACGCACAACAAGGCCATTTGGTATTGTTTCTATGGTCCTCTAATGAGGACTATTACATAGCTATAAAGCACCTCTGTCTTCTGCTCCACGATGGAGAAGATCCTTTCAATACCGATGCTGAAGCCAACGCATGGAACGTTCCGCCCCTTGGCATCAAACATCCCCACCAGGCCATCATAGCGCCCGCCCCCGGACACACTGCCCACATTGACAGCGCCTTCTTCTTTCGCGCTGCTGATCAGCACAGCCTCAAAAATGGCACCGGTGTAGTAATCCAGACCTCGTGCCAGAGACAAGTCAAACACAACCTGCAAGGACAGACAGACAGACAGTCGGACATACTGTGCTATAATACTTGTAGAAAAGCAGCAGCATCATGACTTAATTTGATTAATTATAAATGTGAATGATGGAGTGGATAATGGGCTATTTGTACATTTGCACATCGCTCACTCTTTTTGGTAGAGCAAAGCATCATACTCAATTTTGTAAAGTACAATAGGCTAGGTTGTGTCATGGTTATGGCATTTTGCAGGCATGGTAAGACCCAGACATGGGCAGATTTTGAAGAGCAGAGTATTTATTCTGACACAAACCAAACATAAAACAGGACTCACGCAAAACGCCACTGAACAGAGCTGACGACAAGGAACAGGTAACGCAACAATGACCGGACAAAGACAGAACCAAACCCAGGGGCTTAAATAGACCAGAAGGATTAGTGAACGAGACACAGCTGAAACAAGGAAGGAGTAAAAACAAGGTGATAATCAGGCAAGATGGAAGACAGGTGAGGGGCGGAGATGGAGACCAGAGGATGACAAGGCACACAACAGAGCTGACGCTAACAGGAGAAAACCCGGACTGGACGAGAGACACAGACTGACAGAAGAAGAGCATGAACTTGACGAGACGACTAGAACATAAGACGGTGACGTGACAGACGAGGTGAGATAGAACATAGATGGGGAGAAGACTTTGAATGAACGAGATACAAACTGACAGAACAAGAACAGGACCGGATCATGACAGGTTGATAGTATTATTAGTAGTGGTAGTAATACAGTGATATTGTATGTATAGTGTAATTATTCTAGTTTACTATCATTTAATAAGCTTGATACCAGTTCTCAGTGTTCCTCAAATTGCCAATTCAGGGTTCATGTCAGTTATGTTATTATATTACCAATGTAATATAATAATTACTAGGAATGGTCAGGCAGTGTTAAGTTCTAATTGTTCATTTTATACGGTTACAGACAACTTTGCTTTTTGTCTGTGAATAATTCATTAGTACAGGTGTGCCTGTACTTCATCCCAGCAGCTAATTACATATCCTCAACATAATGTGAAGTGGGTGGGGATCTGTAAGTTTTAAATAGGGTTGAGATTTTAGTGAAGGCAGTCTTGGGAGGATTCCCACCTTGTCTGTGACATTAAAGAGCTGCAGGTAGGTGAAGAGCAGCTTCATGTCCTGAAGGCCAGAGCGGGCGGCATCACTCTTTGACAGCTTAGGGTCTTTCAGCAGCTTCTCTGTTAGTTCCATTCCACCTACAAACACACATACACACACACACACACACACAGATGTGTAGGTCCTCTTATATGTACTTCTACATGTGTATATAAGTACACGTGCCTTTTTAACTTTTTAACTTTTTCTTTCACATTTTATGTGCATCCTACCTTGCTTGCTGACATATTCTCCAATCTGATCAGCCACCTGCTCTGGTAGTCCTTTCTCCTTGACAATCTCGTTCTTCACCTCTGCCCATGGCATCTACAACATAGACACACACACACACACACACACACACACACACACAATCATTTTTATTGACCCTCTGGGAATTAAATAAATTAATGAATAGATACCTATGTTCCTTTGTGTCTGTGTGTATGTGTGGGGGGGGGGGGGGGGGGGGGGGGGGGGGGTGAAAAAAAGAGAGAGGACAAGAGAGAGAAAGATCATTTTTCTCACCTTGTCCAGTTTATCTACAGAGGAGCAGACTGTACGGAACTTGTCATCTGGAACCCCGCAGACAGCGAACATTCCGTCCAGGATCCTCCTGTCATTCACCTGGAGGAGCAGCAAGTAGAGGGGGCTCAAGGATTCAAGGATTCAAGGAGTTTATTTGTCACATACATGAGTCACTAACGCAAAACATGCAGTGAAATTGCATTGAAGAGAAGATGGATAAGGGGAAAGAAGAAAACAAAATAAATAGCCATACCTCACATAGGTAACCCACAGACACACATGTGTCCAGTTCACACATACACACACACACGTGTCCAGTTCACACACACACACACACACACACACACACACACACACACACACCTTAATGCGGAAGTCTCCTATGTCCAGTTCAGTCAGGATCTCGTGGATGATCTTCAGACACTCTGCATCAGGAATCATGGGATCGTAATGGCCAGCTACGTCATAATCCTGCAGTGGGGTACAAACAGTTACTTCACAAAATACACACACACTGTTCATTCCAATTAAACTAAAACAGTAAAGACGCTTATGGTTGATGTAATTACATACATGCTTTTTGCTTCGATTTGTATTTATTTATGTATTCATTTGGGTAATGCTTGTATCTAAAGAGACTTGCATTCCTCAAATACTTCAAGACACACTCACACATTGGTAGAACTCGCGATACCGGCCACGGGTCATGGCTGGGTTGTCACGGCGATACACCTTAGCGATGTGGTAGCGTTTGATGTTGCTGATTTTGTTCATGGCTAAGTAACGGGCAAAGGGTACCTGGGAAAAACTGTTAAGGATATGGCAAGGTGATACAGTGGACAGATTGAGAGTCAGGCACTGGACTGGTCGAATCGAATTATTACAAACACAAAAGGGTCCTTGCTGGCAATTTTTGTTCTCTGGCCTAAAAGTGTTTTTAAACAGTGACCACAAGTTTCCTTTTTACTTTCACATTTTCACTTTCATGTTTTCACTTTCATTATTACGCTGTAGATTTACTGCTACTACTTAGGCCTCATAAACACCCCTTGAAGGCAAACACTACTGAGAAATAGCATTTGTTTCAGCAAAATGCTGCCATGTCAACCGCAATCGTTCAACTGTATCCAAGGATACAGTGAGGTCATATCTGAGGGACAGAAGTTCTCCTCCCTGGTCTTTCAGGTCGTAGATTAGCTTGGAGTCCTCACCATATTTCCCCATTAGGGTTTCCTGGTGAAATTAGGAAAAACAAACAACAAACAGTCACATAATTTTAGGATTTTCCCTCAAAGAAATTAATTTGTATGGCCATCTTAGACAATCCCAGGTTGGTGAGCGGAATTAAGCCTTTTTTCAAATATTTTTCATGTGCATACTTTCAGTTCGAAGACTGGTGTGTCAATGGTTTCGGCTGCATGGCGTTTGAAACAGCCGGTGATAGTGTTGAACACTTTCTCCCTGATGGCCATCTGTCTTGGGTTATAGTCTCTGGTGCCCTGCAAAATCACACACACACACACACACACACACACACACACACACACACACACACACACACATGTGATTTAGATAATGATGTCCATATTTTAAGAACTGTAATCTTGGTACTGCATGTAATTTAGGTGTTTTGTCACCTTTGGGGTCTTGAGAACATATTTGCCCTCATCACCTCCTTTTTGCTCATCAACCTGCAGAACATTACAATTACATTACAATTTTGGTGGACAAATTTGCATGGCAGCAATGGACACAACTGGGGTCGCTGAAAATTCAACATATTATAGATATTAGAGATATAACAAAAATTTTAAATTTGGTGTCTGCGCTGTAGATGCTGTATAGACCCCTGTAAAAATAATAATAACAGTTTTAATAATTATACTACTACGACTACTACTACTACTACTATTACTACTACTAATAATAATAGTATTAACTACAACAACAACAATAATAATATTATAAGTTATTTGTTGTTGTTGTTATTATGTTTAAGAGGGAGAACCACTGCTTCGAAACGGACGCACAAGCTTTAGTTTCACTTTCGGTAGCGAAACAATGTCTACAGTAGCAAACCAATGTCATGCAACTCCATACCTTATGAAACAGATTACTAAAATCTTTGTTGGCTCCTCCTGTAACACCTAGTATAACTACTCTATTTTATATACCCTATATTTAGTCGAGACCTATATTAATTATGTAGGCGATACAAATTAGGCTATTAGAAATTCCTTCATTCGCAACTGCACTTTGCAATTGCATCATTACCGTTATGGCTACTTAATTTAAGGCATGCTCATGAAAAACATAAAAATCACATTAAAACAAGCCATATAGCCTACTTTGGGAGACTGAAGTTAGTAAATAAGTTGAAATATTTGATGAATGAAGCCATGGAATGCACTTTGAAGACACATAGCTGAGCTATTTTGATATTTTGATTTTGATTATAAAAACATTTGTCCTCACCCGCAAGGGCTCAATCATATGATTTAAAATCATATAACTATAATGATTATTTTAAAAGGGCAACAGTGGTCTTATACTACTACTACTACTACTGCTAGCCTACTACAAAAATGCTATATTAATTCAGATTTAAAAAAATATGGAACCATTTATTTTTAATTAGACCTATATTCTCTTTTTGTTACCTTACCTCTTGCGTCGGCATTGGATCAGCCATTGGAGCCGTGCATAAACCTGTTTCTCAGACGAAGTGATGTATCAGTAGCCTCTGACACTTAGTTCCTGTAGTTATGTGCTTCTCGGGGCGGAGTAATCATCTGTGAATATGCATCCGTTATCGCATATTCGGAACTGATAAAATCAGTTGACGAATTGCGCTCAACCGTAGCCTAAATTTTTTCTGAAAGCCCTACTGCTTTTCTGCTTTCTGTGTTATATTTTAGCTTTCTTTTTCACTCACTACAGTAGGTGTAGGCTACTTTCTCATCCTTGTGGGGGTTGGAGGTTGAGTTTAGCCGCGCGGAGTAGCCTAGTTCCATGCAAACAGCTAAAAATGAGTGTCTAGTGCCACCAACAGGCACCGGCATAGGCTACACAATAATAATCATGACAACATACGTGAATCATCACCAACAACATTAATTTCCGTGTCTGCCTAATTGTCCATAACATATTTTAGCCACCATACCATAAATTAAACTCGGTTAACCCTTTTATAGTAGTTTTTTTTTCTCAGTGCGCACGTATGAGCAAATTATGTCCATTAGGCTATCTAAACTTCAGGCTGAGCACTAAAATTTAACAGCAGGCCTATGCCGAGATAACACACCGCTTTCCTGTAAAATGTAGGCCTTGTCTACAGGGTCCTGAAGTTCCTGCACATCACGTGACACATGTGCATGTAGAAAGCAAAATAATGGCATTATCTGTATAACTAAACTGTATAACGGCATAAACTGTATAACTGCCCTATACATCTGTTTATATAGCTCTGGAAAAAAAAAAAAGACACCATTTTTTCCAGAGCTATGTGTGTGTGTGTGTGTGTGTGTGTGTGTGTGTGTACTAATACTGTACCATCAAGATGTTATGTCTCTGGCGACAGAATGTCTAAATTGCCAGGCATTTCATTTTTTGTTTGCCTGAGGTGTGTCAAAGATGTCAGTGTTTGAGAGACTTATTGTTTTTCACTTTCAGAACAGGTCAGACACTACTGTACATAACATCTATAAAAACCGCAAACCACACCCTATGTAGCCGAAACGAAGGGAAATCTAAAAGTAGGCCTATTTTAGTTCTGTATGTGTATGCATTATAGTGTTTTTTGACCCTGCTAAGAGTCATCCTCCATGCCTCACAGCCATGCCTCCCACCGCCTGCCTGACTGCCTCCATCTCCACAGATGACCCTGATATGATTGACCCATCTTACAGTTGGCCCTATGGCTTTACTGCTCCTAATGATATAGGACTGTTATGATGCTATATTAATATTATGATTTTTTAGGTGTGACTACATCCTGGGATTATTATGATAATGCTATGGTTATCCTGAGTCTTGACCTAATTAATACCATGGACTAGGGTAATCACCGTCTGAGACTGAAATTTTGCCCTACATGACCCTATAGCAGTTAGGGTTAGCCCCTTGAGCCGTGGACCTGCCCAAGGTTTCTTCCTAAACCTTCTGCTACGAGACATTACTTTTGTTTATTGCGCAACAAATTGAATTAAATTTCTTAAGTGCAACCTTGACATGACTTTACATTAAAAAAAAATCTTAATCTTAAATCACTCTGGAATTAGCTGTCTATAATGATAGTTAGATACAGTACAGTAAATGGTAGTTTATTGTGCTATTTCCCTATAGAAATGTATGCTTTCATGTCTTAGATGCATGATTGGAATACGTATAAAAAAACTACTGAGTATAAAAATAGTGAGTAAAAAATACTAATGAGTCTTTAAGAGTGCACTGAGGATAAGAGGGTTGAAGTCTGCAATGCATGACTCTAATTTGTCATCAGATCACTGGACAGTTCATGCTAAATAATTCTTAGACAGTTGATAAAATATTATTGCCATTATTGGGGGCTTGATGTGTATGCTAATGGTGTGATGTATTAGACATTAAATATGACGGACAAACATGATGCCAATATGAAGACAGTTCTGGTTAATGTAGTTTATTAAAAAAAAAATCAAAGGGTTAAAAATGTCAACATCAATAGTATATTTTATAGTAACCAATAAAAACATCAGGTGTTTCCTGGATCTGTCCAGCCAATGGAGTACACTATTGGCGTTCCATCTGCTCGTACTTCTCCATGTAAGGCCTCACCACCTCCCACACCTGCATAGGTCAAAGGTCAAGTTAGCCTTATAGGCCTTATATATATAGCCTTATATAATGAAGTTTCCAGAATATCAACCAGCCCATGACAGATAAAGAGATTAAAGCGAGAAAACTCATTTTTTAAAATGAAACAAATTATTGTTTCTGTAGAAGGCGAGAAAGTCTGAATAATCCATGAATGGTGAATTCCTTATAGTTCAAACCCACACCGCTCTAAACTTAGGTGTAGTTTACAAGAATTTAGACTCTTTTAGTATTTTAAGTTTTAGCCACCTCAAATGGATATATAGTTTTTCTGGGTTCCACTGGTTGCATGTAAACACAATTAAAAAATCAACAGATAAAAAAAAATACCCTTTCATAAAAATATCTCTACATGAGTAAACAAGGGCCTTAGAAGCTACTTGTGAAGGGAGAGATGAGGAGCGAGGAAAGCCACACAACACAGAATGGAAAGTGGGGCAGATCTGCATGAGTGATAAAATACAGACCGGTTCTGGCCCAAGTTTGATAGCTATGCCCAAAAGGTGTCTGGTTAAACATTCAATATGTTATGTTAATGTTATCCTAATGTAATGTAAGAATGAAATAGATGTTCAAGCTCAAGTTCATGTTTTTGTTTACATTGCTGAAACGACATTCATACACAGAGTAAGGAAAGGAAAGAGAGACTATTCACCTTTTCCTCTCGCAGGAGCTTGTGTGCGGCCTCAATATCGGGGCTCATGGCTCGGTCCTTGTCCCAAGGCCTGATGGGAAAACAGAATCTCTGTTATGGACAATTTCTCTTTGAAGTTACTGCTGTAGGAGTTGCTCCCTATCATTGCTCATTCAAGAGTTATTTTCTTGTATATCTGCTTGTAGTCGACTACAGATGCTGCTATTGGAGGTTTCTCTTAGAATCATTAAGGGGTTCTCTGGTCTCCCCACTTACTTGACCACAGAGCGGACCAGCTTGTGCACCTCCTCCAGGGGGGGTGTGGTCTTCTGAGGGCGATGGAACTCCAGGCCCTGGCAGGCTGCTATCAGCTCAATTGCCAACACTGAGAAAGAAAAGCATGGAGTTATTCTATGGTACATTGGTTCTGTACATGCTATTAGGATATTAGTGAATTAAAGCAAATTAAAGTGCAACATGTGATAATTAAACAATTATATCTCCATTACTTTAGTTAATGTAAATCATTTTTTATGCTTCTTATGTTCCTAAAAATGTATGTGATTAATGACCTGATTTGCATGAATATCTTGTAAAGTTAGACTTGTTTTAAACATTTTTGTGAAACAAGTAAGTAAGTAGTAAGTAGGGTTTTACCCTGCTCCACATGCTCCACCACTCTGAGGGCCTTGCGAGCGGCCCACCCCCCCATGGAGACGTGGTCCTCAGTGGCCGCACTCGTGGACAGAGAGTCCACAGAGGAGGGATGACACAGAACCTTATTCTCTGAAACTAAACACACACACACACACACACACACACACACACAGGATATTTTAGTAACATACATTTAAATACACAATTTACAGGTATATACATATGTAAGTTAGTTAACACACACACACACACACACACAATTTCATACACACACACACACACACATGGTAACACACCTAGAGCTGCGGCGGTACAGTGTGCGATCATGAAGCCAGAGTTGAGGCCGCCCTCTTTGACCAGGAATGCAGGCAGCTCACTGAGTGAGGGGTTGCACAGTCTCTCAATGCGCCGCTCACTGATGCTGGCAAGCTCATGCACACCTATAGCCAGAAAATCCAGAGCCTGTGTGTGTGGGAAGGGGTGTAGAAAAGAAAGTAAAATGGTATTGGTTTTCTGTGACAATAAATTCTTCTTGAATAAAGTAGAATCTAACTGAATCTAATCTTTTCTAACAGTATGCATATTTGTGTACCTTTGCCGGGTATTCCCCATGGAAATTTCCTCCTGAGATAATCATTCCTCTGTCAGCAAACACCAGCTGTAAGAGATTATCAATCATGTTAGCTCATCATTCAGCTCCAGCTAATATGTAAATACCTACAACAACTATTTGCATGCTCAAAACAAATACTGTCTGGTCTCTTTATCAGGTATATTGTTCAATTGGATGATAACATAACTAGATAATCAGCCAGTTACATTTTTGCAATTCAATGCTTTTATGCGTGTCAAGACAACTTGCTGAAGTTCAAACCGAACCACACCAAACCACAATGGAAAAGAAAGGCAAAGTTTTGAAGACAAAAGGGGCCTTGGCATTTTTACTAGCAGGGTGTACATGATAAAATGTTCGGTTAAATGGCTAAATGTTGAGATTTTATTTGATTGCACAGAGACCCAAATGAAGGAATATTTGATTCAACCTTTATTGCTGTTAGACAATAATCCATTGTCACTCAACACCAGTACAAGTAGCTGATGAAGTGAGCAAGTGAAATAGCTGAATTTGATAGTATATACACCACATATATGGGAGTATTTGATAGTATAGACACCACAAATATGGGAGTATTTGATAGTATAGACACCACATGGGAGTATTTCAGAACATAGAGACCACATATATGGGAGTATTTCTTAGCATGCTGACCACATATATGGGAGTATTTCTTAGCATGGGGACCACATATTTACATTTACATTTATGCATTTAGCAGACGCTTTTATCCAAAGCGACTTTCAAAAAGAGGATAACAAACAAGCTACGTAGAAGAAACCTTAAAGAGCATAGTGCTAGTTCAATTAAGTGTTAGAACAGGAGTAGTGCATCAATGCGGTTAAGTGCTAGGATAGAAGATGTTGTCTGAATGGGAATATATGGGAGTATTTGTTAGAATGGGAACCACATATATGGGAGTAAGTACTTTACTAGGACAGGAGTTGGGTTACCGGGTTGTCTGTAGCACTGTTGAGCTCAGTGGTCACAATCCTCTTCACAAAGTCAATGGTATCATTTGCAATCCCATGCACCTGTGACAGATGTACAGAGATTACAGTGATATGTGTGTGTGTGTGTGTGTAAACTATCTGTGTTTGTTCTGTGTGTGTGTTTCAGTAATAAAGTATGTGTTTGTACCTGAGGGCAGCATCGTAATGTGTACGCATCCTGGACACGGTCGTATGAACCACCTGGAGACATAATAACCACAGTATGCTTAGACATACATACATACTGTACACACACACACACACACACACACACACCCTATTAGACACACAAACAGAAATCAGGGCATCATCTGTCTAAATGGAGTTATGGATGTGTGTGCTGCAGCTGAGTGTGTGTATGTGTGTTTATATAGGTTGTGTGTGTATATGTGTGTGTGTGTGTGTGTGTGTGTGTCTGTGTATTTACGTTTGGGACAAATCACACACCTGTGATCTCTGACGTGTACAGCTTGGATGGAAGCACAGAACGCATGCGTAAGGCTACCAGGTTCTGACCAGGCTGAGGCTTTGCAGCGTGGATTCCTGGACAAGAAAACAAATGTTTGGTCACACACACACACACACACAATCAGCGTTTCCTCTGTCATAGACGCCGAAGGCAAGTGGACCCACAGAAAGAGAACATATGTCTAAGGAAGCATCAAATATGATCTGAAAATAAAACACACACCCTTGTCAAAAGCTTTGGGGGTCCCTTTGAGTGCCTCAAGGGTGAGGGCTGCAACTATATCAGCCTGTCGAGCAATGGCCTGCGCTCTCTCTATCGCCTCTGAGCCCAGAGATGAGATCATCTGAGTCCCGTTGATCAGAGCTATACCCTGAACAAGACACAGAGACACACGACTGTAGAACAAGTAAACTGGGCACAGAACAGAATGATTTTGAGTAATAGGCAATGGGCAGGCTGGTGTTACCTCTTTGGGTCTCAGGGTGATAGGGGTTAGTCCGTGACCTAGCAGCACCTGTGGGTGTAGACATCATGCCCGGTCATATTAATATACATATTTTTTTTTATTTTGTACATTTGTAAAAACTTGAATCCACTTGGGTGATGATGATAAGAAGATACACAGAAATTGAGAGATAGCAGGACAGAGAGAGAGAAAGAGTGTATGCGTGTGTGTGAGTGAGAGAGAGAAAGAGATTGTGAGTGGGTTTGAGAGTGATTGTGAAGTGTAATGACAATTTTAGTAAATGTGTGCGTGTGTGAGCATATGTGGGTGTGTGTGCGAGTGTGTGTAAGAGTGAAGGGTGTTTAAGTGTGTGTGTTATGAGTGTGTGTGTGTGTGTGAGAGAAAGAGAGAGAGAGAGTGATTGACTGGCAAGCTCACAGCTTTGGCATCAGCCCAGCCACTCTGTGGAGACCACATGAGTCCTTCTCCCATCAGCCCCAGCGACAGGTGTGCAAGAGGAGCCAGATCACCACACGCCCCCACTGTTCCCTGCTCAGGGACCCAGGACAGACATGACGCTACACACACACACACACACACACACAGATAACACACACACACACGCAAATAGAGACAGACATAAACACACACAGACTGGTATATCCATGAGGATTTTTTTGTATAAATGCAGGTAAGGGTTGTTTAACTTAAAAACAGGTTGATCCTTTGTTCAACTCACCATTGAAGGCATCTATAATGGCCTGAAGAGTTTTCATGGAGACACCACTGAAGCCTTTGGCCAATACATTGATCCTGAGAGCAAGGAGCATGCGGGTCCTTTCAGGAGTTAGAGGAGCACCAACACCTACACACACACACGCACACAGATACACTCAATGTTTACATTTGGAACTTAATGATGCATCTTTATGCTGCCATACTCCAGTTGACAACAGTCTGTATAAGTAGGCATATAACAGAAAAGACAAACTGATGAGTTACCAGCACTGTGAGAGCGGACCAGGTTGTCCTGAAGTTCCCTGAAGAATCACAGATGAAGACACACACACAAACACACACACACACAGCCATTTATTAGGCAACATCAATTGCTGGAAATTCCAGATTAAAGTAACCTTAATTAAAGGTGCATTTTAAAGTTTAAATTATTGTTTAAGTTACATTAAATGTTTCAGTTTCTCTGTTTACTTTGTATTCTTTTTCTCTTTTTGTTGCCACCCAAACTACAAACATCTTCCCGTCCCACTCACACATATTGGATTGATTGCAAACTTACTTCAGCTGATCACTAGAAACCACTGTTTGTGCAAACTTTCCAAAGCCTGTGTTGATTCCATACACAACTACAGGGCAGAAAAAAACACAGATCTTCCATTGGCTTTAAAGTCAGGTACACATAGAGGTACTACTTATGCAATTTTGTCTCACAGGGTTTGGAGATAATAAAAGCACATATATTCACCTCGATTCTCCTTAGTAATCGTGTCAATAACCGCCCGAGAGTCACATACTCTCTTTTCAGCCTCTTTGGTAAGCTACACACACACACACACACACACACACACACACACACACACAGAAAGAAAGAGAGAAAGAGAGGGGGGGGGGGAGTACATTAATACTTAAAAGTTAATACAAGCCTACTGTAGTACATTATCTGATTATCTGTGAGCTCATGTGAAAGGGATAGGTTGTCTGGCCTGTACCTTAATCTTCAAGAGACCTTTCCCCAATTTGACCAGGATCTCAGGGGTGAGATTCTGGCCATCCAGAGCAATGTACTAAAAGACAATGAGGGAAAACAGGTTACCAAACAGTTAAACATAAATAAAGAGATCAATTATAGCAGGCATGGGTAACCCCAACCCTTATAATTGTGATTTCAACATGAAAGTTAGAATTACAACTACCTCTGTAGGGTCCTTCCAAGCTGCTTGTGCTCTACAGTATATATTGGTTAAGGCAAAATGCTACACACACGCACACACGCACGCACGCGCGCACACACACACACACACACACACACACACACACACAGAGTGGTCAAGACTTAAATCAGTCAAAAGGATACGCAGGAAACAGTGGGAGAATTGGGTATGGCCAGCATTCCCCCTCCATTACTGCAAGAAAAAAATAACTTTCTGTGTTAGAATGGGCTGTCTATTTGTTTCGGTGATTAAGGTATTCAAGACTTAATGATAAATCGATTAGTCTTATCAACATGTTATTAATCTAATTCACTAAAGAATCGAATTAATCTAACTTGTATCACACATGGTTAGATTAGTTTGCTAATGGGTAGGCTAACTTACTGAGGTCTACGAAGTCGTCATTGCGCAGCACTTTGCTTATTGGCGCATCCATCTCTAATGGCGCACCATCTGCACATCGTCTCAGGTTAAACTTTCCTCCGGGGCGATTAACGCGGACAACCGCGTCCTCCCCCAGCTGGCGCACGCTGACGCTGGAATCGGCGCACATCACCACAATCCATTCACCTCCAACACGGACGCTGACTCGCATCATGATGCAGTAACTACTGAGCGGATAGGAAGAAGGCGAGATCAGTAAAGCAAAAGCTGCATAAACAGGAAAGTATATGAACTTTGGGCTAAGAAACTCAATTGACAAACAATGAATACTTATGGAAACATGTAGGCTATTGGCTTGTAAGCCATGGCTAGATTTATATTATATTATTACTAGGGTGCGATAACATCACATAGGCTGCGTGAGCCACGCAGTATTCTATAGTAGGTAGCCTACCATACAGCCTACTGAAAATGTCAAAACAGATCATGTCATACCAAACCATAATTTGACATAGCTTTTTTATGCCTGCCCAGTGTAGCCTAACATGTAAGTCATAGCATTAACATTACTTTTCGTTTACATGCATTTTGCATACTGTAACATGCTGTATAATAACAATATCCGTCAATGATTTTGTTTTCGTATTGTTTATGACACAAGTTTTATCATTTAATGAAAACAAATTTGTGAATATAGTCATCTGCATTTTAACTTTAGCAATTTAACACTGCATATAGTCTACCTCATAGTTACAATTTTCAAACAAAGCACATAGCCTACATCATCATTTTGATAACAACAGTTTTACCTGTGTTGAGCGAGTATGGCTGTAGGCGAATTAGAGAATAGGCTGTAGGTGCGTGTGCAAAGAATGGTCTTAAATAGCCTACTGAAGCCCCACCTATTTAGAGACCTAAGGGTGTCTCTGGTCTAAAAGGAATTTTATAACGCGAAAGCACACATATCATAAAACGCGGTGTTCTAGACGATGGGAGGGCTAGCATACTGATAATTTCAATGTAGGTTAAGTCATATCACAACTTCCCAGTGCAGGCTGTTAATCAATGATGTTTTATCATTATTATTTCCATGAAAGTTCTGCTATATAGGCTAGGCCTACTGTAATGGCGTGGGCAGTCAATGTTCACCCTTTGACAAGACTTCCTATTTGTGTTTAAATGACGCATTAACATTCCAGGCAGGTTAATGAAGACAATTTGGTTGCCTATAGGTTATCTCTGTACTTCCGGTTTACCAGAAATTCTTTTTGTCCCGAATGAACTTACTGTAAACATTTATGATGAACTCACTGTAAACATTTATGATGTGCAGTTTGAGCAAGCCTAATAGCTGATAGACAGGCCATGATGGTGTTTTGATGGTTGTTTTTATGCTCCTTGTAAAGTAAACTGCAAGCTGATGTGCTATTATGCCTACATAGCGAATGCATCTGTGCAATGCAATTTCACATAATGCATCTGCAACAATGCAATTTCACATAATATAAAACAAAGACATTTAATCACCCTTGGGTGGCAAAAATATACAGTAAATATGCAGTAAATATACAGTAAAAGAAGTGATCTCATGCTCCACCACCAGTATTATCTGCTGACATGCCCTTGCATAGGTCTAGAGCTTCAAGGTCTTTATGGACGGTAAGGTATGTTTGATAAAGGATGAATAAAGTATAGTCTAATATAATTTAACTCAGAGTGGGGTTTCTGCCTTTCACACACACACACACAGAACAGTAGAAAAAAAGCTTTGTGTTCTTTAATCTACATCTCACTCTGCAGAACAGACCACACTGTGGCTCCTGTGAGAGTCATGTGACTTTCAAAAATTCTGCATGCTTCTCTGAAGACACCTAAAGTGAAAACGTAATTGGGAGAAGAAAAACTATTGTTTCATAGGAAAACAGGTTTCAAAAGGTGCTGATGTCTCTCCATATTGTGATTAAAATGCAAAGTGCAAATAACTGTGGTCTGTTTCTAATCTTTGCAGTATATAAAATATTGCATTACTGCAAAATAAAACACCTTTTCCTGTAACACAATTAAGTTTTTTTTTTTCTCCCAGTTCCGTTTTCACTGTAGGTGTCTTCAGCATGCCGAATTCTTTAAAGTCACATGACTCTCACAGGAGCCACAGTGTGGTCTGTTCTGCAGAGTGAGATGTAGGTTATATAGAACACATTATTCACATTTTCAGATGTTATGTTAAAACATTTTAAGAAAAAACACACTATAATGCATATACATGTACATCACAAATAAATACTTTTAGATTTTCCTCCAAGTAGGCTATATAGGGTGTGGTTTGCTGTTTTATAGATGTACAGAGTCTGACTTGTTATGAAACTGAAAAGTAAATATTATGACTTTATTATCGTAATTAACTATCCTCCAATATACATACAAAAAAAACAAGTAGGCTATATGGGGTGTGGTTTGCTGTTTTAAAGATGTACAGTGTCTGACCTGTTCTGAAACTGAAAAGTACTGACATCTTTGACACACCTTGGGCAAACTGAAAATGAAATGCCTACTAATATGGTACCTTTGGGATCTGTTATTAGAAAACATGGCTTCACTTTCCACTCTTATGCAGATGCCAACCAGCTACACCTCTCCATGAGGCCTAATGACTGTACACCACTCACAAACCCTGAAGCCTGCCAATACAGGATATTAAAAAGTGAATGACTAACAATTTTCTATGCTTAAACTCTGACTGAAGTCATGATGATAGGCCCTAAACAGTTGACTAACACTGCACCCTACCACCAGAACTTACTCAGTGACCTTTCTAGAACAACAACGCAGGGGCTATAATACTCAAACGAACACTCAAACAAACCTAAACACAACAAACCACGGCCCACCAATCGACAATAAAGATGGTAAAGGACACGTATTACAACTCTCACTCTGTCTCTTTCTATCCCTCTCTGTCTCTCCATTTCTCTCTCCCTCCCTATTTATCTCATTTCTACACATGTATGTACATATGATATAACACACAATCACTGAAATGAAACAATCCCAAGTGGGAGAGAGAGATGGGGTTGGATTTGGAAATGACCTCGGGTCGGACTCAAACCCGGGTCCCCGGATTTATGTTATGGCGCCTTAGCCAAGTGAGCAACAGTGCCCCCAACATATGAGACACTTTTAAGACTAGACAGATATACCTTGGTTTACATGTACAGCATACACATAAATGCATGCAAAATGAAAATTTTCACAGCAGTCAGAGATTATGTTTGCTACAGAAGTTTTTCATTTGATTTAAGATGTTTGTCTTTCAAATAAGGACCCAAAGAATGTCTACATTTTACACCTAAGAAGTTGTATTTAAACAAATCACATCAACATCTCAAACAGAAACAGAGAGAAAGAGCGTGCACGAGCGCGAGAGAGAGAGATGGTCAGGACACCTGGGGCCATGCATCTTCACTTTATATGTGGACTACAAATATATTTGTCATTTTCATTTCCGTTTTTTTCAGTTTTCTGATCATCTTTCTGTTCTATAATCTACATCTCACTCTGCAGTATACCACACTGTGGCTCCTGTGAGAGTCATGTGACTTTCAAAAATTCTGCATGCTTCTCTGAAGACACCTAAAGTGAAAACGGAATTGGGAGAAAAAAACTTTATTGTGTTATAGGAAAACAGCATTTTCTTCAGCAGTTAAGCAATATTTTTGGAATAGGATGCAATATTGTGCAGTATAATGCATAGTTTTTCCATTTTTATTTCAGATGTTATGTTAAAACATTTTAAGAAAAAACACACTATAATATGCATACATACAGAAATCACAAATAAATACTTTTGGTTTGCTGTTTTTAAAGATGTACAGTGTCTGACCTGTTCTGAAACTGAAAAGTACTGACATCTTTGACACACCTTGGGCAAACTGAAAATGAAATGCCTGCTGATAAGGTACCGTTGGGATATGTTATTAGAATGCAGATGCCACCCAGCTACACCTCTCCATGAAGCCTAATGACTGTACACCACTCACAAACCCTGAAGCCTGCCAATACAGGATATTAAAAAGTGAATGACTAATATTTTTTTATGCTTAAACTCTGACTGAAGTCATGATAATAGGCCCTAAACAGTTGACTAACACAGCGACCTTTCTAGAACAACAACGCAGGGGCTATAATACTCAAACGAACACTCTAACAAACCTAAACACAACAAACCACGGCCCACCAATCGACAATAAAGATGGTAGGGGACACGTGTTACAACTCTCCCTCTGTCTCTTTCTATCCCTCTCTGTCACTCTCCATTTCTCTCTCCCTTCCTATTTATCTCATTTCTATACATGAATGTACATACAGTATGATACATGTGGTACATATGAACACACGATCACTGAAATGTGATGTAAACTGGCCTCACTCGTCTCCTTCTTCTGTCCATGCCACTACCACCTCTGCTGTGAGTCATCCCTACCTGACATAACTGACCCAGCTTCTGCACACTGTCCAGAACCTTTGGGAATCTATGGCGTGACTGCTCTTAATAATATCTTGGGATTATTATGAGGCTAAAGATAAGGTTTTTTCCTAGACCGCAACAAAATAAAAAAAATAAGAAGTTTTTCCTTGCCCCTTTAGCTTATGAGAGAAATGTTTAAATAAAAACTATGCTCTTTCAAAAGGTGCTGATGTCTCCATATTGTAATTAAAATGCAAAGTGCAAATAACTGTGGTCTGTTACTCATCTTTGCAGTATATAAAATTTTGCATTTCTGCAAAATAAAACACCTTTTCCTGTGACACAATAAAGTTTTTTTCTCCCAGTTCCATTTTCACTTTTGGTGTCTTCAGAGAAGCATGGTAAATTCTAAAAAGTCACATGACTCTCACAGGAGCCACAGTGTGGTCTGTTCTGCAGAGTGAGATGTAGGTTAGAGAGAACACATTATTTGAAAGATGAACAGAAAACAGAAAAAAGGATAGATTGGATTGATGTTGTTAGGCAAAAGCACTACAAAAACACAGTGTAGCAGCTGCACTTGGGGATGAAGCAGTTCAAATTGAACATGCTATGATAATCTGTTGTAATGAATAGGAAAATGTGAAACTGCAGCTCTTTTAGGAATTTGACGTGGAATATTTTGCACACAGTGACAGAGAGTGTTCTTTTGTGCCACATGTTCCTTGAGTGGTGAAATTACATACAGTAAGCAGTACTAAGGAACACAAGTCCACAAGTGCCAGTTCTCAACTTTCTGATCTAATCTGACTGCTGGCAGATCTAATGCTAGGGGGTTGGCCTACAGCGCCACCTCATGTGCCTTTCCAGTACTGCTAGCACTGAGGCTAACTGTACTGGAAAGAAAAAAATAGAAGGATGTCTAAACACTGAAAACTATCTTCAATGGTGCAACATTTAATAAACACTTGTCAATAGGATGTGTTGCACACACAGAATAAAATACAATGAATGCATCCTGTCTGTTTTGTTCTGATTTGCCAAGCCGATTCTAGAAAGGATTGTCATCAGAGTTCACTGTTTGCATTCCATCTGCTTGTACTTCTCCATGAAAGGTTCAGCTGCTTCCCACACCTAGAAAGGTCAGAGTTCAAACACAGAGTTAGTCCCTAGTAGCCTACTGCTCCGAGATACTAAAGCTTTATTACTTGCTTCTAACTGCAATTTTACAAAAAGTGGGGTTCCGATTGCAGAAGACAATTTATAAAGTCAGCACATTACCCAAAGATTTTCCAGACACCATCTTAAGGTAAAACTCAATAATTGCTGGTGAAATTCATAGCTTATAGTTTATAACTACTTAGACAACTTTTGGCAATCTACTGACCTCATAACCTTTCTTGTACACAATCTTTCCATACACTTACAGTAACATGTTAGTTAGTCTGTAGGGACATTCTACTCACTACCAGATAAGTGAAGAATTCTTTTGAGCGCTGCAGCAGTTTTTTATTTTTTATTTTTTATTATTATTTTTTAAAGGGTTTTGTCTTGGTTCAACATGTGCCCCATAATTGCCACTTCTGAGCTATTGCTTGAAATCAACAAGTAACAAATTTAATTGAAACATATCCGGTTGATATGGTTGTGCTACGAGCACAATGTAGGAACCCCCCATCATCTCCAAATAGTCCTTGGAGGCATTTCACTTTTGCTTTAAATGGCTCCTCACGGAGAGAAGGCCCTCTCCGACCTCTGCAGCCTTTTCACGCAGTTTGACACTTGCAATTTGACAACAGTGCCTCAATGTCAGAAAAAAACGAAACTGAATGAAAACAAAATTACCTCTTTGTGTTTAATAATTTATAATGTTATTATCAGTTTCCTACAAATCTGTGAGTCGAGGGATGCTCCCTGGGAAATATCACAGGCTTGTACCCATACATGCTTGAGACGATCTTTAAGTAGGAAATGTAGATGGTCAATTCAAAAACGCTAAGCGAGACAGACTACTCCACCTTTTCCTCTCGCAGGAGTTTGTGCGCGGCCTCGATGTCTGGGCTCATGGCGCGGTCCTTGTCCCAAGGTCTGTTGGGAAAACAAGTCACTCTGTATTATTTTCACACAGAGTTACAATTTTCTGTTCCTGTTCCTGTTCCTGTTTTTACCCCTTAAAGGCCCACTATGCAACATTTTTCATTTAATTAATCCGTTTCATACTGTTTAAGATGCTAAAATGAGTCATTACACGGTGAACGAACGGTGTAGAATGCGCCACTGTGGCCTATAGCGGTAGATACAGCACTTGCAATGTTCAGCAGTGCGGACCGCCTCCAATAGAATGCAGTGCAATACAATGCAATACAGTGGTATTTAGAGGGAGCTTGTGAGAGAAAAAAACAGAACGTTGCTTAGCCCTGCTTTAAAGCTTCTCTCGTCTCCCCACTTACTTGACCACAGAGCGGACCAGCTTGTGTACCTCCTCCAGGGGAGGTGTGGTCTTCTGGGGGCGATGGAACTCCAGGGCCTGGCAGGCTGCTATCAGCTCAATGGCCAACACTGAGACAGAAGAGACACGGCACAGTTAGTCTCTGGTTACTCTAAGATAAGCATATAGCATCACAACAAAAAGAGCATAAATAAAAGTCTAAAGTGGATCAAGTAAACACCTGTTTAACTAACATCTCAGGAAAAATGTAGACAGTAACTGAGCTGAGCTGAGATGTAATCAACTTTTTTGTGTTTGTTTTAGAGAAAATTCTCTCTCTCTCTCTCTCTCTCTCTCTCTCTCTCTCT
>JAGFZM010001584.1:174065-195628 GCA_017657215.1 Limnothrissa miodon
CAACACATGCACAGTTACACAAATGCACATAGAGTAACATCCACACAAGCAATCACTTAAGCCAGATGTGCATTGGATGAAAGGCAGAGATTTCTATGGTTGAGGATGTGTATTTAGTATTCATTTTACCACTATTTATATTACCAGTACTGCTGCTACAATCTTATGTTGCACTAAAAACAACAAAAACAACACTGTTGGAACACTTACTATGTGTTATGTCTTGTCTTGTTATATCCTGTATGTTATCTAAGTATAATGCCATAAGCCTACCTGCACTTTGTTACTTAACATTACCTGTTTTTTTTTAACTGTTTTTGTTGTGCATCTTCACTTTATTGTTGTCAACGTCTACGCATGGGACAAGTGTGAAACGTAATTTTAATTCCTTTGTTTGTCAAGTACATGTGAAGAAATTGACAAATAAAACTGACTTTAACTTTGACTTTGACTTTGATTAACCCCCACCACTCCCCTCACTGAATGGTTGGTCATGGTTTGTTATGTTATGTGGCCATAGTGTTTGAGGATTACAGCCCCTGTGTTTTTTTTCAAGCTTTTTTTGGCTGCAGACAGCAAGGGGAGATGCCTATATGTATTGAGACAAAAAAGCACATGCCTTTATCATAGGCTTTGGGGGTCCCTTTGAGTGCCTCAAGGGTGAGGGCTGCAACTATATCAGCCTGACGAGCGATGGCCTGCGCTCTCTCTATCGCCTCTGAGCCCAGGGATGAGATCATCTGAGTCCCGTTGATCAGAGCTATACCCTGAAAGACCAAGAGACACACAAGATTAACACCTATAAAAACATGACTTATCATGCTAAAAGTTATAGAACTATGGAATACAATGAACCCATTCTGTAAATTTATTTCTAATTATTTGAAAGACAGGACAAGACATGAAGATACTAATGTGTACATAGTACTGTTTGTGTACAGGTCCAGGGAGAAGCCACTTTACACCCCCCCTCCCACACACACACACACACACACACAGGTGTCACTGTAGATTTACCTCTTTCGGCTTTAGGCTGATAGAAGTTAGACCATGGCCTTGCAGCACCTGTGGATGAAGGAGCAACTTACAGTACAGTACAGAAATATCAGGCATGACCATGAGGCCATAGGCCAAACAAGTTCAACGAGCACCAACACAACTAACACTTCTCAAATTAAACCAAAGCACTGGTTTCTGAAGGTGAACATATTTTTTTTGGATGCAGTGCCTGTTTCAGCCCTGCTGTGAATATATTGAATTTCCATTGGAAATCATTGTGTTTCAAAGCTTTTTCATTGTTTTTCTTAATGTATATTAGATAACTCACAGCTTTGGCATCAGCCCAGCCACTCTGTGGAGACCACATGAGTCCTTCTCCCATCAGCCCCAGTGCCAGGTGTGCAAGAGGAGCAAGATCACCACACGCCCCCACTGTTCCCTGCTCAGGGACCCAGGACAAACATGATGCTACACACACACACACACACACACACACACACACACACACGCACATAAAAAAAAGAAGAATTAGGTACAAATGCATAGCAAGACAACAAGTGAGATGCTAAGGCAAACGTGTGTAACATATAGGCTACATTGTAATACATGTTGAGTAAGATTGGTAAAATACATGTTTGTTCTAAAATAAAAAGATTTGTAGGTATAGTGACAGTCCCTATTTTGGGCACTCTGTCCTCAGTAAAACAACAAAATATTACTTATTGAATTATAATTAAGCTAGTACATTAATTATATGAACTGTAGAAATACTGTAGGAATGTCCAGTTCAGGTACATGTCCCAGGTTTTTTATTTCAGAGATTAGATTAAGATCAACACGTTCAGTTTTTAGTCAATCAGTCTTTGCTCAACTCACCATTGAAGGCATCTATAATGGCCTGGAGAGTTTCCATGGAGACGCCACTGAAGCCTTTGGCCAATACATTAATCCTGAGAGCAAGGAGCATGCGGGTCCTTTCAGGAGTTAGAGGAGCACCAACACCTACACACACACAGATGCACGCGCACACACACACACACACACACACACACACACAAACATTAACACACATAGACAACTGACGATGCACATAGATGCATAGATATAAGGTAAAATAATGATTTCTGTTTGCAATGATTTTAATGACAAACTGAGTTACCAGCACTGTGAGAGCGTATCAGGTTATCTTGAAGTTGCCTGAAAAACATAAACGTGTACAAACACACACACACACACACACACACAAATACACACACGCACAAGCGTGTGCATGCGCACACACAAACACACACACACACACACACACACACACACACTAATTATACAAATCATACACATTTATTGTGTTACAATTAACACATTTATTGTGGGAGGCAACACACTGATTGCACAGGACAACAGCGTATGCCAAATCACGACTGGTTAAATGTAAACTCACCTCAGTTGATCATTGGAGATGATAGTGCGAGCAAATTTCCCAAAGCCTGTGTTTACCCCATACACAACTGTTGGGAAACATGCATAAGAAGATCATCAACCAACCTAAAAGTGGTGTAAAGTCTACCAATTACTGTACACCATGTTCTTTGTTTCCTAAAGTTGGGAACTGTTTGGAAAACGGTTTGTATTCCACCTCTGTTCTCCTTGATGATCAAGTCGATTACGGCCCTGGTGTCACCGACTCTCTTTACAGCTTTTTCTGTGAGCTGATACACACACACAAAATACACACACACACACACACACACACGCTTTAGCTCTATGTGCAAGGAACTAACCTGCACTAACCTGCAAGAAGCCTAAAATTAAGATCATGTTGAAAGATCAACGCCTATTACCTTAATCTTTAGGAGACCTTTTCCCAGTTTGACCAGATCATTAGTGGTGAGGCTTTCCCCATCCAGGGCAAAATACTACAAGAGCTCACAAAGCAGAACAACTCAATACAGAAACACCATAGCACAATTGTTATACAAGTTAAGACAAGTGGTGGTTCATTGTGTTGAAGCTGAAGGTCACACAAGGCTAAAGGCACACAAGGACACTGCAAGATTATTATGATTCTAAATGAATACCATGGACTAATTGCTATCTGAGCGTTTGCAAATTGCAAACCTTGCATGACCCCAAGCAGTTTGGTTAGTTCCCTAAACTGTAAGTCTGAGTTTATACAGCTGTATAAATCGAATGAATTATATTTTGCAGAAATTAAAGTGTGCAAGTGAATGGCCGCCAAGGGAATGATGTTATTTTACTGACTGAACAGATGGACGAAGTGAATGAATGGATTTGATATTTGAATGAATAAATTGATGAATGTGTGAATGAATGAATGAATGAATTATTAACTCACCTCTGTTGGTTCCCTCCACTCAATGTGTGCACTGATTGGTATAAAATGAGGAAAAACAATGCAGATCAAATCAAAAGTGGAGATAGAAGATGAAAACCTCTGAAACTAGTCACACAAGACACAAACGGACTCAATATAGTCAGAACAGTACCTAGCAAACACTGGACCAGTTGGCTGCGGCCAGCAATCACCATTCATCACTACAAGAGAGGAGCATTCCTTCAAAAGAAGGTCGGCAACCTATACCTAGACATACTGTCAGAACAAAACTTTTTGCTACCTGCTAGGCTACTCTTTCAATTAAGTGTGTTTTTAAGTGTGCATTTATTATTAAATATGTATTCTTATTATATAACATTATTATCATATTATACAGTCATGTTCCCCTACCAAGGTCCAGGAAGTCGTTGTTGTGAAGCACATTTCTGATTGGTTGGTCTACGTTCAGAGATGCTCCATCTCTACATCTCCTGATCTGGAAGCCGGGCTGAGCGTCAGCATCAGCATCTTCAGATCTGGTGTGGTGGTGCAGGAGGGTTAACTCAAGCTATAAAAGTTGAAGGTACTGTAGCAATAAAAGTTGACCTCTCATTTTGCTTTACTAGGGGTACAGTAATATTTTTTAAGAGTGACTAAATTCTTATAAACATGACATGTTATTATAGATCAACATGTTTGTGACTTGTCATTAGGTGCCATTTGTGTTATGTAATTTCATTCCAAATTATTTCAACTTCAGACTACAACATCATCATGAACATCATACTGTAGGTCATTCCACAAAGAAAAACAAAAGAACAACAACAAAAGTCATGGCACAATCTCAGGTAGAGTGCATGACTCAAACGTAATACCTCCATTGATGAGAGACCTCAGACAGGGCAATGGCCTCCTGGCCTAAGAGCTTTAGATGGAGTGAGTCATCACTATACATGACCATCACCCACTCACCGCTTACCCGAACACTGACCCGCAACATGATGCTGTGAAGACAGGAGGAGTCAGTGATGAAGAAAGAAAGAAAGAAAGAAAGAAAGAGAAGAAAAAGAAAGTCAGCAAAATTAGAGAGAGGGAGATAAATGTAAAATATAAAAGGGAGACATTAAATAACCATTTTTTGAAAAGTCTCAGTCAGAAGAACTTGATGCACAGGACAGTTTTACACAGAATATTAACCTAATTGCAATATCCTATACCTAACAGACTGACTGTTTCTTCATGCATAAAGTCACACAGTCACAACCTTAAACAGTCATGAAACTATAAATCACACAAAACACACACACAAAAGTTTTTATTGTGTGATTTATACTGATTATATATATTTTATCTACTAGGAAAGTATGGCTATTATATCAATTTACACTGCACTTTTTCCATAGTATGTCTGTTTACAATTAGTTACAATTAGTGAAACCCCCTTAATGACAAATATAAAGTAAGACCCAAATTAATCCAGACTCTTTGGATTTGAACTAACCTGGTTGGAGAATTTTCCAGAAGTCTGCTTGGAAAGAAGCACCGGACCATAACACCAAAGTCTGACACATTTCCATCCTGGGAATCGTGAACATCGTGACACATCCATGAGCATCTAATCATTTACATGTGATTTTACAGGCTAATTATTCACAGCTTTTTGCATAAGCTCCTCATGTTGCATGTGGGGAGGGAATGACAGTGTGGAGTGAAAGGGTCATTATAATATCCCCCTCCTAGGTCTGGTGTTCACCTCCACTTCTTTGCGTTCACCTGAGACAGCGAACCAATCAAAAACTTCAATCTTTTCCCCCAAATGTGCGTTGTCTTTTTCTGCACTGCACCACTGACTAAAGGCAAACTCCGAGGAGTATAGGAGTACGTAGAACATTAGACAAACACCAAAAACAATGTAAAATATACTTCAGTTGTGACATTTTCACTGTCCAACATAACACTTTGACAGACATGTACACAGGAAATGTATATGCTGAGTGCATATATGCAGAGAAAGAGTATACACGGAGAAAGAGCGAGAGAGTTAGAAATTTGTGTTTTTGTGCATCCTCATAGTGGTTCATCTCTTCTACCAACAGAGGGCAGCGTATGCAAAACAATCTATTCTGACATCCAAAGATCCTATCATGCATGAGCACTAGTATATCAACACTATTACATGTAAAACTACTCCTGTCCATGATGCAAGCTCGCCACAAGAAAGGCTATATGCTAAGGCTGGCCGATATTACATTAAAATCTGACAAAATCCTCCTATATTGACTAATGTTAATTTTGATATCATGATTCAGAGTTTCAGATCAAAATAATCTTTAATTGACTGGCAGAATCGCGTCAGCACACTGTAGAGTGCTATCATGGAACGATATATGAACACACACAGTGGAATGCACAGAATATTAAAGTAAAAGTTTATAAAACAATAATGCACAGTTTTTGTTGTTGTTGTTGTTTTAAATAAACAGCTTACATGAATAAATAAACACGTCAATTTTAATAAAAACTAGATAAACTATTTTTATTCTAGATTTCCCAATTGTTCTCTTATACTTAAAAAAATATCAGTTGGTGCCCTATACAGACATGAGTAGGAAAAAGTGTGCGTATCCTAACGAAAAAATATATATAACTAAAATATTATCTTTCACAAGGGAATTATTAAAATTCTACACAAATTATCATTTTAATTAATAGGCCAGTTAAAACAGACAAAAACATCTGTCATGACTACTGAAAGGAGAGGTCAGAGGGCTTCTGTTTCTGGCCTTGTTTGTGATGGAGAGCACAATAGTTGAGTGCTACCATACATTACCCAGCCCTTGGCATGTGTGTGCAAACACCACTGTAGAGTACTATGTGAGCTGTCCACACTTCTCTTTGCTCTGATAACTGACTACAGATCTGTGTGTTGTGTGTGTATTTGTGTTTCTATGTGTGTATATGAGTGTGTGTGTGTGTGTGTTTGTGCGTATTTGTGTGACAGTAAAAGACCCCGGGAAGGAATTTGTGTGTGTATGATGCTGCATGTGTGTGAGTGTGTATGTGTTGTGTGTGTGTGTGTGTGTGTGTGTGAGACAGAGAGAGAGAGAGAGAGAGAGAGAGAGAGAGAGAGAGAGAGAGAGACTGATAATGAGAAGACAAAGATTCCAGACTCCCGGAGCCTGGTGATTAAGGACAAAGATACCTCGACTGAAGTGACTGAATGTGTGTGTGTGTGTGTGTGTGTGTGTGTGTGTGTGTGTGTGTCAGGGGGTTAACTTTTTTATTTTTTCAAAATATGCAATGCCGTGTGTTTCATCAGTTCTATTATCTTTGTTCTTTTTTTCTGTGGGCCTTTTTGTCTTGTTGTTTATGCCTGTGCCTACACATCCTTCGCCATATCCATGAGCCTAACCTTCACTGGTCACCATAATCATTGCACAGACTAAAAACAGACTAAACAAAGATGTCAGAACAGTAAATTTATTCTGGCATCTTCATTTTAAATCTTACACTTACTGATTTATAGGAGCCAGCTTGTAGGAATCTGCTGGACTCTTTCCCGTTAACAGAGTGAATCTGGTGACTGGAGAATGCAGATGCTCCCCAACTTTATTCATCCTATCCTCAACAATAATGACCGATGACCGATGATCAACAAGTTTCCTAACAGCCTCTGCACACCATTCCAGACAGAATTGTGGAGCACTTTCAGATTTGACAATTTCATTTGCCTTTGCACACCACCAGTGCAACAGCTCGTGGAATTATATGGAACAGCTCTGACCCAAAATAAGATTTGAATCGTAATTGACAGGTGCGCATGGCAGTGTTTGGCGCTGGTGTGCGTTGTTCTATTACAAAACAATAGAATGGAATGTTGGAAGCACAGTGCTCTGCAATTTGGCTGGTGTGCCAAGGCCATTACTAATGGGGACGGACAAGAAGATCGGACTTGTCAGACGATCGGACTCTGAAAACACCCGCTGATCCCTTTGTATTACAATTGTAACTTATTTACTTCAATAAATAAACCTGTTTTTGCCTTGATACAATACATACTAATTACATAACACATAAATATACATATTGTGAATATTTGGGATAGTTTGTTAAAGAGGAGTTTATGTTATATTTAATATTGTTAAAAAAAATATTTCAGATTCAATTTCATTCTAATGTTAATGTTAATGACCAAAAAGCACAGTGCTGTCAAACAGCATCTTTTATCAAACTATATAACTGTCTGTCTGACAGGCCAAATCCAGCAGGCTGGCGGTACAAGGCCAGAAAGAAGCCTTTGAGGACCTCTCAGGGCATAGAGACCTGTGGAGACGGTACAGTACTGAGAGAGGGAGTGGAGGCAAGAGGGAGAGAGAGAAAAGGGAGGAGAGAGTGAGAGAAGGGAGGAGAGAGATGAGACAGGTGAAGAGATGGAGGTGATGGCGCGTTTGAGATGATTAAATGCTGTGTAGGTTAAAGAGGGCAGAGAAAGGGAGGCAGAGGAGTAGAAGACTGGCACATTGTCAGAGCGCTGGAATGTGAGGGATAAACAGAGAAGAGAGAGAGAGAGAGAGAGAGAGAGAGAGAGAGAGAGAGAAAGAGAGGTGGGGGAATGGAATTAAAATACACTAAATGTAACAACTCAACTTCTATAATGTGTTTTATTTGTTTATAGAGAATATTTTATTTATATTTTCATTTTAATTTATATTTGTCTATATTATCCATGGCACATCTCATCCAATAAATGAATACAATTTGGGTTCAGTGAAAGAGCTTATTTCAATGTCACTTTTAAAATAAAATAAATTTCAGCAATATGGCATATTCACAAACATTTTATCTCATAAGTAAGCCTAAAATGTTTAATGCTAAATATATTCATTTGAACACACAATGAATTCTTGTTTTAACTAAAAATACATACCTGTACCTGAAATATTTATATTTGATATTTTATGTTATGTATTTTTTTTTATTTCACAAATCAGTTTCAACAACAACAACAGATCACAGATCAACAACAACATTAAAGCTAAGTTATGTAAGATTTTAAGTGTTTTAGTACCTCAAGTCAACGTCTTCATTCATAAGCAGATCCTCTTTGGAGTAAAATAACCTATGCCAATGATCTGACTTGTCGTACTGGGCGAAGAATCACTTCTCTGCATTTACATAGAAAGGGACGCTCACAGGAAGGCTTCCATTGTCTTTCCGGTGTATAGAAAAACATGAACTGCCAAGAGGGACATAAAACACTACCTGTTAATACCGCTAGGGAAAAACGCGTTTTTGCATTTCGCGTTACACAGAGAAGCAGCGTGAAGACGGTCACACTTAACCTACAGACAAGCACTGCACTTTTGGCCATGGCCATCATGCAAGACCACACATATGCTGGTGCAAAGGAGAGCGAATCCTCATCATCTAAAAAGCGTAAAAGAGAAGAAAAAAGAGAACGGGACCGGCAAAGTAACCAACTGTTAAGTAATTAACATAGGGGCCGTGTTTCCCAGGTGGAAAGCGCTAATGGCAGAGAAAGCTTGCAAGGAACGCAGAGCTTGCCTGCTTTCTTCTCGACAGGTAAGTCATGTTACAGGCTATATTGAAACGTCTCATTGTTTGATTGTGAAACTCATAATGTTGGCGGTAACAGTACTGTATAGTTTAAAGCAAACTCGATGCTGGCTGGTTGCGTTTGATGAAATGCTAACCTAAGCTAAGGGTATTTTTATGCCATTGCCTAGCCCTCAGTATTATCTTTTTAGAAAACTGACAACATTCTGCTTAATTATGGTCTCCTTGAAGGGGTATTGTCACAGACGGGTTAGTCAGTATCTTTGGTATTATTATTTTATATCCCTGGGGAGACATAATTTATGCTATTCAATCGAGATTGCTCCTGAATGCAAATATATTGGGGGAGAATCTCGACCCATTCAACTTACCGTAGTTCTAGCGATGTTGCAACGCACATTTGAAAACGTGTGGCGCTACAGAGTGCATGCTAAATCAAATGTAACCAGTAGATGGGAGTAAAAACTACATATTGTCCGTTTAAAAAAAAAAAAGTGTATTGACCATTTATTAAACGTTAATGTTGTGAGAAAGTAACCAGAGCCCTCCCCTAGAAGTTAACCTCACAGCATTAATGTAAAATACACGAATGTATTATTTTTTTATTTTTGGTTAAAATGGTGGTAAATAGCATGCTGGTTCACGTTAATGTATTGTTATAGTACGAATGCTATGCTATAGTCATGCTATGAGGGCTTAATAGCAGAATAATGAACTTAATGATTCAGATCTCCTTCCTGCTGGGAAACTGGCTCAAAAGATCTGTGACCTAATTGAGCTGATATGTGGTGAATGTGAAGGAGTGGATGTGTGTGTGTTTGTCTGGGTATGTGTGTGTGTGTGTGTGTGTGTGTGTGTGTGTGTGTGTGTCTGTTTGTGTACGTGCATGTGTGGACAGCCTGGATGTATGCAGAAATCTGTATGTGTGTGTGTGTGTGTGTGTGTGTGTTTTACCTAATGGCAGTAGACTGGAAGTGGGCCCCTCAGGGCAAACGCCCACCTCTTCATTTCCTCCTATAGAGAATCAGGATAGCCCCGCCCCTTTCTGCAGGAATTCACATTGGTTACTTCCTCTGCCGCACCCTGCCAGAGCGTAAACACAGTGTGTATGTGTGTGTGCGTGTGTGTGTGTGTAAAACTGCCTTTGTATGACAGTCAGCCATCCTAAACCACCACACCCATATGGTCACAAACACACATACATACACACACAAATGCCCATGCACACACACACAAACACACTATTCCACTGTGTTGCCCTGCATGGGACCTGTCCCACGTAGGAGCATGCTAAAAATAACATGCCAGAAAGACAGAGGATGAACACACCATTTCCAGGGCACACAAGACACACACACACACACACACACACACACACACAGTACTAAGTTACTTGTTAGACACAAGTTGGGTGAGGGGATGTTGGGACTCCAGGCGGGCAGAATCTGGATGAGACCCACCCCAGACGAGAGGCCCTGGTAGCACACACACACACACACACACACACACACACACACACACACACAGTCTTGGCCTGGCATGTGGACAAACCTTGTGGATTTCTTCTGGAGATCCATTGCTAATCAACTGCAGGGATTTACATACTTACTCACATGCGCACACAGACACACGCACACACACACACACACTCAAAGAAATATGTTCACACACACACACACACACACACACACACACACACACACAAAACACACACACATCCTTACACAGTAGCCTTTGGGTCAGAGGTTAATGGCCAGCATCTCAGAACACATGACAGACTGAGTTTGTAGGGGTCAAACTTGTGTGTTTTTGCCTGTTTGTATGGGGAAGGGGGTGGGAGGGACAGTGGAAAATTCTAGAAAAAAAATTAAGAAATACTGGAAGCGAATAATGATAACTGGACACAAGGCTTCCATTATCAGCGAGCAAGCCTCACTCGGTGACTGAGAGGGTCAAAGGAATAAGGAACCCTGTATCAGCTGAGATAGACAGGGACTCTCTAAATAGAGTCGAGAGGCTGGTAAAGGCCCACACTGATAATCGGTGAACGGCATGAGGACAAATCCCACGGCGAGACCAGGGTTCCCAGCATAAGAAACCTACATTAGGCCACTCACCTCACCAATTTAATCCCAATCCCAATCTAATAATCCCAATTCATCTCTTTGTTTGTGATCAACATTTTATTGATCTGTGAAAGGGGTAGAGTCGTGCAATGCCGGCTCAGGGCTCCACTAGCGCTGCTTTCAGATCAGTTTCTGGGGTACGTACTGTCCCCTGTGTGTGTGTGTGTGTGTGTGTGTGTGTGTGTGTGTGTGTGTGTGTCTCAGATCAGTTCCAGAGGTATGTACTGTACCATCAAAAACGTGACCTTTGACAGGTTGAATCCTTGCTCACTAAGAAGCATAAATTACATTTTACAGTGTGCTGATGAATCTCCCCTCCCCTCACCTACTTCCTCTAACTCTATGTGTTAGTGTGCACTATATAGAGTAGTGTGCTCTGTACTGCTCTGTACTGTAAATGCTTTAACAGGTTAGAGATAAAAACTAACGAGAAGGAGAATGCTTTTATCCCAAAGAGCTGCTTCTCTGGAAAAAGCACACATGCACTAACACACACACACACACACACACACACACACACACAGACAGGCAGACCCACACGCAGAGTGTGGGGGCAGGGATGGGGATTTACCTCTAACACTAGAAGATCCTGTTGTTAACTTTTATCAGCCGACATTTTCAACACTTACAAAACACTCCTCTCAAGTGCAGGCTGTATGTGTGTCCTGTGTGAGTACATGTGTGTGTGTGTGTGTGCGTGTGTGTGCATAAATGACAGTGCTTGTAAGTGGTTTTACACAAGCAAATATCTGCACCTCTCCCACATTCCTACTATCAACTCACCTCTCTGAACATATGCAGATACCAAATTCTCTCTCCCTCTCTCTCTTTCTCTCTCTCTCTCACACACACACAGGCATGTAGATATACTTCCATCACTCCCAGTGTCTCCCTGTCTCACGGGGGTTGGCTCTGCATGGTACCAGGCTCCTGATAAGGAGGAGCTGTGTGTCCTCTCTAAACCCTGGACATACACACACACACACCCACCCACATGCACACACACACTTACTTTTAGGAAGACATCAAGATTAAGAAATTTACACAAAATATCCACAGTTTGTATGTGCATGTGTTTAGGGAGTATAAGGTTATATGTCATTGTTGTGTGTGTGTGTGTGTGTGTGTGTGTGTGTGTGTGTGTGTGTGTGTAGAGGTGTGAAAAGGTCAGGTGTTTGATGTTGGGATTATTTGGATAAACTCTCACACAGCTATGTGTGTGTGTGTCAGACTGCTCTGGCCTCACCTTCCTGTCTTGTGTGTGTGTTCACATGCCAGCTTCACATCGAATCAATTAAAACGCACACCCAAATACACACACACACACACACACGCACACATACACACAACACACACCTATACCACCCCATCCCCACGCACCCACAAATCTTGACACCTCCTGCACACATAGACAAATGTCACACACACACACACACACACACACACACACACACAAATGGTATTTTGTACATAAACTATCACCACGGCCTCCACCACAAGCATCCTCTTGTCCTTGAACCCCAAGTCCAATGCCGGCCACCTAGTCCAAACCTTGCTAATTAGGAGTCCTGCATAATGTGAGGGGTTCCATACCATACCTCCTAACCTTGGCACCCACAGGTGCGGGCAGGCCGGCGAGGCACGTCTTAAGGGACGGGAGGCGGGAAGCGGGGAATCCGGCTCTCCTCCGCATTCCTGGCGTGTCTGCTGCATTGTCAGCGTCTAATGAGGCACGGGGGCGGACGGGCGGCTGCCCACAAGTTGGGTGCGGGAGACAAAAAAGAACCCCTCCACCCCGTCAAAATTAACCCCCCCACACACACACACACACACTCTCTCTACGTGTCTCCTCACTCCCCCCTTCGAAATGCTGCTTGGGCCAGGTTGAGCTAACGGGTGAAGAATGCCCCGTGAGCGCATTAGTCGGAACGTGTGAACACAGGGCATCGTGCCAGAGGCGTCTAGGCTGCACGGGCCTCCTCTCTCTCTTCCCCTTCTCTCTCTCTCTCTCTGACTCCCTGTCTCTCTTTCTGGTTCCCAGGAGGAGGGAAAGCGCCTGGTGGCAGTGGGAGGCTGTGAACAATCAGACGGCTAATTAACAGAAAACACGCAGAACAAGGCAACAAAGCAAGGCGACACTCTCAAGAGCAAATATTTCACTCCCAAAACGAGCGAGAGACGCAGAAGAGGAATGCATTATACTGCTTCAGACTGGGGCCCGAATTCAGGCAGTTGTACAGTCTAAAGGGATTATCCCGGGTGAATCAACATGTAGCCCTCTTGTTTTACACACTGACCTCCAAGCGGAATGACATGATTTTGACCAAAAAGCAAAATGAAAGCCAATCCTGATGAGACCGTTGAATTTTTGTTTCCTTTTGCCCAAATCTGTTAGCTTCAACTGAATTTGGCAAATCTGGTCTCATTGGTAGCCAATGCCGTCAGTCTTATTGCCACCAACATCACTCGGCAGCCTGAAAAAAAAGGGCTGATTGACTGTGTTTTTCCTTCAAGTTCGAGCCAGAAAAACAAGCGCTATCAGTACTGAGACCAAGAGAGCAACAGGGGCTTGGGAAGTGCCTGTGAAGCAAGTGGATTTAGGGCAAGGCCTTTTTCCCTCGGGTGCTTTCACAACACACAAACAAACAAACCAAGCAAAGCAAAGCAAAGCAGCAATGGTTTATTTTTACTTTCCTCTTTGTGGTCCTCGGAAAAGGGTGTTGATATTTACAGCTTTGGCCATTTTCGATATTTTTAGTAACTGGCTTGTTCTTCTCCATTCAGGACATGGCAGACAACTGGGCTTATACACAGGCAGAGGTGGGAATGTTATGCCAGTGAAACTTTCCAATTAATCAGCCCATATGTGCGTAAACATGGCTAATTTCTGGAATTCATGTTTATTTTTCCTGTATTATAAAAAATTTAAGTTATGGAATTTATATTTCACAGACATAAAAAAACTCCTTTTGCAATATAACTTTTAGCAATATCTAGAATGAAGCTTGTGACATTTACAATTTCCATACTGTGTGTTGTTAAGTTCTTATCTGAGGGGAGGGAGATTTTTGACATTGTTTCCCTTAAGAAACCTCTGGAGGACACTCTGTTTAGGTTTCCATTACCAGTACAATTCCAAACGAGACTTCCGAATTCTTCGAGGCAGACTTTTTTTGTAAGATTGTACAGAATGGAGTTTCCTTCTTAATGTCAATCCAAGCTGAAAAATGGAGTAGAGTGTTTCTTCTTCGTTGTGACTTTCCGGACCATAATTCCAAAGAAAACTCACGTAAGATATGTTCTGGTAGCAACAGTCTGTTCAATCCGTTCAACATGCGGGCCCCCTGTCCTCAGACTTTCCTATGTCAATTGAGGATGCTGTCCAGTACTCAAAACCAGTACCCATTTTCTCTAATTGAATGCTTAGTAAGTACCTCGCAGTCCATACACAAATATGACTATGTATCTTTAAAGGCTTGTTTTCATGTATCTAGACTTTTCATAAACAGATTTTTAAAATCCATTTGGGTCTTTGAAGTATACATAAATTAAATGTAGTTTTAGTCATCTTAAGCAAACTTTTTCTAAAATAGATTTTGATATAAGCCTGCAAGCCTTGGCTCTAAAATCTTAGCCCATTATTTAAGAGTGCTAGGGTTTAGTAGGCCGCTGTTCAGGCCACTTTGTGATTTGAAACAGAGTAATTGACACAATTATCTGAAGTGAGCAGGTGTATGCATGCAAAATCCCGCTTGAATTATACAATGCTTCATTAGTGATGATTAGCAAATACAGTTGAATGACAAATGTTTTATTTAGCAGGAATACTGTAGTTATGGAAAGATTTGTGTATTTTGTGTCACCTTAGCATGATCTCACAGTACAAAGATTTGAAGTCTGACACTGCAGTGGTCATATGGATTTTGACAGTAGTCAGCCTTTAGTTAAAATTTCGAAAGGACCGACGGTTGAGATAATTTAATCAAAACTTGAAATTTACCTACTATAGTTAAAAAGTTACATTCATTAGTTAAAATGTTACACTACTATTACATTTCAAATAGGGTCATTTGTAATTGTAACAAATTACATTTTGAAAATAACTTCCCCAACACTGCTTCTGTGGAGATACTGGTAATTCAAATGTTGGATTCTGTAGATATTACAATACAACAGAAACAAAAGTATCTGAGAATTCAAGCAATGTGGCACAGATTGTTTTACATAGCTGAATGTATTTCACTACTGAACTAAATTAACCCAAGAACCTTTAGCCACAATTAGCCTTAACCTGATATAAATGGGTTCCATGAACAGAACAGGGAATTCCTTCCATTATCATCACCTCCATAACTAACTAAAATACGTAATTATGGCTCCTGCCTGAGCAGGCTTTGTTCTAAAGCTGAACGGGCTTTCATCACCTTATGCTATTTATATTTAGACCATTGCACATTCCTTTCATGTCCATTACTCATCAGGCCAAGCCGGACAATGCTATGGATCAGAAAAACACAATGAGACAAGAAACTTTCTCCATGCTGGCTAAAACAATCAGAAATTGTCATCATCACAAAAAGAAATGTTTTTTTTTTCTTATCATATCCGTTTTGAGACTTTCTACTGCGAACAAGAATGGCTGCATTTCTTGTTTTCTCTTTTTTAATTGTTTTCGTAGTTAGTTGTATAAAATTACTCATAAACTCTTGTGTTTTTGAGTGTGACTGGACATAAGACACGCACACCACCTCTAACAGTCTGAAACACACACACACACACACACTAGTTGCATGACTATGTATGTACACCACCTCTAACAGTCTGAAACACACACACACACACACACTAGTTGCATGAATATGTATGCACACCACCTCTAACAGTCTGAAACACACACACATACACACCCTAGTTGCATGAATATGTATGCACACTACCTCTAACACTCCCTAAAACACACACACATAGACACATACAGACACGTACCCACTGCATGGTGCACACTCACTTCATCCCTGACAATCACTCACACACTCACACAGAGGCGTGCACACACTCATTGCATGGTGAACACTCACTCTCCCCCTGACACTTCTGACACACACACACACACACACACACAGGCATGCACACACCCACTGCATGGTGAACACTCTCTCTCCCCCTGTCACTTCTGACCCCCCCTCTCCCTCCCCCCAACACACATGCATGCGCACACACACACACACAGGGAATGCTGCTATGTGTAATGGAGGGTTTGATGGGGAAAGTATGCCGACATCCCATCCCTCTGTACTTGAGTCCAAAAGCAACTCTGCATTCCTCTGGCCAGCTGCTGGCATTACAGATGACTGTGAGAGCGCCTAAACCATTAGCACTCACACGATTACACAGTCTATGCCCATGCCACAGTAGGTGTTCCCACACACTCTACACACACACACACACACACGTTACATACAGATAAACACACATGCGTTCATACTGACACACACACACACACACACACACATACAAATGCCCAAAATCACATTCACAAAATTACACTATATGGCTGTGTATTTATTACAATGCATTAATTCCTTACACATTAGACCCAGGATTCACTTAAAGGCTTCTTGCCATTTAAAGACACCGAACACATCTGAGCTGAAACACTAGTAACACCTGTGCTATTTCTTGGAAAAATGGCGACTATGAAAAAAGGCCTGTGACTGCCTGTTCAAGGAAACCCGGGAAGTGGGATACACCCACATCTGTTTGTCTCACAGATTCAGTTCACAGGTCTCTCCTGTGTTCCCGCTGATGGTCATATTCGCAATCCCATGTCCCAGCAACTCAACCAAATCAAGTAGTCATCTTCACAATTTATCTATACTGTATGTGAACCCAGCTCTTTATCTCTAGATAAGTTTCTGATTATGTATAGCCTAGTTTACTTAAATACAGGCACACAGAGGCTATATCCTTATTATTTAAATAGTAGCAAAGCTTTAGAAATCCAACCGATTGCATTCAGTTTTTGCCCCACCAGAGAGGTCACCCTTTAATTTTGTAGCTTGAATTCTTGTTGCCATGGTTGTAAGCTGTCTGGACTCGCGCACCACAGGATTGGACCAGCATGACATGAGATGTCCAAACACAAGCACACACACTCATTCACTTACCCTCACAGTGTGTGTGTGTGTGTGTGTAAGAGAGAGAGAGAGAGAGAGAGAGAGAGAGAGAGAGTTTTAAAGGACTGTTAATCAACAAGGGCTTTAGATTGCCTTTTACTGGAAACACGAAAAAAAACACCTGTTGTCAATTTTACTAGGTTGATTGTCAGTGCCCGTTATATTCTACAGACTACGCAGTGACGTCTGGGTGAGACAAGAGAGAAAGGGGGAGCGTTTCCTTATTATGCAAACTAGCTCTCTCAAAGGGTTCCACCCCAAAGGATGTCAATTGGGTTTCCCGTGGTTTGGGGGGCAAATCTGTGCTTGAAAGTTCAGACCCACACTGTTCAGTCTCGAGAAATCTGTGCCAGCCTACCACAAGCAAAGAAAGCGCAAGGTCCTGCTTGGTCACGGGTGTGCGCTTTTCCAACACCGACATATGCCTGCAACAAGTCTAACGGCCCGCGTCTGAATAATCTACACCCGAAAGAGTGGGGAAGAGACGTCGCGAAAGAGAGAGAGCGAGAGAGAGCCTTCTCAATCTGCGCAGCCAAGGAAACCCACTGAAAAACTTTCCCCCCAAATCCCCCTCTGCTCTGGAGAAAAAAAGGGGGTGAGAAGAGGAGACACGCAAACAAAAGCATTCCTGCCCGGCTTTCAGCTTCGAAAAGAGTCGCTTGAGTTGGGCAAAATTATTTAGGCGCTCTTCAAACACGAAATTGAAGGGAAAGGCGTAACAGGGCAGCGTCTTGGGTCACATCAGCACCAGCAGCAACAGAGGGACTAGCTGCATTCACATCACTGTTTAGTAAAGTTTTGGAGACACGGTAAAGCCAGTCTAAACTTCAAGGAACCGGCTCTCATCAGACCCCAGAGAACACCAGACACACCAACATGTGCCTCACGTGGGTTTTTCTAATATTAGGTAAGTTTCAGTGATGTCCACAAACGAATATCATGTGTTACTACGCAAATATTAGGTTATTCAGAAATCCACTCTGTCTATGGTTTGGACTCTGGGTAAGTTTTTTTAATGACATGCCTTAGGTATCACACATGGATCGTTCTCTAAAGGAGTATAGCCTAAATTTCAAGCGTCCGTGAATTGGAACTGAGGCCGAGGCTATTGATAAACAACTAAAATTGTCAAAGGAATTAGGCTATATTTGTTAGAGAAGTAGCCTAACCTTCCTAAAATATGACTGTTTTTGTAGTAAGCCTACCATTTATCACGCCAAAAACGTGTTTTTCCAACACCCTCGTGATGCACTTTTCTTGTTCCATATGGCAGTCATGTGTCAGCTGTAGACCTGGCTATTTATCTACACAAAAGCACGAAATAGGGTCTAAAAGCGGACTGAGAATTTATGCAGCCGCTGTCAATATTTACCGAAGATCAGTGTTGCGGCAAATTAGGTTTTCAAGTGATGAAATGAAGTAAGTCGCGCGAGAGGACTGTTTTCATAAACCACAGTTGCTTTGCACCTGTCAGCCTTTTGCCTGCTTATAGTTGGCTACAGTTTGTAGCCTATCCTCAGTGCTACAACATGATTCTCCACTCAATCTGATGTGATTGTGTGTGTATGTGTTAGTGTGCTGTGTGGTAAACAATGGGTTGAGGTCGCAAACTAGACCTATTAAATCACAATGCACGAATGATCAGCTATCACTAGAAATGTGTGACGCAGATATAAGGCGTTAAACATGCGCCCATGAGGTCTTTGTGAGTAGCCTACAATTATTTCTCCCTAAATACTTGTAGCCTTTTGCACCTTTCCTGTCCTAGAAATTTTGTTCCATGGACACAGCAAGTAGCAGGTCACGGCGAAAAACGTTCATCCGCCTGAAGGGTGTAGTCCTTCACCTTTTTCACCTTAGGAAACGCTTAAGTCCGTACTAGCAATAGAAGATCATTACTTTCAAGTGGTGGTTACTATCTTAATGAACTGAGATCAACAACGGAGTTTCAGGTGTGAATACAGTAAAATCAAGGCCTTGCACATTTTTATAGTATATCTGTTCTCGCCGTGACTGCCTGTGATCTGGGATTTTGAAAAAAGATTTAATATTTACGTCCTCCCGATGTACATTTAATGCTGTACCAAAGAATGAGAGCACTGGCACCACTCCTGAAACCTCAAACACAAGTCTCTGGAGGGCCTAACATACACCTTGAGGTCTTGAGATGCCTAAGAGCCCCTTGATTGTTGGTGTGGAAGTCAGAGCACATACTGAACTGTGCTGATGGTACTCTATCACAAATACAAATTGCAAATGTTAAAAAATGATTCAATGATTTTTGTGAGCTCAAATTTAAATGAATAACACTCTATTCTAATCACAAAAGTAAATACACAACACCCTTCCTAGAATGATCGCCTTCAAAACTCGTGTCAAAGAATGACGCATCAAATTCAGTTTTGCAACACCCAGAGACCCCAGGGGTATGATGGACCAGAGCTGAACCTTTGAAGTGACCTTTAACCTTTGCACTGGACTGTACTGTAGTTACTCCTCACAAAGCTATACTGTAACTATGGATGTACAGAATAGATTGATGTATGGAATATAAATTGTGCCATGACTGTAGACCCTTCAACCTCCCGGTGATGCTGTGATTGGCATGGATGAGGTCATGTGTGTGTGTGTGTGTGTGTCAGGGGGGTGGTGTGTATGGTGCGTCAGGGGCCTGAGAATGTGGAAAACAATGAGGAGGAAAGAGCTTCATCAACATCGCCGGTTCCCAAGGAAGGTGTGGCGCTCACTTCTCCCCTTCCCACCCCTCGTCTGTCTCTCCCTTTCTGTCACGTGTTCCTTCGTCTTTCTCTCCCCACTCATCATGACTCCTCTCTTTGTCCCCCACTGTCTCTTATTTACATGACTGTCTTCCTCTCAATTCCATCTGTCTTTCCTTCTCTGTTTTATCCTGTTTTTTTGTAACATGTTCCAATCTCTCTCTCTCTCTCTTTCTCTCTCACTCTTTCTCTCTCTCTCTCTCGCATTTTTCTTTGTATAGTATAGTTGTAAAGCACAGTTGTGTTTCTTTATATAGTATAGTTGTAAAGGGTATTTTTGTTCCTTACAGTCTAGTTGTATAGAGAGTTGTATAGAGTATTGTAAATACAGTTTCAGTCCCTTTTGATCAGTAGTGAAATTCAGTCAGCACACACAGTGGACACACAGTGAGGTGACGCATCACAAACACCAACTTATACTAACCCCCGCTGCCCCCTACAGCTGCACCCTGGGAGAAGTGAGGGGTGGGTGGGGTGGGGTGCCTTGCTCAAAGGCAGTGAGGTGTGGTCCACTGGTCAGGGATTCAACCGACAACACTTCGGTTACAAGCCCAAAGCCCTAACCAGTAGGCCATGGCTGCCTCTGATGAGCCTTGATGTATTTCTGTTTGTGTTGGCTGTTGAGTGTGTTTGTGTGTGTGTGTGTGTGTGTGTGTCAACTACAACACAAACTGACTAGCAGGGGGGGACAACTGAATAATCAGGGGCATTTTGTGCGTCTTGGGTGTCCGTCCTAATTGGATGGTCGCAGTCTCTTGGCCACCTGCTCAGACCCCGCCTCCAGCACAGCGTCATCACCTGAGGGTATAAGGGTAATAGGTTATAGATTACAGATTGTAGGTGAAGTCAGATGTTTACTCAGAATTTTGCAAACACGGGTAAACAATCAGTCTAGAAATTGTCATTAATTTTTTGGCTACATAGTATCATTCATATTTAACTGTTCTAAAGAACAGTTGAGGAGAATTTTGACATGAATAATGATATTCAAAATAAACAGATGTAATGTCAGAGATGCCCTTTGTACCCACTCCAGGTTAACACACAACATTAGCTGATAGCTAGGTAGTATTGGCTGCAATAGGCAGTGGGAGACTGTTGTGGGTTTGTACTGTAGGCCTGTAGATCTTCTTGACTCTTTGCTTCTCACCACTTAACTCTTTGTTTTTTCCTCTGTCATGTGTGGTGTGATATACATGTCATACATATCTGGCAAAGTGGGTCTTTAGTGTGTGTGTGTGTGTGTGTGTGTGCGCGTGTGTGCATGTGTGTGCGAGAGAGAGCTGAGAAGATGGTGGTTTGGGGGAGTGTGTGGGGGAGGCCTAGAGGCATTCCTGCGAAGGTGAAGAGGTACCCTCCTACTGCTAATAGCAGGGGAGACTGGCACCACCAGAAACCTTCACTCCCTCACACACACACATGTGCGCGCGCACACACACACACACACACACACACACACACGCAGCACTCTCTTCATTAGTGTATGGTTACTGACTTCCCAAAGCCACATTCTTTCCCCAACATATATCAGATGCGGAGTCTTGAAACTGACCATGGCAACTCCAGCTCTTTTGTT
>JAGFZM010001584.1:200703-214075 GCA_017657215.1 Limnothrissa miodon
GTGAGTGAGTGAGTGAGTGAGTGAGACACACAGAGGAAGAGTGAGAGAGAGCACTTGTTTTGTGTGGAGGGTCAAATTAATTCACTTGCACGAGTCACTTAATCTTCTTAGAAACAGTAGCTGGGCTTCCCTCCAAAAATACAGTACAACATTTTTACAATACAAAAAGAGAGATGACAAAATTATCTAGATAAAATCATAAATGTATTTCCTTGAAGAGATGTTCTTCAGTTTGACAGTTACAGTTGGTTAATGCTCCATTATTTGTCTAGTTCGGTTGCTTTTCATCTTTTTTGAAAAGATGTCCAGTTGCCTATAACTGAACAATTCAAAAGTACAGCCTTTATTGATTTCCATGTGATCATGGCTATTTAACTTCTGTAAATATTCCCTTAATTACCTTCATATTTTGAGTCTAAGTCACAGATGATTCCAAGAGAGACCAGAGCTACATAAAGTCATGCACAATGCGCACACACACATACCCCCCCCCCCTCCCCCCACACACACACACACTCACACGTACACATAATCACATCATCTTCAGTCAAATCAAGGATGTTAGATAACATTGAGGTTTATACATGCAGTCAGTGCACTTGCTGACCGCTCTTGGGTGTAACCACTATCATAGCAAGTGCAGCTGTTCACATGTGTGTGTGTGTGTGTGTGTGTGTGTGTGTGCGTGTGCTCAGAGAAACTGCAGGAGCGACATGAAGAGATGTGTGTACCTATTATGCATCAAGTGCATGTCTGCGTGTGTGTGTGTGGGGGGGTTACAGAGAGAAACATTAGAGATGTGGATTGTGGACCATTATCTATGTGTGGATTTTGTGCGAGTCTTCATGCGTAAGGGTACACATGTGTGTTTTGTTTGTGTACTAGTGTATATCTGTGCTTATGTGTATGCGTTTGTGTGTGTGTGTGTGTGTGTGTGTGTGTGGGTTGAGGGAGGAGGCCTCTTACGAGCTGTGCACCAAACCCCTGGAGGAGAGCTTTAAGGGCTGGCAGCTATTGTTCCCGCTGCCCAGACCAGTGCTCTGCAGTAGGAGTGACTTCCAGCCCATTGTGTGCAGCGTCCTGTTCAGTACCTATAAATAGAGAGAGGAGAGAGTAGAGGCAGTGGAAGAGAAAGCACAGGAGAGATGGAAACGGAGAGAGTACATGTAGTGGAAGGATAAAACTATAAGACAAGAGGAGGTAGAGCAAATAAAAAGAGTAACCGTAGTAACAATAGCAAACGCAATAAACATTCTCCGGTTCCGAAGTTAGCATGGGTGGAGGCAATTACTATGCATCTAAGCACTATTTATTCACTAAATGTCCTGAGGAAGACAGAACGCAGAATGCCCGAAAGCCGTCTGTGTGAATAAGAGGTGAATGCGCCCAGCACAGTGTTCTTTCCCTGTCTTCCAGTCAAGCTGTCCAAGTGAAGCCTCCCCCTCGCTGTTATGGAAACCATTACTACTAGTGTGATAGTTTTAATGGTGTCTTTGTTCATTTGTAATAATGAATTTAGTATTTTTGTATTACATTAAGTAGTTCTGAGGACCTCCTATCTGTGCATCATAGATAGGAGGTCCTCAGAACTACTTAATTTTTGGTAACCACTGTTGTAGGCCACTGACTCGAGAGCTGCATTATAGTGCCTTTGAATATACTGTAACTAGTCTTGGGATTCAAAAACTGTTTGTACTAAACAAAGTCGCACTGATTCATTAGCTGTGTCTGAAAGTGTTGATGTTAAAATGGCCAGATAAAATACAGACTAGTATTTTTGACAGATGACATGCCAGTTGATGGCAATTTTATGGAAAAGATCACTTTATGTTTGAAAGGGATTATTATTATAGAATGTCAAACCACATTTACCTCATTATTGTTGAATTTAGGTAGCTTAAGGTATCCAATGGACCATACCAAAACTTCAACACCGTCTCCCGCCTGCTTCTACATGTAAATTTGAACAGAGGCCCAACGTAAAGTTGCTTGGATGCTCCTCCTTAATTTGCGTGGTCTAATCAAAGATTGTTTGGTACTGTCTGCGGTCCAAACCCCTGTTACAAATGTGCTACACTATTATTGAGCCTCAAAGAATTTCTGATGGTCAAAAAACATGTTCTATGATACCTTTATAGAAACGATTATTACATTGTTATAAACATTATCACGTTATATTTCTGATCTGACTCTAGTTTTATAAATCCAGTGTGCACAAACCATGAGCTAAAATAAGCAATTAATTCATTCATTTATTATTCACTCATGAATTAGAGTATGAGAATATGGTCACAGAGTGACAAAAATATCTGCAAACCATTATTCAGTTGTGATGAGTGATGAGGGTCAGAGTGATGTTTATGATATATACACTGAGGACAGCTGTATTGGAATACCTGTTATAACACCTGCTATTTACACCCACGGGAACCTCAATATAAACTTCATAAAAAAACTTCAGGTGACTTTTGGGTGTTTTCTAATGATTTAGGATGAGATGGGAATGAGATGGGCTAGTAGGAATTTATATTTATAAGTCCTGCTTCACAGTGCAGCCTCGGTCTTCCCAAAAATATTTTACAGTATTGGTTTAAATAGGCCTCTCTTATCTGCTAGCTGGCCTTTGCACATTGCAGGGTGCAATGTTAAACCATACTCACCCTAGAAATATTTTGGATCAATAATGTTTCAAATCCAAAAAGTCATGGCCCGCTCCCAAATTCGCTTCCATATAGGATTAGTATGATTCAAAAGTGACGTGTCAGGCCCTAGTCCCCTTCGGAAGTTACAGAATTGATTTCAAAGTATTACTGCTTGTGTTAAAATCACTAAATGGGATAGGTCCTTATAACTTCTTGACTCTGAACTCTTGAACTGACTCTTGAACTCTGAAAAATGTTTGGAAAATACGTTCCACTTAGGACACAAGAAAAAAGAATGTGCTTGTGAAGACCCTGACTGTCCTTCCTCAGACTTTGGGTACTGTCTGCAGCTCCGAAGCTGGATCCAGGTCCATGTAGTACTGTGGTATGACAGGTCACAGACCATTCAGGGTGTGTTACAGCAGCTATCGCCACTATTTTAGCCCCTAGTGTGTGTATTATTTATTTTTGTAGGATGTAATGACATTTTGAACATGTTTTGAAAGGTCAGTGAGGTACTTCCCATGGCCCACAAGCTGCACACAAGTCCTGACTGCTTAACAAACAAAGACTACAAGTCAGACGGAGTCAGACACAAATGCTTTTATGTCCCTTTACAGTTGATAGGTTACATGCAAGCATCATTACTCAGTTTAGCATTGTTTTTGTAGCCAGTTAATGTTTGTACAAGGTGCCAAATGAAGCTTATACACTGACAGGCTCATGTTTTAATGATGTATGTAATGATCTGTTATCACCATAGGTGAGGTCATTAGTATGCTTATGCAGTGGGATGTCTGCTCACTCGAGTTTTCCTCTCACCACTCATGTTTTTGCTGCGTGCGGCTCTTCAGGTTTGCTGCGGCGTGCCCAGGCTGCGGATCCAACCGTTACAGCCGCTCCAAGCGATTCCGCGACCACAAAAGGGACCACTGTTGCTCCCACACAGAAACCCACGACCGAGCCCACAATTGCTACCACAAAGCCTAAGGCCGGAGCTTCAACGACCCTCAGGGCAGCAGTGACCAGAGAGACTGCACCACCCACAACCAGCTCCCCCGACGGTGGGGCCGCGCCGCCCCCTTCAACCGCATCGGTTGGAGCCTCCCCAGAGCCAACCACAGCTGCCCCCAGTAAAAAAACTAAGGGCTCCACTGAAGTCCCTGGAGCCATTGCTACACCAACAGCCACCCCTGGCCCTGTAGCCACGCCTTCCAAAGCCACTGTGCCCGAGAGCAAGACTCCCACTTCATTGCCACACGCCACAGGCACCGCAGACAAAACTGAATCTGCACCCACAGGTCCGAGCTTACTCTGTCTGTCTGTCTGTCTTTCTGTCTGTCTGTCTCTGCGTCTATCTCCAATTCAGAATGAGTCTTATTTGCAAGCCTCTTTCAAGCAGTGTTGTCCGACCAACCCACCACACAGACACAAAAACACAGACAGACACACACACACGCATACACATACACACACACACACAAAACACATACAAATTCACATATATACTTTTAGTTCCACACATGCATGCACACTGTCTGTCCACCCTGTTACAGTGCACCCAAAACAACTGCAGTAAATTATAGCAATGCTTGTTTACCAGCTCTACGGTATTGTCTATGGAAAATGCTGACATTCTATACAATTGATGCGCACCACAGGGAACTCTGCTACCACACCGGCAGTGGGGACAGAGGCAGGGACAAAGGCAGACCCCTCGGCTAATACCCGACCAACCCCGAGCCTCACCCTCCCCATCATCACACCACCCGGCGCCACCCATCCTCCAGGGACTACGGAAAAGGTGCCTGAAGGGCCTACATCAGGCTCCCCACCAATCCCCACTCAGCGGGAGACGACTGCTGCAGTAACCACTGTGGTAACCACTACTGTGGGGACCACTACTCTGCCTACAACCACCGCTCCACCCGCTCCATTTAATGTAAGTAGAGAGAGAAGAGAGAGAGAGAGAGATTGTCATGGTTTAGGAACCAATAGTGCAATTACAACTTTATGCAACTTCGTGTCAGGTAGGTATAGAAATGTTTTCCTTTGGATGTGCAGCAGTTGCATCAGGTGGGTGTGGACTTAATAACTACAAGTACATGTAATGTTTTGATCATGTGAGGGAAATTTGGTGTCTGTATTCAGCCCCATTCTGATTCAGTGAAGGGAACAAAGAAAGAAACAGTCAGTGAAGTGAAGCACACTCTAACCTGCTGCCTGCTACAGTCATGCCCAGGGAGCAATGATGGGTCAGGGGTCCTGGTCTACTGGTCTGGGATCAGACTGGCAGTCCAAAGACCTTATAGGGCAGGGGTTACAAAAAGTCCTGTTTCAGATACCGTATAACGACATCTGGGACAGGCTACATTTAGTGCACACATTATAGGTTTACCTAGTGCAGTTCTTGCCTAAGGTGGTGCATTTATTATGACAAGAAGAACAACACAACACACAACAAAAGACTAGGCATACAGTTTAGTTCACTGGGATGTGGAAATGTTCACTGGTGTGTGGAGAATATATTGCATGTGTGTTTGTGTGTTTAAGAAAGCATAAGCTTGGTCATGCTCAATGATAATTTTTTTTTGTCATATTTTTTTTACAGTATACCTACAACAAGGCCGAAAAGGTATGATCTTTTATGAATTCATCTCTGACTTGTGTGTCATGTGTGTGTTAGAAAAAGAAAGAGAGAGAGACAGCCTCGTGTTTGTTCCACATTCATGTACAAGGTTGGACAAACTAATCCGCAAGCAATTAAAAATGCCGATAATTGATTCTTGATGTTCCTTTTTAGACGCTCATGTGTCTCTCAATGATGACAACGACATGAAGTACACAGAGAAACAGAGAAAAGCAGAGAGAGTCAGAAAGAGAGACACATAGAGAAAGAGAGAGAGAGAAAGAGAGAGAGAGGGAAGGGGAGAGAGGATATTGCATCATGCTTTGTGCAGAGCCTGGCTCCTGTCTTGGGGTGGAGCAGGGCAACAGTGGGAACCCCCGGCCCTCTTCCTGTTTCCCACAAGCCCCTCTAAGCGCTAGCCACACTGCCCTATGACATCACCGGACAGGAAGAGACCCTGTCCCTGCTTTTATCATATCACGGTGATAGAACATGTGAATTAATGTGTGTGTGTGTGTGTGTGGTGTGTGTATGTGTGTGTGTGTGTGTGTGTGTGTGTGTGTGTGTGTAAAAGACAAAGACAAAGAAAGAAAATGTGGAAAAAAGTATATTTACAGTATATTCTGAGAGAAGGGAGAGAGTAGTGTGTGTGCCTGTATGTGTGTGTGTGTGTGTGTGTGTGTGCATGAAAGAAAGAACATGTTTCCACATGCAGCTTCATTGAACACCAGGGACATTAACACAAATGTAATGTCCTGTCATATGTAGCCCTTTTAACTGTATTATAATACAACTCTTGCATGTGTTCAGTAATGCTGTCAAGTTGTTCTTGCTTGCATAGTACAATCTAATTCATATAATCTAGCTTTCTTTTAGAGGCATTGGTTTTGCAATTTCCAATTTTAATTCCTGATTAAAATGAATTCCTATGCACCCATAAGCTGTAATACTGACATACTGTTCTGTCAAAACAAAATTTCAAGGGTTGACATACACATTCAAACAAAATTTGTAAACAAATGTATAAGCTATATAAAATATATGTGTACATTGTCTCTCGTTAATAGGATAATATTCTCACCAAAGTTTGTGACAAGCTTCTGGAAATGATTATCGATGGCAACTGCTCCATAGAAGGACGGATGCTCCATAATGGCACTCATGTGTTTGACCAAGTCAACATCTATGGAAAAGGTAAAGGGTGCAGATTACCAAGACAAACACACACACACACACATATAGGGGTTAAATTGGGATTTGCTATGTGGGGGGGCTCTGGTCTGGGATCGGAGTGAACAATCTTGCACAATGTAATTCAACTGACAGCTACTCATTTAAGCACCTCTTTGCATTTAAGCACCTCTTCGCACATACCTTGTCTGTCTGCTTCTATCTCGCTGTGTCAACCTCTCGTATGTAGTGTACCAGCGTGCAGTGCTGTTTGACAGCCTCAACTCATTTCTATGACTCGCTGAGGAAAAAGTAGCCGACTGGAAAAGCAGACACGTAGTGTTCTATCTAGAATCTCTGAATGCAACTTTTCTAAGCTTTGATAGGTCGTCCTTTTATCAGGAAAACCATGCGGCTATTAGGCTACATAAAACTGTTTTACTAATTGTTAGAACGATAGTTTAGCCTAATTAATTACTGTTAACTGAAAAGCGTGAAAAAAAGGTTAGTTGCTTTTGATGTCATAATGCAGCATGAGCTTATGTGCCGGGGCTCAGCCCCGGACAGCCCCGGCCCAATTTAATCCCTGCACACATGCATCCATGCACACACACGCACAGACACAAGGACAGACACACATACACACACGCATACACACACACACACTCAATAATGATAAATAATGAATTCTGTTTATTGTTTTTTTCATTCACCAGTCAACACCAGTGTTGTGGACAGCCATTATAAGGAATTTCAAAAGGTAAAGTAAAAGTTCATAAACATTTCACACTCATAAACACACACTTTGGGAGACTGTGACAATTTTAACACATCCTACATCATTCTCTGTAGTTAATCAGACAGTTATGTTAGGCCATGTTTACACGTATTTAGATTTTTTTTATCAGCTTGAACCCTTTTGTTTACATGTAATAAATTAAAACAGATTTTACAACATTTACACAAATGAATCCAGAGAGTCCAATGTTCAGTCAGTGGTTGTTAGTTTCCTCATGCTGCATTTTAGTTATCAGCTCAGGACGGACAGAACCTGTCCAATACAGGCACAGAAAATGGATCTCCCTTGAGTTTTGTCTGGAGTGGAAACCTTTGGCAGATTCTCCATGTTTACCAGTCACTCATGATTGCAGTTTATGGAGCTGACTGAGCATCATAAAAAATTCCAAGATATAAGAATGTATGTATGTATATATATATATATATGTATGGTGTGTGTGTGTGTGTGTGTGTGTGTGTGTGTGTGTGTGTGTGTGTGTGTGTGTGTTGTATGCCTGAAGGAGACGGAGAGCGAGGTAAAGACAGAGACTTCTGAGGAGAGTGACTCCACCACTCTGATCGCCATCTTGGCCTCTTGCGGAGCTGTGGCTCTCATCATAGTGGGCCTTGCCATCTACACCTATCGCCATGGCAAGAGCTACCGCAAGAACCAGGTACAAGAACGTACACACACACACACACACACGCACTTAAGAGTATACAGCGTGTAATATTTAGGGATCCCTACCAATGTTAGTTGGTACATTCATGCTAAAATAGACAGATCCTTGATTATGATTGGTTATGATCTAAAACAGTTCCCTAATTATGATTGGTTAAATTGTGTTCTTTTGAATTAAATAGAATAATGTATATTCTGTGATATGAGACTGCATTTCGTTGTGCCAGTCACTGTGTTAGTAGGAAATATATTATTGTAGATCTAGATTAGAATTAGAATGGTTTAGTCTGTTCAATAAAGTTTGGCATTAAACTCACTTGTTGACACAGAGTGAAAACATGCGGGCACACACACACACACACCTTCCTTTGGTAAATCTTCTGCCTTTGCAGCAACACCTGACAGAGGAGCTGCAGACGGTGGAGAACGGTTACCATGACAACCCCACGCTGGAGGTGATGGAGGTGCAGCAGGAGACGGCCATGGAGAAGCGGCCCAACGGCGAGTTTAACGACAGCTGGATAGTTCCCATCGACAACCTGCTCAAAGAGGAACTACCTGACGAGGAGGACACACACCTGTAGAAACACACACACACACACACACACACACACAGTATGTAAGGTTTAGATCTTACATACTGTACACCAGATCAGTTGTTAGACAAATCCAACTATGATCAAGTAATGTAATGTCTGACATGCTTACACATATGCTCTCTCTCTCTCTCTCTCTCTCTCTCTCTCACACACACACACACACACACACACACTGTCACAAGCTGTAAGGGTCATTTTGACAATCAATTGGTGTGTGCATGCAGACATACTGTACACGCCAATATGCATAAAAGCATAAATACATGCATACAGTACATATACTGTATATACAGTTCATACATTGCACAAACTGGACTAGATGTACGCTGTTTGAAGACAATAGTGTAGTGTAGTATTCCCCCAGTCTCCTTCACACTTGGACCTGCTGCTCTGTCATCCTCTGTTTTCCACATGTGTTTAGATGGGAGAAATCACAGAAAAAGACCCAGAAACTCACTCTTAGTGTCTTTTTCCTATGTCCCATTTAGTTAGTTAGCATTCCTGTCTCGTGGTCAACACTGTAGCTTATGAGATTTTCTTGTTCTTTTTCCTACAGAGTACTCTGCCACCTTGAACAAGGCAGGGATATCGATCGATTCTGACTGGATTTTTCCTTTAATGTTTTGGGTATTTTGTTTTGTTGTTTTTTTCTCTGTCCTTCTGGGACTAGACCAGGAGGTAGGCAGTAGGCTGCTGTCCTTATGGCTTTGAAACCCTTCTAAAGGACCGCCTTCTGTGTCAGACCTTCCCCCGTATCTTGCTTGCCTTGGGACTCCATGCCTATCTCAGTAGAAGCTTTTGCCTGAGTCCCCTTACAGAGCTCTGTGCTGAGTATTAAGCCTGGCAGTGCCAAGCCTGTCAGCAAAGTGAGTAGGTAGGCAGAATCAAACACAAGGGACCCCTGCCTCCTCCAGATTATATATATATATTATGATATATAATCCTCTCCATGACTTTGAGCACATGCTTGCGACATGTTTGGGAACCCGACCCTCTGTCATCTCAAAGCCGCTGCCTCGACCAGCTAATCAGCTAGCAAGCGCCAGTGTTGAAATCGTTGAAGCCACACGTGAGAAGTAGATAGCAAGGGGGAAGGTAGGATTCAACATTACCTGACTTGATCGCTGCAGCCAGTGATGCATTCTGGGTAGAAAACATAATAAAGAATGGGGCGGAAAAGTGAAAAGCATTTCAACCCCCTGCAGGCTTGATCATGTCAGGTAATGTCAAATATCCCCCTATTGATCTTCTGTGACCCACAGAAAGAATGTAGACACCTGTGCATGGTTGCTTTTGCTGGAACAGTGTTGTTGCAAGTTTCAGTCTGTAGCTGGTGAAGCTATTGTGTTGCCTAGAATAGAAGAGTAACATTGACTTCAGGACTATGCTGTCCTGAAAAAAAAACAAAACAAAACACAGGGAAGAACCTCTAGGAGAAGTTAAGAGTGGTCACATGTACACATGCAGCTTTGGCTGGGCCCGTAGTAGTAACCGATTGAGGGAAATCACCCACCTGGGTAAATAGTTGCTTGCACATACTTGTCAAATGTCTGAGCTGTCACCTGTGGCCTTGCACCAATGTATACTGTTTGAACAAAAAGAAAAGGGAAAAAAAGAGAAATTTCTGGCGTCTTTGATTTAGCAATAATTGATTTAGCTTGAGAATCATTGAGTGGGACAGACCTCTGTTCCAGTGAGAACACACAACGTGCCTCATCTAAGACGGAGTCCCATTGTGTTTAGTACTGAGGATCAGGCATTTGCCCCCATGTGGCCTGATTTTAAATAGCCAAAAAAAAAAAAACCTGGAAAATAAACCTTTTGAATTAGACTTTTTTTTGACTCTGTTTAGAATAAACTCAAATTTTGTATGAATATTTACTGCAACCCTGCACAATCACTGTCAAGGGACTAGTCGTGTGGATGTTTCAAAGAATGTTTAGCTTTTTTTACATTTATAGTCAAATATGTGGAGCTTGATGTAGATAGAAAATCACAACCAACTATTCATCTCTGTCAGTAAGTTTATCAAGTTTATCAGGCTGTTGCACAACAGAAGGAAAGCAAGTTGGAGGCTTATTTGCAGACACATACTGCAGCAAGTTAACTCGGGGGGGGGGGGGGGGGGGGGGGAACTTGCCCTGGTTTGAGACTGAATGACAAACTTGGAAAAGCCTCCATGTCACAATCAAAAAAGAATCATTTTGGATTACCCATCTTTTTTTTCTACACACCACTCAATTCTGTTTGAAATTTCAGTCACCAAAGTATGTAGTTACTGTCTGTTTGTGCTGTATTTTTAATGTTTATTTGTTTGTCTGCCCACAGTGGTAAACAAACGACAGGGGTCTGGCACACTGGAATCTGCTCAGTCTGTTAAAACACAGAAAAAGAGCAGCCCTTTTCTTCCTGTTATGTTTTAGGTTGTATCCTATACCAATAAAGTTATTTTCAAAAGGACCTGTATTATTTGGGAAACATTTGTATTCATAATTCACAATCAACATAATCCCTGCACGTGGGAAAATAGCACAACCTCAGGGTGGTCTATAGAAGAACTTGACAGAAAAACTTGTCATGTGCCTGATTTGGGTACAGTATTCATGACCAACAAGTAGTTTGGCAGCAAGTCTGGGTTAATTTTCCATTCCAGCGCAGAGAATATGTATTATACATTTCGCTCCATGAGGATGCTGGTTTACTGGCATCAAACTAAAGTTAAACTTCATCTCTTTGTATGGACAATCTTGTGTAGACTTTACAACATGGACTTTGACCAATCATCATTTAATCTTCTTGTTTTGAGAGAGACGTTCAAGCTCTTAAAACAAACAGGACACACACACTGACAGAACTTTTTTTTTTTTTTTAAGAAAAAAAAAAAAAAACCTGAACAAAATACAATCTTTATTATTATTTTTTACGGTATGTACATTACATACATTGCAAATTCTACAGTGAGCATTCTACACATTCAGCTGCGCCATAGTGTAGTAACCCATTACACACCCTCCATAACACCCATCCCCATCCCCCCTTACCTCCCCCCACACCCCAACTCTGTTTCACCCAAGAGGAGGGGAGGGAGGGGGTGAAGAGGAGGGAAAAAAAACAAAACAAAACAAAAAAAAAACCCTCAGGTCCTCCACGCAAAGAAGCAAACAAGAAGTGAATATATTTGGCATTGTGGTTAAACAAAAAAAAAAGGTGCTTTCTTGTTTTTTTTTTTATCATTAACATTATAGCTTGGATTTTTAAATACTTGATGAATCTTGATGCAGTACAAAATAAAACCCTGTTCTAATGACTATGGCAACAATCACAGAAAAAAAAGCCCTGAATCAGATCATAATTTCCTTTTTTCCTTCTTCTTTGTATATGACAAAGCCAGAAACATTATTTTCCAAATTACATGTCAGTTAACCCATGAACCACGTTTGCTAAATTAGAGCAAGGGGATACTTTGTATATACCTTGGAATTACAAACACAGTCAGACACACTGCCTTAAACACACACACACACACACACACACACAATGTACTTGTAGACGAACACTGGAAACACATTAAGAGATAATACTGAGGGCCTCACGACACCACTGGGTGCTGGAGCCAATCACTGCTCAGAGAGTAAGCTGCGACTAAAACGACACTCTGGACCACTGCATCATGGGAAAAATGAGCCAGCTCACCAGAACAAACACAACCACTTCTCCTTCTCCCCCCCCCCCCCCCACACACACACACGCGCACGTGTGCACACACACAGTTCCTCCTGGCTTCTACACTGTGAGAACTTGCACAGAAGGGAAGCCAACAGAAATGAAGGTGGAGGTGGGCGGGGGGTGGGGGTAAAACAATAAATATATGAACAAAATTCCTAACAAGACAGACACACACACACACACAAATATCCAGCTAATGTGAATAGAAAAAGTCCACTCCAATCTCTATGTCAGGGGCTGTTCAACAGAGGCAACATGGACAATGGACAACACACAGATCAAATCCCCTAACACACAAGCACACACACCTAGGAAGCATGAGACATTGGGTTGACCTGTCTAATGGCCATATGTTTCTCTCATCTTTTCACTCTCTCGCTTACACACACACACACACACAATCCTGACAGTGACTCCAGCATGCTGTACCATACATTGGGCGCCTCAGGCAGAATGGTGAGAAGTGCTGACAGACTGTAGTTTCTAATGGTCTGTACCGCTCACACACACACACACACACACACACACACACACACAGGGCTTTCAACTACTGACCTGTACAGAGAGCCCTTACAAAGCAAAGCAATTCATTGCACTCGACCCTTACACACAAAACTCAGCTTGAAAACTCCACACACGCACACACACACACTAAAAGACCTACACACTAGAGATGGCTAACTAGATGAAAGTTAGATACTGCTGTTCTAGTTGTGGGAGAAAGTGCACAAGGTAGAGTTGGCCTAGTTAGCACCCATGAATTCACACGCAAATAACTCTCGTAAATGTTTAGTAGTGTCTGTGTTACAATCTCCACCCTCTAAAACACGCGCACGCACACACACACAATGTGCATAATAACGCTGCCCGGAAATCAGTTTTTGTTTGTGTGTGAGTGTGTGTGTGTTAGTGTGTGATTGTAATAGGGACAAAAAAAAAAAAAAACAACAATAAAAAAAAAAATCTCCCCCCCCCCCCCCCATCCCCCGCCCATCCAGTACCAACTCATATATTAGAATCAACTCTTAATTCCAGCACAGAATTCCTCCAAATGTAGGCCTGCCCTCAGCTGGACACCAAACCGCAGATGTAGTGTCAAAACACACACACACGCCCACACGATCTACACACTTTCATGATCAATGTG
>JAGFZM010001584.1:215559-233150 GCA_017657215.1 Limnothrissa miodon
ACACACACACACACACACACACACGTTGAAAGTGTTTGTATAAGAACTAGATGTTCACGGTTGTCTCACATGATTCTCTGTGGGGCGCAGATGACTGAAACGTGTCCAGAGAACCATGTTTTACAGTCATATGCCCAGTGGGTCTGTTCTGCTACTGCCTTCAACCGCTCCGGAGGGTCTGCTTTCTGTCCCATCTGTGTAACCTGTGTGTGTGTGTGTGTGTGTGTGTGTGTGTGTGTGTGTGTGTGTGTGTGTGTGACCTCTGCTTAATTTGAGAGAGATATAGAAATACAGCAATACAGAAATACACAGAGAGAGAGAGAGAGAGAGAGAGAGAGAGAGAGACAAAGCTTTTACTCCTGTTATTTAAAGAACGGAAAGCACACACACACACACGCACACAAGCTTTTAGAACATTTTGTCCCTTTCTGGAGGGCAAACCAATTGCAAATTCACTTTCTGAAGGTCGTGGGCACCTTTGAAATATTCATGCTGTCCCACTGCCAACATTTCATTGTGTGATTATGTGTGTGTGTGTGTTGGTGCATACGTTGGGCGTTCCCGAAACTTTTTCAAAATCACTAAGGGTGTCTAAACTCTGGATGATATTTTGTTATCCAAACACACTAGCTGCTGCACCCACAACTGTGTAATGTGCAGCTGATCACAAACCACTTCAGATGACAAAAACACACAAACACAAATCTAGTTGTGCCTGTGGGAATTCCAAAAATAATGGCAACCTCTAACTAGGACATCATTAAAGCGTTGCCAACAATGATGTAGATAACCTTCATACACTGCATTAATGACAGGTTACTGGATCTGTTTACTACTGCTACATCTCCAATAAGCAATTAAGAGTAATTAGGGGTGCGTGTGTGTGTGTGCGTGTGTGTGTGTGTGTGCGGGGGGTGTAATCAATATAAAACCCCAGCACTGTCTCTGATGTTTCCAGGACCCGTATGTGTGTGTGTGTGTGTGTGTGTGTGTGTGTGTGTGTGTGTGTGTATGTGTGTGTGTGTGTGTGTGTGTGTGTGTGTGTGTGTGTGTGTGTTAAAGGGAGGGATGGATGGATGGGGAAAGAGTGTACAGCCCAAGCTCTATTATTTCTTAACACTTCAAAGCACTATGCAACATCTGCAACTAACTTTCAATCCAAGCGACATCCACTTGAGAAAGGCAAACAAATACATTCTGTATAAAAATACCTAGCAACTACAATAATCACTGAGTCTCTCTCACTTAGTGTAACCAACAGCGACAGATATGTGAACGAGGATATGTGAAAACAAAAAAAAGTTAATTTACCCTGGACCTCATCTTTAAAAGCCTTTGGTGTGAAAGGCCATGAGGTAATTTAAAGGAGAAGTGAAAGTAGTACTGGAGCCTAATAGAAGTACAGCCTGTATACTGTGGGTGTTGGCACAAAGGCCATTAGGTGATGTACCCTGGACTACTTCTTTAACTTACCCTGGACCTCCTTGTGGCCTTATACTAGGGCTGTGCAATTAATCGAAAAGTAATCGTAATAGACATTCAGAACCTACAATCGATCAAACTTTCCCAGGTCAATTATTTCAATTACTTTCCCTTTTAAAAACACTACAGCATGTGGAGTCACGTGATCCTGCTCCGTTTCGTTATTCTGCAGAGCAGCTTGTACCAAAGACAAAACTTGTCAGTGAGCTATGAGGGCAAAAAAATTAAATAATAATCGTTTTTGTTGGCCTTTATCTGTTTTATGGAGGAGATGTTTTGAGGAGAATTCACTGTTCTGTTCAATAAATGCAACAGATTTCCAAAGTCAATGAGTAATCGTGTAAAATAATCGTGATTTCAATCATGACCAAAATAATCGTGATTATGATTGTTTCCATAATCGAGCAGCCCTACCTTATACTATAAACTGTGCCTTCTGGCGTGAATGGGGGCATAAAGGATCCAAGTAACAGGGTCAAAACAAACGTTGAACTATCTGTAAGTTTCTGACTTGAAAACATTTTATTTTCTTTCAGCCATTCAGTGTCCCCATAGCACTTCCTCCTCTGAAGATGTATTTGGTGTATTATAGATGTATTATTCAGATGTCTTTAGAGATTATTTGCAGAGTTAAGAAATATTGAGGAGAAGATTATTCTGATGCTTGCTAAATTTGTGTGACTATTGTTTGTGACTGTTCAAAAGGCTTCCTTTCTTTCGTCCTTTCGTTTTTCTGTCTTTCTTTCTGTCTGTGTGTGTGTGTGTGTGTGAGAGAGTGAGAGAGATAAACACACCAGTTGTTGCGGGCAATGTCGTAGATCCAGAAGGAGTTGCGGACGTTCTCCTCGCGCTTGTCTTTGTCCTTGCTAAGACCGGACAGCACGTGGATTTCATTCAGCTCAGGGTCAATGGTGGCACGCTGGGTGAAGCCCGTCATCGGAACTGCACACAGACAGACACACACACACACACACACACACACACACGCATTAGGGTAGACACTCACTTGCAAAATTATGGGTACACACCCACACTGAGAATATATTAACATAAATGATGTGATCACAAAAACATGGGTGTGAGCGCACGCGTGCACACACACACACACGCTCTCTCTCAAACTCATACCACACATATATAAACACCACAAAATTAGCAGTTATGGTGGGAATTACAGTGTATTCTCTGTCTTTGTAGAGCTATAAAATTGTGGGAAAATTGCGAATAATGATCTCAGTTATTTCCGCCATGACAAAAGAAAATGACCAAGAACTCTCTCATGGACACACACATACACCGCAAAGAAAATAAAATGCATCAGACACATACAATGCCGCAAGTATGCACATCCATCTGCAGTCATTATGCGTATCTTAATGATTTCTACACCCCCTCCAACGCAGTGCACTTGGATACCATACACACACACACACACACACACACACACACACACACACCATTACCAATGTTCTCTAGGCATTTCAACTTATTTCTTATTCAAAAAAATAATCTCCACAATACATTAACATAAATGTCATGTTCACAAAATCATAAGTGCGCGCGCACACACACACACACACACACACACACACACAATTACTTGTGGGCGACTGGTGTTAGCCAAGAGAGCTCTTGGATGAGTGTCAGTGAGCGTAACCGTGACTCATTTAGGACATCAGCATCACAGACACAGACTACAATATCTGGGCATCTACTGTGAACACGGCATTAAAGTCATCAGGCTCCCTTCGCCGCCTGATAGACACACAAGCAAGCGCAGTTAATGACGAGGCAAAAACACAAACTGACACACTCCGAGCGACACAAGCAGATAGGCATGCACGAGCACAAGACGCAGACACACACACAAAAACAGCACCGCAGGCCAGATCGAGGGCGTTTACACTGGCCAGAACAGAAGAGAGATAAACATTTGTGAATGATTATATTTGGGTAGTTTCCTTCCTGCCAAAATACAAGCTGTTCTCTTTCTCCCTGCCCCGCCATTCCTCCCTCTACCCGTCTCAACGACCCCGCTTCCCTCCCTCCCTCCCTGCCTCCCTTCCTCGCTCCACCCGTCCCTCCCTCTCTCCCTCTCAAGCCCCACACCCCTTCCCCAACCCCTCCCTCTCCCTGCTTTTTATACCCTGTTCGTGCGTCAGGTCGCCCTGCTGAGATTTTACACAATCTGTTTACGGGGACCGGAAGTGTGTCAGAGCCCCCGGTGTGTGTGTGTATGTGTGTGTGTGTGGATGTCACTGTGACATCTCCAGCTACCAGGGCTGCATTTGACTGAACTCAAACACCAGGGCTGGTAACGCAGGTTAAATCAGAACCATGACACCTCCACTTTTTATTTTTTACCCCTAGGATACTGACCTATCGAGACAAGAAGATAAGACACCAACGGTGAAGTTAATTAACAAATGGACCTAAGACACGCTCTTAAAGGAGAAATCCAGTGTGAATCATAGTTGTGCAAGGTTACTGAGGAAACAGAATAGAGAAATAATGAACTGGCAACAGATGGGGCACACTTTAGCTTCAGTTTCCTAGGACCCATTTAGTTAATGTTAGCTGGCAGTCTGCTGTTTAGTTTATCCAATGTTCTTGTCCCTTTTTTCTGAAAGACAGAAGTTTCAGAACTTCTGAAAGACAGAAGTTTGCATATTCAAATGATGGCCCACAAGCCACAGGTTTTGAATATATTTCTGCCTTAAAAAAAAGCTCAGTCAATCCTCATCCCCGTTTTTCAAGGCCAAAAAAAAGTGATACAATATAGACCAAATAACGAGCTGATAAAAAATGTTAAGTAAATGGGGCATAGCAAAATTAGACTCACAGTAAATATGCCCCATTCACTTAGACTGAATAGTAGAAAGGCAACTTGCACTATGTTGTAACAATTATGGTAAACCTGGAACAACAGGGCTATAGATTGATTCACACCAATCCTTTGCCTCATAAACTTTTTCCAGGGAATGAAGGCCAGTGCCTTCTCTGGAGATCACAGGAATCCCTTCTGTAAGTGTCACTGTAACAGGGCTCTTTTTGATCTGGTTATTATAATCAGCCCACCACCCAGAGAAATGAAATACTGTTTTCCGATTGGCTGACCTAGTGTCTGGTATCCCCCTGTTCTTTCTATGAAGTAGCAATTACAATCAGATTAACAGTCAGAGATTGCAACAGCAAGATCAAAAGGTCAGAGAATGCAACAGCAAGGTCAAAAAGAGAAATGAATGGGAAACCCTGTCAGCTGTACTTACTTAGATTTCGGATCTACATACAGAGCACAGACACAGAGAGTAGGACGCTCAGCCACTTCTTTACTAATTGAACTCAACTAGCCTGTCTCATTCAGATCTGTGGTAACGGACATACACAAAAACCAAGCGGCATTTATGAAACAATTGGTAATTGCCTGAAGGTCTCGGAGATGTGCCGCAGACAATGATAGGTCAGGGGCTCTATTCAATTAGCTCTGGCAAGGAGCGCCATGACTCATTGGGCTAAGGCGTCACGCTGGAAACCCAGGGTAGAGTTAGACCCTAGGTCCTTTCCGGATCCTTTCACAGCCTTACCTTCTGACTAAATTCCCATCACTACTGTCCTTAGAAAAAAGGTAAAACTAAAATAAATGCTTTGGCTCATCTCTGTTGAAAGTCCTGTTTTCAAAGGTCTACAATATCAGGAAGCAATCCCAACATCTCATTGACAAAGCAGATGTGATGGCAGCATTGGGCTTACATAAAAGTTCATTCCTTCTTTTGATTTCACCACAGGTTATATCCACTGAAAACCGGAAATGATCCAAAAATGTCCAACTTTTCAATGATAACTCATCTGATCATGGCTAAGGTAGGGTTCCTTTGTGAGTTCTTGTTCTTTTGTCGGCACTGGATTTCACTTCACTGCACTGGACTCCACTTTACAAATACAGTTCAGACACACTGTCAACCCATCCATTTACACATGAATATTGTCAAAGTTACACACAATCCAATATTGTGTAAGAAATGGGGTTCCTTATAAGATTACTGTCTGCCATTAAGGGTAGACAACCATGTATTTATGCATGTATTTGGAAACACCAGCCAAATGGGACTACTACGGAAAGAGAATAAATGAAACTCATTGTGGTTGTGGCTTGAGGTAAAATATCTCCTAATTGGTTCTAGAAAACTTCCATTGAAAGTGTGGGAGGGACTTCCACAGAAAGAGGCTGGGAGAGGGATTTCCCAAGAAACCATGAAAAAGCCACATGCCCGCGCACACACAATAGAATTACCGTCCAAAAGCAAGCAAATGATTATTCACGAGATCCATCAGTTGTTGTTGGGGCGTATCCAAGATGGTGACTTGAGCCACGAACTCGAGTCACAGAAACTTTACACTTCTTGATACACCATTTTTGGGACTTCCTTGACGTGTGCTGTGGGACTAATGAACATTCTATATTCATGATTTTTTTTGTGCATTGGGCTTTTGATTATGATTCTTTTCAGCCTTCGATAAAGTTGTCAACAAGCATAAGAATGAGTGTCTTTAGAATAATGGATACTGTATCGAGCACCTGAAACAGAGTTTCAAAGTTTTTCAAAATCCCAACACCTGTTACTGTACTAACATTTTTTCTGGAAAGCCAGTTCCCAACTTCTGGTTTCAAAGCTGAGGTCACTGAATGGAGTGAAGAGGTGCTAGAAGCTAGAAAACTTTCTTTTAGGTAGGACAACAAAAACATAACATCGTGCCATCTTCTGGTTTAACATGTGCCGGCTGCACAAATCGTCTAAGAAAAAAAAAAGAAAAAAAAAAAGAAGAATTTCTTAACTGGGATCCGTTTTGAACACAAGATGACTTCAAGGACCTGCAGGAATCCAGCGTCAAACTCACTGCGCTGTGTTAAGATTGATCTTCAGAGAAGGGTGAAGGCACACAAGAGATTGAGCTCTTGTAAATATGTGTGTGAGGGTGTGAGAGAATGTGCGCATCAGTGTTTCACCCGCAGCACAGTTTGAACCCTGACTGACCTCACTGGCACTGAGAGCCAGCTTCATACACACACACACACACACACACACACACACACACACACACACACACACTTTAATCTCTCTCATTTTTTCTTGAGTGCTGGACACTCCTGGGCTTTATATTTTCTTCTGTAAGCAAGACAAAGGGGATGACGTCACCCTGAGTAGCATGATGGCACCATCACTTTCTTTCCAGAAATCTCCCAGGATGATGTCATGCTTGACCAAAATCAGGACTTACCGGAAAAAAGGTGACATCGCCAGTGACTGAGTCATATCAGCCATGATGACAATGGTGCTACACACTTCGACAAAGACACAGGGTTCTGAAAGTGTATTTATGTTTGTGTGTGTGTGTGTCTGTCCGTCCGTCCGCCTGTCTGTGCATGGGGTGCATTTGCCCTACTGACACAGTTTTCTAAACGCGTACTGTGAGCAGCTTTAGTTGTTAAAAATGAAAAAGGAATCTATTTAAAAATTATGATGTCATCATCATCTCTGTACCCCATGGGTGTTACAACATGTTACACACACTAAACATCTAACGCTTTAGCCGTTGTGTTTTGTTTACACACTGTGCTCTTCTAAAACAACAATAAAATTATATAAAAATACCTGACAACACCAAAGAATGTGCTAGAAAAACTGCATCTTTCACAGCAACACTGACTGACACTAATGTGTGTTCTGCCCAGCTAAAATGGGTGTGGCCCATCTGGCGTGCCATGTGGCGATTGGCTGGCGATGAGGTCATACCCATGCCTGAGTCTTTCTTGGTCCCGTCGGAGATGATCTCCACGTGGTCGGCGTCCACGTCGTAGCTGAAGAAGTCATTTAGATACGTCTTTGACCTCTGGCCTCCAAAGACATACAGACAGCGATTCCTCTGTGGGGGCGGGGAGGGAGGGGGGGGGCATGGGAGAGAGGAGAGGAATGATGGAGGAGACAAAGAAAGGAAAGGATAAAAGATGGAGAGAGGAGGGAAAAGAGAGAGAAGAAATGATGTGGGGGTGCGGCAGGATGGAAGAAAAGAATAGAAGGGAGAGGAGGAGATTGTCAGGGAAGGAGAGGGGGAAAGGGTGAATAGGAAAAGAGTAAATGAGAGAGAAGAGGAAGGAGATGAGTGGAGGAAGTGAATGAGTGAACAGTGAAAGAGGAATGGAGAGAACACAATGAGAAAGAAGGAGTTCGCAGAGAAGATGACAAAGGGGTTGGTGAAGAAGAGATGGAGAAGAGGGGAAGCCAGTGAAGGTCAGAGACAAAGTGCGGAGAGACAGAGAAGAAATAAAAATGCATGTATATGCATGTAAAGAAATCAAAACCAATCAGGCCTATCAACCCTCATTTCACTTTAAGAACTGCACTTCATTACATGACAGACAGAACACAACATTTAGACTGTACAGTGAGTGAGTGTGTTTGTGTAGTACGAGTACACTGTGAATGAGTGAGTGTGTGTTTAAGCATTGTGTGCGTGTGTATGTGTTTATGTTATATAGGAGCTACGTGTGTGTGTGTGTGTGTGTGTGAGAAAGACACTAGAAATGTGAGTAACAGAAAGAGGGTTCATATATGGGATGGACTGCATGATGGAAAAGAATGGAATATATCATCTTTAAAATTATTTATGGGTGAAATGCAAGTGTGTATGTTCGTGTGAGTATGTGTGGAATGCAAGTGTGTGTGTTTGTGTAGATGCTAGAGTGTGAGTGACAGTGCAGTTTGTGCGTGCATATATGTGTTGTTTTCTCAGAATTTGAGGCTGAGCAGTGCAAGTATGCAGTGGAGTCTGTGTGTGTGTGTGTGTGTGTGTGTGTGTGTGTGTTTCCTTACCGTGTGGAAGAGCATGCAGTGTCCAATGCGTGACTGCACATCCTCGGGCCCGGCGTTGCAGGAGTCCTCGCGTAGCAGGCTCCAGGTTGCCGTGGCGCAATGGTACGCAAACAGGCCGCTGAACTGCGGCTCCGACGAGCGTCCGTCGTCCACACTCCCGTTGCACGTCAGGATGCGGCCACCGAATGTGTAGATCATATGCTTCTCTGAGTCCATGCACATCTGAAGGATTTAAGGTAGTGAGAGAGCAAGAGGGGGAAATGAATGTTATCAGAACTCATTCAAGTCATTCGCGATAACTCTTAAAACTGCCCAGTTGTCAAGACGGATTTAGACAGATTCTTGAGCACTGTGCACCACATTAAATTGGTTTGAAGTCAGTAAGCACAACCAGAATTGATACATAAGTAGCACAGGATTATAGGGCGCATTGTTAAAAATTAATCAATTTTAAAGTCACAGCCCAGAAAAATGTAGTACTTAGCTGAAATACTCAAGAAATATCAGACCGTAGAGCATTGGTAAGTCGCTTTAAGTGTAATGGAGCATTCTACAGAATTATAACGGGCTATGTAATAAATATTACAGACACATCCAGAAAACTGAGCACTGAATCGTTTCATGAGAAATCAGTCGACCACACGCATGAGAAAGACATGAGTTTCCAAAGTAATCAGAGGCAACCGATGGAATCGAGTTGAACTGTTACATTTTAAGAAAATGGAATCATTGGTAGCAGCATGAATTAGTAGTGCAGATTTCAGAAGGCGGTTGTGGATTCTGTCGACATTCTCTTAGTTTGTGAAGACATATAGAGGTTGGAAAGTTCACCTGGATGCTTGGTGTGTGTGTGTGTGTGTGTGTGTTTATGTGCGTGAGTGTAAATGCATGCACCCTGGAGCAAGTACTGGCTCATGCATTCTTGCTAATTAGGCTTCTGGGGAGTATGGCACATCTCTGACGTGAGCATGCTGTGTGTGCATGTGTGTGTGTGTGTGTGTGTGTGTGTGTGTGTGTGTGTGTGTGTAAGACCTCACCTGATGGTCAAACACCAGTCTGAGCCCTCTGTCAAATAAAGTGACTGTGCTAATTAGCTTCCTGCAGTGTGTGTGACCGGCTTAAAGTTGTAAACACCTCTTGCTGTGTGTGTGTGTGTGTGTGTGTGTGTGTGTGTGTGTGTGTGTGTGTAAGAGAGAGATAAACCCAATACCTGGTGATCAAACACCAGTTTGGGTCCTCCATCAGCCGACGTGTCCTCACTGAGGAGCGTCCAGGTGTTGTTGTCAATGTCATAGCAGTAGAAGTCGCTCTTGAGGGACTTGCTGTTGCGCACTGACGAGTCCAGGTAGCGGCCCAGTGTGTAGATCTGCCGCCGCTGCGAGTCGATGCACATTTTGTGACAAGAGCGCGCACTTGGACCTCCCTGAGCAGGAAAGAAGGAGAGGGAGAGAGAGAGAGAGAGAGAGAGAGAGAGAGAGAGAGAGAGAGAGAGAGAGAGAGAGAGAGTGTAAGCATTAATCTGCTTTGTTATCTTGCTTGTATTTTTGCGGTGCATAAAAAGTGCATTGGGGAATGATCGGAGTTGATGGCCATCCTAAGGCAATCAGCCTCACCCCATCATCTCCTCGGCAACCACAACTGGAGTAGTTCCCCATTAATGTCATATTCAGGGACAAAGGCATGAAAAGAACAATGCGTTTCAACCACTGTTGAGTGTGCCAAAGCTTCTTGCGTCATAACCCAGGAAGTTGGTCTTAAAGCTCAGTTCTAAAGACTCGATTCAGTTTAACAAGCTACAGGGTACATAATCCGGATATAAACTTTGATTGATGCAAAAATGAAAGGATGAGAGAAAAGGCAAAAGTACTAGACTGTACATATTTTTAACTCCAAAGAAAAGGAACTACTTGCCACACAACATTACAAGCGATACAATTATATAAAGTACAGTTTATATAAACTTACAGTTTGCTGCAAGCAGATTAAACTTTTCATATGTGAAAACATATGTACCTTCTGTACCTTCCTAGCCACGCTAACGCCAACTAGTGCTTACGATAAATTTCATTAAGCTCAGTGAGAAAACTAACCATAAGCTTACGTTCGCTCTGATTACAATATATGCAATGGCCAAACAGCTGACAGAGGGAGGGCTGAAAACAGTAATGCTGAATTCAAAGGATTCTAGCATGTAACATATGTCACAACCAAACAGTACCAAGTGGTTGAAAGTCATTTTGAACAAATGCATATGGCTTCAAGCTACGTGATACTTGAAGAAGAATGTGGTCATCAACTATCATAGCAAGGGGAATCTCCACCAATCAGAGGTGCTATGGACTTCAGGGCGTTGGTTGGAGTGTAAAGCTTCCCCAAGAAATTACAAATTAAGGTGTTTTTTAAGGTGATTTTTTTTTTTTTTTTACAAAAACTAGATTGATGCCACATATCAAAGACAGTTGTTTTCTCTTGCCATAGCTGGTTAACAATTCTACATTGTATGACTAAGGAAGCTTGGGTTGTAATGAAATGTATAGCTGAGGCACCCCCCCCAAACACACGCGCACACACACACACACACACACACACACACACACACACACACACACACACACAAAAACTCAGGCAATCGTGGTTCCAGGAAGTGGCCAATCATGAACTATCTTGCTCCGCCTCTGTACCATGGATGGTCACACGGCCAATCCTGGCCCTCCTGTCAGACTGGATGTCAGTACTTGGGGACAGTGGCAAGAGTTAACAGATTCAAGAGGAGAGAACAAGAGATGGTGTCAGGTCACACACACACACACACACCTGCGTCAGAGTGGAAAGTCCCCAAGTGCGCTCGCTTGCTCTGTTCTCTGTTTCTGTTTTTCCCCTCTCTCCTGGTGTTACTTTCACCCCTCATTCGCTCTTTTCTCTCCATTCTCTCCATCTCTCCTCTCTCGGTTCTCTCATTCTCTCTCCTCTTTTATCCCTCAATTTTCCATTTACCCCTCTTCTCTAATCCTTGTCCTCTGTAATGTTCTATCTATTATCTCTCTATCCTCTCCTATGCCTGTTCCTTCTATTCTTTCTCCACTGTCATCCCTCTTTTTTCTCTTCTCTTTCTCTTCCCTCTATTCTCTCCATCTATCCCCTCTCTCATGCACCCGTCCTCTCTATGCTTCCTCTCCTCCCTTTTGTTCTCTCCATCTCCCTCCGTACTCGTCTCTCTGTTCTCTCTATTCTACCTCTGCCCTCTTTTCTCTCTCCATTCATTCATTCATTCCCTCACATATTCTCTTCTTCCTCTTTCCATCCCCTCTTTCTCAGTAGAAAAAGCAGCCACTCAGTTCACTGAGTTTAACAGGGGCTACTCCTACCTTTTACAAACAGCCCTGACACACACACACAGAGAAACACACACCACAGCTCCCACATAATGATGAGTGAACAGTGAAGGTTGTTATACGTATCAGCATCAGTGCGTGTTTGAGTGCACATCTGTGTGTGTGTGTGTGTGTGTGTGTGTGTGTGTGTGTGTGTGTGTTTGAAAAAGCTACAGCAAAAACACATGATCAGTTATGCTGGAGGCTGCTTTCACACCTGCATACAGACATTTTTGTGTATGTGTATGTGTGAGTGTGTGTGTGTGTGTCTTTGCACACACTCATCCCCACACACAACCTGTTTACCAGGGAGCAGGGCAACTGGAGTCTGGTGGCCAGGTTCACTCCAGTCAGCCGCTGATTGTGCGCCTTATTGGTAGAGCTTGTCTAAAGCCCTCACCCACTGCATTAAGAGAGCCAGGCAGCGACACCAAACCCAAACACCCACTGCCTGCCTGCGTGCCTGCCAGCCATTCTGCCCTCTGCCTCCACTTTGATTTAACCGTCCTCATCTGCCAGCCTGACCGGACGAAGGGCGTTTGCTCGCTGGATCGTCTGCCTGCTTAGTCGCTCGCCCCTTCATTTGCAAGATCAAAGTGGGCTGTCTGGGCACGGGAATACCTCGGGGGAGTGTTCTGGAAAGGTCTTGCTCATTTATACCAGGCACAGAGACAAACGCTTACACACACACACACACACACACAAACACACACCTCTTTTTCTGTGTCTCTGGAAAGGCAGGTCCACTGGTTGTCTTGAACACTGTACGCCCAGAAATCTGCCAAGTCCTGTGTGCCATCCCAGCCACCAAACAAATATACCGTCTCTGAGAGAGAGAAAGAGAGAGAAAGAGAAAGAGAGAGAAAGACAAATAGAAAAATCTAGTTATCCAGGTGTCACCTGTACAACTTAAACACACACACAGAGCAACCTTAGTCAACCCCTTTGGTGTGAGGGACTACACTTTGGGTGTCCAAAATTTCAAATTTCAAGTGTTCCACTACTACATGGCGCTAGCCATCCTATACCAGTCTGGTGTGAGTGAATGAGTGTGTGTGTGCATGCGTGCATTTGTGTGTACAGTATTCTGCCGCATATTTGTGACAGGGTGTGAATGTGTAATGAATGAGGAGGAGAGGTGTCAGTGTGTGTGTTTTGGCATTGTGTGGGTGTAAATGTGTGTGAGCCTGGGATTTTTGATTAGTGTGATTGTGAGTGTGTGTTTGTGTGTGTGTGTGTGTGTGTGTGTGGGGTGGGGTGAAAACAAGCTCTATGAATGGGCCAGTCTTAACTGGGGATCTCTATTGATTGGAGTAGAAAGCTGGAATGTGGTGACCCAGTAGGCTATGTATGTGTCCAAAGCCGATCACCATGGCAGCACTCTGTGTGTGTGTGTGTGTGTGTGTATCACAGGGTAGAAAGGTTACTCTAGGTCAGTGTCAGCTAGTTTGGACTCCTGGCACACCTTTTGCTCAGTGTCCCCTTTTTCTGTCAGGTGTCTCTCTCTCTCTCTCACACACACACACACACACACACACACACACACACACACACACTTAAAGCAGCAACAAGGACTTTTTAAAACCTTAAAATAATGTTTCCAAAATCGTTTCGGTGGTCCATCAACTCATAACAAGGTGAGCAAAACTTGCCGCATTTGCTCTGCGGCCCTCTGTTGGCTTTAATGGCACTAAACAAGTTTGCCCAATCGGGTAGCGATCTGTAGTTCAAGTAAAACTACAATTGACTTGCATTATAGCAATGCTTCCGTTCCAATGTGTGAAGGGTGCGATTTTCAAAACTCCTTGGTGCTGCTTTAATGTGGACAGACTGTGTGTGTCTCTGAAATACCAGTATACCAGATAGGGAGCACACAGTGGCGAGGGAGTGAATATTTGGATACATTTGTGTACTTGTGTGTAACCCCCTTTCAGGTGTCCAAACACACACACAAACACACACACACACACACACACACACACAGGATATGTGGACAGACTGTATGCATGTGTATGTATGTGTGTGAGTGTGCATGTCTGAAAGTACACGAGACAGATATAGATTGAGTGAGTGTGTATTTGGATACAGTTACTATATGTGTTACAGTTACAGAAACAGTGTGTGTGCGTGCATGCAATTATAGACGTTTGTACGTGCGTGTGCTTGGGTGTGTGTGTGCGTGTAGTCTCACCTGTCTGTACGTCAATAACCATCTGATGGCCACCTCTCATGCCAGGCCTGTTGTCATCCCCATCACCTATGCAAGAGAGGGAGAAAAACAGAGGGAGCAAACGAAGGAGAGGAAAAGAGGAGAGAGAGAAAAAAAAATGGAAAGGAAGAGAAAGGGGGAGGGATGGAAGGAGAAAAAGAGAAAAAAAAAAGAGTGGAAGCAAGGGAGAGAAAGAGGGAGGGAGAGAGAGTGACCGAGGGGGAGAAATTGAGAGAGAAGGGAGGTGTGAGGTATGGAGAGAGAGAAGGAGAAATAGAGGGATAGAGAAGGAGAGAGAAAGAAGAGGATTAGAGAAATTGAGGCACCAGAGAGAGTATGAAGAGAGATGAAGGAAAGAGTGTGGATGTTACGTCTCAGAGTGAGTGACGTAAGTGAGTTATGTAAGCAAAACGGTCTTTGTGTGTTGTGTGTGTGTGTGTGTGTGTGTGTGAAGTCGGAAGGTGTGTGTGTGTGTGTGTGTGTGTGTGTGTATAGTGTATCTAGTTCAGAGTGAATATTGTATCCCTTTTAGTGTGCATGTGGCAAAAATGTGTTTGTTTTTGGTATAAGTTCTTTCTTTTTTCTTTGAAGCACTTAGGGATAATCGCCTAAACAAGTGTGTTTTGTTTATTTATCTGTGATAATCTAACTCCAAGTGTGTTTGTGTGTATTTATTCACCTTTGTTGCACTTGGGTATGATTTGGCTCCAGCGGGGCTTGTACTCCTGCTGACTGATGTACTGATTGAACAAACCATCTGCGACAGACAGACACAGACAGACAGACAGACAGACAGACAGAGAGACAGAGATTCAATGATTAAGATGGTAGCAGGGGAAGACTAGCCAGGCTAACGCCACGTAGCATTTATGCCCAATTTTTCATTTAGCTCCACCACCGACTAGGAAACCAGGTTGCATCGTCTTAAGTACTGGGACAAGGTCTGTCAGCAAACAGACAAGATGCTTAAAATCGATCATGTTGAACTCAAACGGCGGGTTTTAGCATGTTCTAGCAAGCAAACGCGCGTCAAGACTTAAGAGTGGTGGTTGGTCGAAGCAGAAAAGTGTCTGAGTGTGCCTGAGGAGAGAACCAATGTGAAAGCCTCTGATGCCTAAGGCGGAGGACAGAAGGAACAGCGAGGAGATGAGGACAAGAGATGTGTAAAAGAAAGAGAAGCTGAAAAGAAGGAAAGAAATGGCACAAGAAAAAAATAAGGGATGAAAGTAATTCAGAAATGGAGAGAGTGGAAGAGAAAGAGGGGATAATGGATTAGACAGAAAGAGAGCAGGAGAGGCGTCATGAGCAATCTTTAAACCCGACGGCAGACTGTAGCCTCCGCAGTCCACATCCCTCCCATCACCCAAGCAGTCAGATTGAAATCCCGTCAGATTCATGTCTGTCACACAGACTACACACACACACACACACACTTCTGCACACACAGTGTTACAACCTTTCTGAACTTCATGCCTTGTTATTTCTCTTGCTCACATTTCTTCCTCTGTCTCTCTCCCTCCCTCCCTCCTCCTCTCACACACACACACCTGTATTAATCGAACCCTTCGCAGCCTCATGTCACACACATACACACTCCTCCTTCACTCTAACCTTTCCAAGCCATGTCAGTCTCTCTCTTGCTCACACACACACAAACGGACACAAACAGATGGTAAGACAGCTGTACTAACTTAACCAATCACAGTTTCATGTCAGACAAACACACATATACACGCTCACCCCTACATCACTCCAACCTATTCCAAGCCTCATGTCATTTTTGCTCACATGCTCACGCCCCCCTCCCTGTCCCTGTCCCTGTCCCTGTCCCTGTCCCTCTCCCTCTCCCTCTCCCTCTCCCTCTCTCTCTCTCTCTCTCTCTCTCTCTCTCTCTCTCTCTCTCTCTCTCTCTCTCTCTCTCTCTCTCTCTCACACACACACACACACACACCACCCAAACCAGTCATAGGGGCTCCACACTTAACCATCACTTCCAGCAAGCCCCGCTAATGCAGAGGGTCTGAACAGACTGTGGAGGTTCTGCTCATGCCCAATGGGGCCGGTTCCACAACAGATCACTGCAGAACCTAGCACGTCAAGTGCAGTGAGCGACACTCAAGACCTCTGGGAACCTGAAGCGCGGGCTGGAACATGGGTAAATAGTGGCATCTCAGGTTCTACTGGTGACAAAATACCTGGAACGATGCGCAATACCGCGTAACACCTTGTGTTCAGAATCCTTTCCGGAATCGTCACACCTGAGTGGCCGAAAACAAGGCACAGATTCAAAACAAAACCGTCCCACTCTCCAAAACTCTAACTTTATCACATATATATATATGTGTGAGTGTGTGTGTGTGTGTGTGTGTGTGTGTGTATATACACATATACACACATATATACACACACACACACACACACACACACGTATAGAGGTAATGATAAAGCATTGCCCTGGGAGACCAAGTCCATTTTCTCAAGCTGAGACAGAACTTGCAAGAGTAATGACCCCCCCTAAAGGGGACTGGGAATTTAAGGACGAAAGATAGACACACAAGTTCTTCCTCTCGCAGACAGCCGCAAACTTGCCCAAGTTCACCAGCACGAGAGTTCATTTGGCCAAGGGTCTAAACTTTTATTTTGTTATCGTTGTTATTGTTTGGCTCTTTGGCAATGTTACCGTTTGGCCGTTTTTTGGAGAGGACAGTGCAAATAAACAGGGAGTGAGTCGGGGTGGGGGTGTGGGGTAGGGTGTTGGGAAATGACAGCAGGCATTGTGGGCACTGGACCTATTGTGGTATAGGCCAGTTGCATCCTTCCCCTAACAGCCAGTCCCATTCCTGGGTGTGGGCCTCGATTTTGCTCGGCGTTTAGATAAAAAGCAGGATTGTGAGACACACGCATCACTGCTAAATGCAGTATTGTATTTTCACTTTAAGTATACTGAAGGAGTTTCACCTTGCAAGGAGAAAGACGAAAGATAGCAAAAGAGGAAACACAAGCACGATAAGGCCAAGGAGAACACGTCCTGCTTCGTGTGCTTGCTCAGCATCGGGGCTGTCCTTTCGGTCATGGGACATGTGGTTTGACCTCTGACCCGTCCCCCTGACACACACACACACACAGCCTCAACCAGCCCTGTATTAGGTCACTGAGTTTTATTTTTTCGCAGAGTGACTCCATTGCTCTGTTCACTTTGCACCCAGTCACAGCGGTGTTTTCAGCCAGCTGATCCCGTGAGGCTGGCGTGAACACAGTTGCCCCGCCCTCTCCTAAACTGTGCATCAAGCTTGTAGTGAGGTCTGGTGCATCAAGTTGCACCATTTCACGTTACTGTGACTTAGGCATCTCTTTATGATAAGTTGGAAAGTTAACAATTCACAGCAGGGATTTCTGATTGATCGACGACGAATTGTAATTATATGGTCTGGTTATTTTTTTAAAAAGTGTACACAACACCAGGTATATCTGTCAGATTTTTTTTACCTCTTTCCATGACGCAAGTCAGCTGTGACTGTGTGTATAATGTAATAACAACAAGCATGCTCTGCAGCAGACTAAACTGTCCAAAAGAAATCCCCTTGGGGGAACAGAGCAGGGTTTCCCCTATGTTCATTTGACTGTGGCGGCCCGCCGCACCTTCAGAACTCCCCCCCCCCC
>JAGFZM010001584.1:233550-260384 GCA_017657215.1 Limnothrissa miodon
ACCCACTGCTTTCTTGCCTCTGGCAAACTCGCAGGTGAACAAAAAGTCTCCGAACCTGAACTCTGTCCTGTGAGGTCGCTGCTATGGCAATGCCCTTGCTGGCTCACCTCGGACGGCCTTGTCGATGAGCTCCTCGCAGGCGTCGAAATCGCCGCGCTGCACCAGGCGTTCGTGCAGGTGTGTGAGCATGGGGTGCTCGAGCGCGATGCGGGTCTTCTTCTGCAGCGACTCGAACGCCTCCGTGTAGTTGTGCTGACGGAAGTGCTTCAGACACAGCCGGATGGCCTCCTGCTCCCTGTACTGCTGGGTGGAAATGCACACACACACAAACACACACACACACACACACACACAAAATGCTTAGTGCTATTTACTTGGGTGAATGACATACACAGTACGGCCACTATTGTACAATTAGTGTAAGGAATAATGTCCAACGAAGGGTTCTAAGAACTTCATAATGCTGCTCAGTTATAAATAAATGTTCTTTGGCAACTAAGGTTCTCACCATTGTTGCTAACAAGCAAAAGAGAAATGAGTGTTTATGAAGGAGAACATCTGTTGTGTGTGTGTGTTTGCAGGGGAAGAGAGAGAGACGCTCACCTTGCTGTACCAGTTAAGGCAGGGCTGTACTACATCTGGGTCCTCGATGCCGTGGAGCTCGATGTACCAGATACTGAAGTTGAAGCTTGGTCCCCATGACATGAGAGGCACTAAAGTAACACACACACACACACACACACACACATATATATATAGAGAGAGAGAGAAACAACACGGTATCATGCAATCTGGCCTGTGTCTAGCCATTGTTTTGGATATGTGCACAAAGACCATTTGTCCATCTCAGAACACTTTGAGACATCTAATGGGCCATTTCACCCACTAAATAAAAATATAAATACTCTTGTATCGGCATCAATTTTAACACCAATTATGCCAATTTCTGAAGAAAACAAATTCAAATGACCTTAAATACTTTGTCATCACATTGACTTTTTCCCCATTAACAGGAGAACTCTTACTGGGCAGGATGCATTTAGATCTTTTCACAACACCTGCCTCCAACCACCAGCCATTACATTTATATTTATGCAAGGCAAATCTTTAGGCCCCAGAGAGAGAGAGAGAGAGAGAGAGAGAGAGAGAGAGAGAGAGAGAGAAACAAAGGGGATGAGAAAGAGTAAGAGAGAAAGAGAGTGAGAGAGAGAAGGAGAGAGTGAATTAAAAAGGGAGGAGACCGTGATCGGGAGACTCTGGGGACTGCGAGCCGCGGAGAGCTCTAGATGCAAAATGGCTGCCTGCCTCCTGGTGACAGTGGAGCTTGACTCTCACCTATTTTGATGAACCTGCAGGGAAACATCTGCTCCTCAATCTTGTGCTTCAGAGTGAACGTCTCCTTATTGAAGTCATTCTTAAGGCCACTGAGGTGAGGCGCAGGGTTGGGAAAAAAAAAAAAAAAAAGAGAGAGAGGTCAACACAATTTTCAATGTTTTCCAAATTGTATTAATTTCAATGTTTTCCAAATTCTACACAATCTATAACAGACATGTAATTAAAAACTATGGATTATTAAAGTAAATAAAATCAATAAATACAAAACACCTCTACGGTCACACCTGGACAGAAGCTCAGTCATGTTTTCCTCACTCATTCCTCCGAAAACCTTGAACTTCTTCAAGTTGCACACGTGGGTTTTCTCATACTTCCCGAAGGTGATGCTCTGCACGATGGCAGGCCGCTCCAGCTTCAGCGTCAGGTACTGCAAAACGGACAGGTTTTATCAGAACCACATCATCAGGAAGACGACATGCACATTCTAGAACCACAGGAACAGGAGATACATATTGGATTACACAGGCGAGCCTTTTGACATCTGAGAGCTGGAACAAAGAACCCACAGATTCAGCTGCAAAATTGACATGCTTTTAGAACCATTAGAACAAGAACCAGCAAGGCGGCAGTCTGGTTGGCCTTTGGGATCTTGTTGCATGGTTTAAATGTAAATGTAAATGTAATCAGGATTAATATCACTTTATATGCACAAAAAACATGAGAACCAGCTTCTCTGAAGCCATGTTTAAAAACACCCCAAAAATAAGTAGATGCAAAGGCTGGGCACAGTTTTTAAAAGTAAAATGTAAATAAAACTGGGTAGGACACCTACACAGACAGCAAAACAAAGAGGGAACCACGTTCAGATCAAGATCCTGATTGACTTCGACATGGGTCTACAGAGTTACACGGTTTTCTGCATATACATATACATACACACACACATACACACACACACACACACACACACACACACCACACGTTAAACTAATCAGTAAAATAAGTCATATCACAGAGGGGAGGAGTTAAGAGTTCATTTTAAGAACTGTGTGGCATGTAATGTTCATTTGTAAAATAAATGAAAATATTTGAAATTGGAAAGTATAAAAGTTGCCGCCCAATGAACAATATTAATACAGAGAATTAATATACGAAGAACATGATGATCGGATGCCAAGAATTTCCCCTATTGGTGTGGCCATATAAAGAACTGTCTATCTACTTCATAAGAAGAAGAAACCAGCACCAACTGGCCTAATAGGACCTTCAGGTCAGCATTTACAGAAAACTCATTTCAGACCATTCAGTTTCATTTTGACATCTTTAGATAAAAGTGAAAGTGGTGTGCCCTAAGGTACACTCAGAGGTGATGGTGGAGGGGGGCACAGTCCTCATGTCCGTACCACGAATACTGGGTGAATTCCATCAAGAAATATTCCTAACAGCCTCGACAAGAGAGTGTGGGACCCTGGGGCCCAATTTAATAGGAAGCAAAAAGCAGGTCTTGGCAAGAACCAACATCATCCTGATATGGTGGTATAGGACCATGGCACTGATCCACATGTTCTTGACTAATCATATTGTGCCAATGCTTTAGTTTAGTAATATTTCACCATCATTTTCATATGCACACACCCGTTTCCTCTCTTCACAACACTGGCTAAAGAAAGCGACTTTGCTTCAAAGGGAAAGCCATCATACTGTTTACATTAACATTAACATTTCATTAACAGTATCAACTTCCCAGGTGTTTTCCTGAATTCATGTTTTTCTGCAATGGTAAACGAGTACTCAGTACATAGTGAAAGTACAGTGAAGTGTGAAGCACACACTAACACCGATGCAGTGGGCTATCTGGGAAGCAGTGAAGGGTTAGGTGCTTTACTCTTGGTCTAAGCTTGTGGTCTCCTGGTCAGGGATGAAACCAGCTGAACCTTTGGTTACAAGCCAGTAGGCCAGGGCTACTCTTTTTAGACAGTAATATTTATTTTCTCAGTAAGACACAGCTGCCCCAGGGCTCTTAACTTCCAAGTATTCCAGGATGCAGCCGCGAAGCATTGTTTCTGCCCAGTCAACAAATTAAGGATATCTTGTGTGCACTTGTGCTTATGTAGGCTTGAGCTAAGAGAGAACAAGAGAGAGAATGGATGGATGGATGGATGGAGAGAGAGACTTTATTCATACTGTATGGTGTTCAAGAAGGCAAATGGCCTAATAACAAAAGCACCTTTAAAGGCGAATGTCAGAATCAGAAAACTGTAGCCTATTTGCTTCCGGTCTGTTCGACAGCTCCAAGTGTCACACAGCAAGTGAAGTAAACAACCAGGTGACAAGACATGAGGAAATAGGCATCCAGAATGCAGACAATTTAAGGCACAAAAACACAGTGTGAGAATGACATTGACTGAAACATAGGCCTGCTTGTAGAAAACTATAGGATGGAAAAGGCCCACAAGGCCACATCTGACAGCAGGAAAAATTACTGCTACCCCACATATAACTATAATTATGCACAACAGCTTGCTTCAAATACTTTTAGGTGCTCAAAATCTGTCACTCAAACAATAATTCCTCCCTAAACCAAAAATAGACTACTATGCCCTTCAGTTAGTTAAGGTGAAGATGCTTTGAGTCATCGTAAACAACTTCTCCTGTACGACGGATGGATATAACTTGATGAGTACAGCATCTCCACACCATGAGACACAAACATCACAAGTACAGGTATGCTTTGTATGAGAACAACAATTGTTTTAAGTAAATCCTGAGAGCACATAACCACGGAAGACGTGAAGACAACCTCTAACCACGGAAGTCTTCACATTCCAGGAGGTACATCAGAAAAAGCCCTCATTTAAAGCTGATTTTTCACAGAATAAATCTATGCTTGTCAACCATGGGAGTGGCGATTAGCAACACATGGGAGAGGCTCTGCCTCTAATGACAACGATGAAGGTGTCAGTGGGGACTCAGCTGTTAAACAATGACCGCCATCCACCGGTTTGCAGTCTGGGCATCGATCCATCGGCGCTGTGAGCGCCACTCAGACTGAATAAATGGTACCCAATGGTGGAGTCCACAGCAAGTCAATGCTCCACTCCTTAAGTCCTTCAAACACTGTCTACAATGAGCGCTAACAAGGTGTCCTGCAGCCATCCAACAATTAAAGGGATAGTTCAGTTTTTAACACATTGAGCCCCTTTCACAGGATGTCTAAAATGAAATAAAGTGGTTGACACCAAAATCTTGATTGCTCCTGTCTCGCCTATTTGGAAAATATAGAATCGCCTCTGCCTGCCTTTAAAATGGCTAGCAATGGGCATTTGTTGTTTCTATCCTTTAAACACTGGTTTTTAAAAAAAAATGCTACTCATGGAGTGATTAGTGGCGTTTGCTGATGTTCCAACCCAAGTATTGTAGCAAAATACAGTTTCTGTCATGTTTTATTTGCCATTTTGTAAGTCCCATAGGGATCTATTTGCTCCTTCATATAAACAAAGTGCCAAATAAAACATGACGGAAGCTTTATTTCGCTACGATACATGTTTTGGAACATCACCGAGCACCACTAACCACTTGGTGAGTAGCACTTTTTTAAAACCAGTGTTTTAAGGATAGAAACACCCCATGCCCATTGCTAGCCATTTTGAGGGCAGGCAGAGGCAATACTACATTTCCCAAATAGCCGAGACAGAAGCAATCATCAAAATTTCGATGTCAACCACTTTATTGCATTTTAGACAACCTGTGAAAGGGGCTCAAGGTATTAAAAACCGAACTATCCCTTTAAGTCATCGTATAATCTATTGAAGTCTAGCTGGAATCTGGCCTTCCTCAACACTGTTCAGAGGATTTCATGTCTGTGAGCGGAGGAAGCAATCAATACAACGATTTTAACCCTGGTCAAAGAAATTCATACCACACATTGTCTACATGCACATGTCCATTCACAGATCATTTCATGTACATTCAGATAACACACACCTCTGTATGACCTTTAAAAGGACAAATATTACCACTTCTATGAAAGACTACAAATATCAGATTTATCATATTACCAACTGAACAGAGTGTCTGATTTTTACTCTTACTAAATTTACGGATGTAGCCTTTAAGTGCTGTAATGACCAACTAAGACAAACTTACCCTAAATAAATAAATAAATAACTACCTTATACCTTGGCCAAAACATCCAGAATAGGTAGCCTGACAAAATGGTACTTAACTCTGCATTGAAGGTTGGGGGATGTGAAGTTGACATATGCAAAGAAATTTACCTGTGGAGGGTAGTTACTTTCAGAGGACCATCTTGATGACTGATCACTGGGTTTGTCCACCAAGATGTTTCTGTAAACAAATGAGGACTGAGTGAAACTAATGGGAGAGGGAAGACGCCCGGAAGAAAATATCACTTGTTAAACAGTGTAAGTTTGCAAAATTGATATCGATATATACATTGAGAATAGGAGATCATGTTCGTTTTCCTAATACAACTGTTCATCTACTGTTCGCCTAAAATCTCAAACCATGCATGTGGCATCTTTTGACAATTCCAGTTAACGCTGCAGTTGAAACCACACCACCAGTCAACAAGTAAGTTAGCTAACGTTGACTAGTGTTAGCATACAAAACGGTCATTGTAGCCGTTAAAGGGGGCTTAAAATAAATAAGGTTAACTTAGCTTGCATTACCCCTTGAGTGATAAATTACTAGAAGAGTCAGATTCCCCTAGTAATACGAGCATCAGCGAGGGTAGGGTGAAGTCCTGGCTAATGTTACATAGCTAACGTTAGCTGGCTAGACAGTTATACAACCAACTCGTGATGTACAGACAGAAAATACGTTCAATCAGCAAAACAGAAATGACATTAGAACTGAAAGCAGCTGTAATCGGATATGTGGCGCCCTGTAGATCTATTCGATCCCATGCCAACATTACTACCGGTCAGTGCGATCAGAACTGTTATCTAACTACCGTTAGCTCTGGGTTGAAAATTAAGCCAGATAGCCTACATGCTAAAAACGATACTTGCTTCATGGCTACCTACGATGCAATGTGTGATTACTATAAAAAATCCAAGTAGCGTACAATGCAACAACTAAACATTATCGTTTTAAGGCTAACTTGATGCACTCACGGCCTTTTGTCAGAGTATGTGTACCATATGGGTAAGAAGTTAACGAACTATTTTGTTCTATAGTCTACCATTTAGATGGCCCACTCGCTATCTGACTAGCTTAGCTAACCTGGTTGTCTAGGTGGAGTACTTGGCCCGCTTTCAACTTGGGTCGAGAATAGACAATTTGACCAATTAGGACACTTGTGTTCTCGAAATACAAACAGAGAATCACGACCCGTGAGTGGACATGTTACTCACTCTGGCAAGTATGTTGAGGAGTAAGAGCTCCATTTAAAAACACTGTAGGAAAGCACTCTGCTCTCAGAAGCCACCGCCATCTTGTTGCACAAATAACAGTCTGGCAACAACGATCGTCAAGTAGATCTGGGAGTGACAACTCTTAAAGGGACAGTTCTATTTTAGTTACTTACGGTCCCGGGATGTTTTATTATGACTGGGATCAAACTAACCCTTACATCAGGAGATGCGAGTAGTGGAATAGAGGCAGTGCTTAAATTCATTTCTGTAAAGCCCGGTCATCAACTCATCAAAACTACGCCTAAACAAAGACCTAAACAAAGCAACAGGCCTAAAATAAATAACAAAACAAATCTGACAGGGACAGTCAGGATCATTTTCCACCAATCATTTTTCCCAACAGTTCCAGGCTCCAGCTGATATGAGAACCTTGCCTATTTTTTCAGAGGGTAAAAAGGCTTGCTATTGGACTATTAGCCTATGAAAATTAAAATGTAATGTCTGGCCATAGGCCATTGGCTAAGCTATTATAACAGAATTTGCCTGTGTAACTAATACTAACTACTTTATTAATCCCTTACACCATAACATCCAGGCAAATGCTATACTTTGCAGTTGACTGCCTGGCGGCTATTTTGGCGATCTCCCACTGCTAAAACATCATGGACCCATTATAATTATATATATTTTTAGCAATTTTGCTATATCAATTCAACCTAAACAGGCATAGCCTAAGTCCATATCATTAGTGATCATCACATCATTGTGAGCTGCGCATGTGTAATAGGAAACTCCAGTTAACGATTTCCCCTCGACACCGCCACATTAGCCTATACTATTTGGCACAACATTTTGCTCCGATTTTTCTTATCTCTTCTGATGTAACTGATCCTGTAGGTCAGTAAACATCGTGAAAACTGAGATTAACTTTAAAGGGCCAATTAAGTCGTTCTATTAGGGTAGCCTAGTAATAGACAAATACTTTGTGTTTATGTATGTGTGTGTGTGTGTGTGTGTGTGTGTGTGTGTGTGTGTGTGTGTGTGTGTGTGTGTGTGGGGAGGGGTAATTTATGTGTTAGAGCTTTTACTTTTACTACTAAAATAATTTTCTATTAGCTGTGTCTCAAGTTCGTACACAGACAGGCTCTTCCCCCTCAATCATTCACATGCCGCATACATAGAACAGGCGCACTGAGTTCGAGTCGTCATTATAATAAATATCTTGCTGTGCGTCTCTGCATCGATTACTACCATCATTTTTCACGTGACCCACCCATTCCTCCTTGACCCCTCCGATATCAAAGGCAATTAGCCGTGATGATTCACGGTCAAAGCGAGTTGTCTTTGCCCGGAAGCAAGCTGATGTAAGGGAGAAAGATAATGTCATTTCAGCTAAGTGCGCCGGCAATTCAGGCTGCTTGGCAAGCCGCCATGCTTAATGTACCATAAATGGACATCGGTCAGGATTTTGATTCGCCCTATACGGTACGAATATGCGTCATCACGTGTAGAAAGATTCCTTTATATGACTGCCTGTAGACCTCTTTGTTCCAGTCCTATTGGTAATAATTTAGTATGATTTCACTTTTGCAAGTTTCTTGCAAATCATCTTAACCAACGGAACTGATATGGCTTTCACACAGGCAGCATTTATTTATGTCTTAAATAAAAACATAAACTGGGCATTTTAGAATCAACACGTGATTGGCCTTTTCTACGTCATGGGTATCTGTAACATGTGTGGCAACCTGTTAACGATCATTGACCACCCCAGCCGACACGCGCGCGCGCTCTCATACACACACAGACACACACACACCCTAGCTTCTCAATGACTGTGCAGGGATTCGATCACGTGGGAGGTCCCTTTAAGTTTCCACCAACAGAGGCTGCGGCCATCACATGATGAACATGATTTAATGAAACGCAGGACCAGGAAAACGCGGAGCAGAGGATCTGCGTATGCCATAGTCATAGTAAAATAAGAAAAAGTGTGGGTTTTGGAAATGAGTCCTAGCCTATAGAGCCGGCGAATTATCAAAATGACGGCCTGCAAATAACTTGACATGCCGTTAGACTTTGAACAGCTATCTCCAAAAAGTGCATTTGGCAAACCTTTTCCTCTCTCGGTGTCCGTTGCGTGCGTATTATAATCGTGAGTTATTCATATGCCCTAGATTGTTTGTTGGCTCACAGTAATTCCAGTAGCCCACGGTGCTTCAAACTTCGATGTCTGTCTTGCAAGCGCAGGTGATTTCCTGCATGTTGGTTACAAGCAGTATTCGCAGGCTACTGGACTGGGGTAGTTTTCAGCAAGTGATCTGGGACGGCGCAGAAGATTCTGCTGCGGGCTATGACTGCCTGCTCCGAAGACCGCGCTTGTTGTTACGAGAAGACCGTTGGTCAGTTGCCTTATGGCTGTTTAGGTCTGCATTCCAATGTATGTTGCGCACTAATTAGGTCAAAACTATAGTCGACAAGTCCAGCAACGTTGGGGCACGACTGATTATTTAATCAAAATCCAAAGCTTTGGCTACACATTTCCCTCGGAACATCACGCCCCCTAACTGCGTAGCTGGCACAAGGATGTCACAGGAACTAATGGAGTGCACAATCGGTCAGAAAGCGACCAAAAGCGAACAGAAAAACAATATAATCAGCGAATACTTTGTGTTTGCTGTCGAGAATAAGGCTACATTTTGAAAGGCGGAGGAAAGGGCGATGGTGGGGGTAGAACTCTCCGCTCCCGAAATCATGACAAGCGAGCTTCTGGCATTTTCATCGGGGACGCACTTCATAAGTTGCGCTGTTATTTCAGTACCATCGTCATCGTTACACAAGATAAAGCGGACATGGGTGACGTTCCTATGATCTGAACATGGAGGCTGAGTCGTAGAAGATCGAGAAAACGAACGAGGTCCTGAAGGCTAGTGGCACGGGTAAGAAGACATGTTTATGGCTTGTTTTGTAGGCTACGTCCAGAGGCCAGACCCATGTAATGACAGCGGTCTTAAATTACGCGATAAGCTTCAAATAAATCTGTTTCATGTGTTTTTATGAATTGTTATTGCACCAAAAGTTTTCTTGTGAGAGTCAAACCAATCGGTTATTGCTATTCATTCGATGTTGCTGTAGTGCTTATAAAATAATGATTTATGGTAGATCAGTGTTTGTGTGTAAGTAATTTAACACTTTAAACGCGAAAACTGACAGCCAGCATCAATAGGCGCGGCCGCTGCTGATGGTCTATTCGCTCATGAACATTCTCTGGCGGAAGTTATAGGACACTGATAATAACATGCGACGCCACACCACCTTGTTGGTCTGTAGGCTAGCCCGTACAGCGGACAAAAACACCAAAGCACCTGACCTCCCGAGCGCGCTCTCAGCACGAGAACGAGCAAGTCTCGGTCAGCAAGGAGCGCGGACAAGTTACGTAGATAAACATCTACGTCAAAGTGAATATCTGTACGACTTAAAATGCAATGCCCTTTAGTTTAACATTCGACTATTAGAAATCATGTTGTGACACAGCGGTCCATGAGCGGTTTTATGCTAGACTAAGCTTCGAGTAGCCTAGGCTATATTGTAAGTTGAGTTGGGAAGGGTGTACGCCAGTAGTTTATGCACCTATTCATTTCTAACATAAAAATCTTTATTTAATATGTTAGATGTTTATTGGACAAAGCGTAGGGCTATGCGGTTTACTACTAATTTGGCCATTGTGATTAAAATTATATTATGTACTATGTTATAAAACTCAAATGTATTGCAGCCTGTTTGGTTCACTGACTTGGTCATGCAAGTATCCTGATGCGCCAAAGCGCACACCCCACAGTAGACCGCGGTCAAGGGATCTTTAAATAAAGTGCGTCACTTGCTCGGTCGCGATCCAGAGACACGTGGTAGAGTTGTGGAACAAAACACCGCCAACTTGAGTGATGTGACCCCACAGCTGGCGCCGTGGCATGAATCAGCGCTCTGCTCAAAACAAGCTAATTTTTCTACAGCTTATGGGTCGCTTAGCTAATAGATTAAACTGTGTCGCTGGCCACGTCACTCGCTCAATCGTGTCATTTTCTAAGTAAGGCGAATTACCAACAAAAAACGACTACAAGAGATTACTTTATTCATTTATTTCCAAGAAAATCAGCAAAGAACACAAGAACACAAGAAACAGCTGTTAGCACTATATCAAATGAACCTAGCAAAAAATCATAAGGATTTGGTCAGGCGAGTGTCAGTTGAAAAACATGGTAATTTTGGTCATGTTTCGAAGTAATTGTTAGGTCCTAATGTTGGTGTTGAAGGTTTACAGTAGGTTTGTGTCATATGTCTAAGTAAAATAATCAAAAGTTAAGTAGAACAGAAGCATTTGTGTCATAGGGCTAACACAGCCTGATGCCTAAGCTCTAATGGAAAGATTCTTGTCCCTATGCAGACTCCAGTTGAGAAGGATGTGTATATTGTTTTGTTGTTGAAGCAAGAGGGTCTTAACTGATGTCATCACAAGTGGTGTTTCGTAGTTAGTTTCGAAAGGATACCAATGTGACCACTTGGACTGGACGGGACACTCCAACAACCTGCTCACTCTCTCTAATGCGCACACACAGATCCCATCTCTCACTCTCTCACAGCTGTCAGCAAGCCGATGAGTCAACAGTGACAGGACAGTAAATGCAAATCCTGTGCCCATGAGGGGGAGAACAAACACTTCCTTTATATAAAAAAGCTGATGGAGACAAAGCAAGAAAGCTGTGGTTTCAGCTGTGCGTGTCATGTTTTGATTGCAGTAAAATGTCCACTAGTTCTTAGCTCACCATCCAGGTTAGAATAAAAAAGGAATGTGTGTGTCCATGAGTTTTTGATGTTTGTGAGATTATTTGTTTGTGTGTGTGAAAGAGAGAAAAATAGGGGGTGAGAGAGAGCATGTAATTGTACAGTCGCAAATATGAAAAATAAGCCTATACGTCTGGAATGTAATTGTGCCAGTTTGCGGATGTTCTTAGAGGGATGGGGAGGGTGATGACGCATGTTTGTCTAGGCAGTGGGTGTACAGTATATGTACGTGATAGGAGACTGTACTTAGCTCTGGTGCTAAACTGATATCGTGTTTGTGTGTTGTGTGTGTTGTGGTTGCAATGTGTTGCTTCTCTGTGGATTTGATTACTTATTGTGGACGGGGGAAGTGACGCAGGAAACATAGAACACACAACCCTGCAGAGAGCGAGCGAGAGAGAGAGAGAACAAGAGAGAGAAGTGATAAAAGGGTGGGAAGAAAGGAGAAATGGCTGCCAATGACTGAGAAAGGTTGCATGTATTTGTGTGTGTGTGTGGAGAGTTATGCTCTTTCACTGCAGCTGCTGCAGTGCAATGATGGGGAATTGATAACATTCGCAAACACACACACACACATGTGCAAAGCTTACCATTACTGGATAATGCGTGTACTCAAATAAATATAGACACATGGATTGACACTAAACAGATTGACACAAGATTGACATGAGGACAGATTGGCCAGTTTTAGATGCCAATGTTTTGGACCTTGGAGAATGTTGATCATCATTCTTTCATATCATGTACTGACTATTATATATTAGTATCAATTATCAATTACAGTTTCATCAGTTACTTATTGAAAAAGAGAGAGATGTAATCATGAGTTTAATCAATATAGATTAATACAAATATACAACCTAAATAAAGCCTGAAAATATTTTGTGTTATGTTAATGTTTGTGGAGAGTGTGGCAGTATGGTAGAAAGAGGCCGTGGAATAGTATGTCAGTTCTGCCAATGCAGTCAAACAGTCTGTGTTGTGAATTTTCATAAATACAAACAAAAATTATTGATTTATTATTATTATCATTATTATTATTATTATTATTATTATTATTATTATTCAATCATATTTTGCAAGTATGTATGAAATTGTAAATAGCTGTGTAATATCTAGAGCAAGTCATGAAAAAAAAGTACCGTAAACTAGTAAAAAAAGAAAAGTTGTGTGTGTATATGTGTATGTGTGTGTGTGGGGAGGGGGGTGGGGGGGGGGGGGGGGGGGGGGGGGGGATGTGGGTGTGTTTGTGTCTGTGTGTGTGTGTGTGTGTGTGTGTGTGTGTTCAACGTTTGTGATCAACCTAGTTATTACCTTTGCAGGGCATGTGTGTATGTGTACATGCGTCTGTTCAACACTGAGAAGACAGGACGTGGTGTTCTGTACACAGTGACCAATGATGTGAGCCAAACAGGGGAAGCACCTCTCAGAGTGTGTGCTGAGAGTCGGAGAGGAACTTAGACAGAGAGAATATGCTTGCAGACAAATCGTGTTAGTGTGTGTGTGTGTCTGTGTCTGTGTGTGTGTATGTGGAGGATATGATTCAAGGATTATATTGTCACTTTTAAAAAGTTTAAAAATGTAGTGAAATTGTGGATGTTGTCTGTATTGTGTATTAAAAAAAAGAGAAAGGGTGAAGAATGAGGTAAAGTGATAGTGTAGAGAGATGGGAATGGCCTACAGTATGAAAGTAAGAGTGGAGAGGCAACAGTTATGTCACTCTACTACTCCCAATCATTAATAAGCAATTATCTGTGGTTGGTTTCTGTCTTTATTCTTTTAATGTGGATACCTGTAAGAGATAGACAGTTTGAGGATCTTCTTCAAACATGCATCAGTGCTCTGCTAATGGCTTCTTTGGCTTATGGCTTCTTTGGCTTAAAGGAGAATTCTGTCAAGTTTTCCTTGTCTATTTAAAAGCTTCAAAGAAGAAATCTGTCAATTTTTTGTGAATTAAAACGCTTTAAAGGTCTCCTTCCAAAATAAACCGTTTAATACTTGATTTTTTTACATTTCCATAGGTCAGCCCAAGTTGCACTTGCATGCTGAACTTCAAAATGCTCTCCTACCCCTGTAGTTTGTATTCACCTGTGATAGAAAACAGCCGGGAAAAACGAGCGAATCGGGAAAGCCGTGCAAGTCTACGTCACTTTGAACATTAGCTATGCAGTTAGCCCGCCCTCAAGAAAACAACCACCACAAAATTAATGAAAATACGATGGAATGAGACCTTTAAAGAGAATGTTGTCAATTTTTCCTTGTCTAATGAAAGAGAAATATGACAATTTTTTATGTATTGAAATGATAAACTCTTTCTGTTTCAACCCATAGTCCTGTAGCTTGAGGTCAACGAATTCTGTTCAGTTACAAAAATAACTTGAAAATTGGATACAAAATAGACTAAATACCCAACTGGTAGCTGAAGTTAAAAATTGGGACAAGTTGAAGGTTCAGTTTAGCTCCCTCTATTTGGTTCATACCAAAATCGTTCATTATTTTCTTCTTACCAACAGCACTCAGTGATGTCGAACAACATGGCAGTAGGTTGAGTTATGAGTTAAGTTTTTAATCTGTGGCTGAGCCGAAGCAGGCATCCCTTCTTCCTTAACCCATCTTTCCCTCTCACCTGGTTCCAAGAGAGTACTCTGTAATTATCCTGCCCATATGGGAATACACACATGCCCAAACACACATACACACACACACACACACACACACACACACACACACACTCACACACACACATGCACACCTTTTCCAGGGTATGTCTGGGACAGGTCTGTCAGCTCCCACTGGGTGAGTGGTGATTATAATGACCCTATGTGGTGGGACAGCCAACAATTGTAAGATACAGATATGTGTGTGTATGTGTGTGTGTGTGTGTGTGTCAGCAAGTTGATGTATGACAAGAACGAGGCCTCAGGAAACCAGGGCAGATCCACTGAGTCACAGCCGTCTGCTAGAGACTGTGCCCCTGACTCCGCTCCCCTCCTCTTTGTCTTTCTGTCCATCTCTCTCTCTCTCTCTCTTTCTCTCTCTCCCTATATCCCTCTATCACCATTTCCATACAGTCATCCCCTCTTTTGCTCTCTATCTTATCTCTTTTTCCCTCATCCTCTCTTTTCCCATCTGACTCTCACTATGCTGGCAGTGGTGTGTATGAATGCTTCTTTCATGTATGCTGGTTGTCTAATGTTTCTGTTATTGAATGCGGCTAGCATGCCTAAAAATTGTGGGTACGAATCCTGCCTGTCAAATGTTGAGGCCTTTAGCAAGGCACTTAAACCTAATTTCACTTTTCCACTATAGTAGCTAGGCTACTCAAATCTACTCAATTAATTTTTGGTATAAGCTTGATTTGGTTTTCCATTACAAACGGGTATGACCAGGTACGACTGAAGTGGGTATGGTTAGCGGGTTCAAACCGGCTAGAGTAACCCTGGAAACATGCCTACGTGCTAAACTTAATATATTGTTGTAACCTAACTTGTTTTTGTTTTGTTCACTTAAAATAATGGCAGTAATGTTATCCATGGTCTTCATTTAGTGAAAAACCCATTTAAGAAGGATAGTTCACCAGCATTACCTTGTAACAACACGGTAGCTAGTGGTAGCTGCCTGACTTGAAATAAAAATAATTTTATCCAAATCTTAAACTTGCACCATCAGGTCTGAAATCATAATCAGAACACTTGCCAATAATCCGAAGAATAAAGAAAAGTTTAATAACTCCAAAAAGATTTCCACAGTTGTGCCATTCACTTCAGCGGAACATAGTTAACGAAGTATAGAAATACTGGCACCTCACTTCAGCATTCGCTGATGGCACGGTGTTCTCAAAAGCAGCCTGGTAGTTTGATGGTTTAGAATATTTCACAATGAATAACTGATTGACATACAAAGTTGATCTCACAGAATGCAGGGAAAGTTTAGCCTAGGCTTACAGCCACCCTCTTGAACCTATCAGCAGCCATCGGTCTGTTCACGCCATGTTTAGCATCGGCTTAGCCCAAATAGAACCTGACAAAAGCAAGTAAGAAAAATTATACTTGCTACAAGTATAACTCCCAGTGGAAAAGCAAAAAAAAGTAAGTAGAGGAGGGCTGTAACGGTGTAGTAGAAAAGCGGCACAAGTTCCTTAATAAGAGAATGACCCTGGATTAATTTATTGTTTACAAATGTATGTCGATTTAGAAAATAGTGTCTGCTCAATGCAAAAAACTGTGTGTGTGCGTTTGCATTAGAGACAGTAAGAGAAATAGGAGTACATATTCATTTTTGAAGGGACAATGAAGAGTACATCCAACCATAGCCTGTTGTTAGAGCTCACCATTGCCATTAATTTATAATATTGAGAATAATATTTCATTCATAAACACCAACTGTAATGGATCAAATTCAAAAACAACGTGGAATATTTTGTTTAACATGAGCATGTCAACGGGAAAAAGGTGTTTCCATGACTCACATGCACCCCGATTATTGCAGTGAACAGTGAATGATGGTTGCAGTACCATACTATGTGAGTGGTTTTCTGAGCTGGGCTGGGTGGGAAGACAGGATAACAGAGCAAAGTACAGATGTCCTTCAGATAAGACTAGTACGGTTCGCCCAGGAACCTCAGATGGGGCAGACTGACCCATCAACTGGACTTATAAGCACAATAGCGACTGTGTGCCTGTGTCATCCTGGGTGGTTCAGGTGAGATAGATACGGTGTCTGCATCCACGTAGTTTATCATGTTGTTCTGCTCGGTGTCCAAGTTAGTTCAAGGTCAAAGAAAAAAGAAGCCGCACACAAGAGCTGAATGATGTCAGAAAACTGTAAATTGTTGACAGTAAATGCCGAAACAATATAAGCAAGTGTTTAAGGTCTAGCCAGCAGTTTTCCCAATTCAATCTTGATCTTGTGTGGTTCAGCCATTACAATACATTACAATACTGTACATGTATGCATTTAGCACACACCTGTTGACTCACAATTGTAAAATATCAATTTGTTATGGACCAATTTGTTATCTCCCTTAGGGTTCAGTGCCAGGGCACATCGGTGGCAGATTCTGTTTTAAACTTGCATTTCCAGACTACTAGCATCCAAGCCAGCATACTTAACCCTTAGCTACTGCCCTTACCCTGAATTTGCCCAGTGTGTTGATTAATAATAACTTCAATTAGGATTGGGCAATTAATCGAAAGGTAATCGTAATCTACATTCAAAACCTATAATGAATCAAATTTTTCACATGATCCCGCTCTGTTAGGTTATTCCGCCGACATGTTGAGCATGGAGAGCTTACACACTGAAACAATTGAGATCTCCAACTTATAATAGTGAGCATGTTAAAATAATCGTTCATTATTCGTAATCGAAATAAAATGTTCAATTAATCGAGATTTTGATTTTAGGCCAAATTGCCCAGCCCTAACTTAAAGCCTCTATGTGTAGGATTTATCTTCTATTTATCTTCGTCTTTTATCAAAAATATATTTTTTATTTTAAAACTATAATGTAAAACGATGGTAATTACCTCCATGAATAAACTGTAGTGTTCCGGTAAACTTGGTAATTTCCATTTATATATAGATATGGCTGGGGACCAAAGAAGAATATCCATTTTGCGCCGCCATTTTCAAAAGTACGGGTTCTTGTAGGGGAGAGCAGTATCGTATATTCAGCTCCGCCTTTCGCGTTTCCGCTCAGAGACTGAGTAGCAGAAACTGAGATAAGAGCGAGCAAGCGAGCGTTCGGCCTCCGTAGCAAGAAATTAGGATTGTGGGAAGGGGAGGGCTAATACATTTTATTCAAACGTATGCAGTATACCACTTCGCCGATAGATGGGGAATTCTGATACGATCCTACACATAGAGGCTTTAAATAAAAAATAATCTTTAATGGTCAAAAAACAACATCTCTGAACAAAAAGAACAGTTTCTTTTGTAGATACAAATATATTAATTTCTTTTATCATTAGACTTCACATTCACACAATTTTGCCATCGCATAGCTAGCTTTGGTGGCCATCTTGGATTGATGATGTCATCAAACACTTTATACATTGATATTTTGAGGACAAGATCATAACTATAGTTATGTTTTGTAATAAACTAAAGTAGCTTCCATATAACATTTTGAGAAAATAACTGAAAAGATTTAATCTCATCTCAAATTGAATTAGGTTTATTGTCAACATACTGTATGTGGATGTTTCACATGAAAGAACCTGCAGTATCTGTGGAAGTCTTTGAGTGAATTTTTTTTCATTATGCATTAGTGACTACACTCTTACTGTAATAGTGAAAAACTAACAAAGTTTTCACAATATCTCTGTGTGTGTGTGTGTGTGTGTGTGTGTGTGTGTGTGTGTGTGTCTCCTGCCCTATCTGGGAAAAATGCCCTCTTTTGTGTCTGTTTGTATTTTCACACAAAAGTGTATAAACGGTTGCAGCACGGTGTCTGTATCAGATTCACTATGTGATTTTGTGAAGATTATCGTCTGTGCTCTGACTCCACGTGCAAAAAGGGGACACAAACACACACATGCACGTGCACACACACACATACACACACACACACACAAACACACACAGAGGGTACATTCTGTCTCTTACTCCTTTTCTGCATGCCATCTCTTACTTCCTGATTGGCCTACATTGATAAAAAGGGACTTGGCAAGGCGGCCATTTTTAGCCTTCCCCATAGCCTCTTCCCCTGGGCCAGAGAGAGAGAGCCAGAGATCTCAACTCAGCCTTTCAGTCTGTAAGGAGCTGCCCCCTCTTGAATTTAACACACACACACACACAATTCTGAGCATGTTGCTAGGAGCAAAATTATACTAATTAGATGTTCGCCAACTTGACCATTATAGCTATACCAAGCTATACAAAATGGCATAATGGTAATACTATAAGGGCATCTTTCCATGGCAACAGAAATGGCCTTTTCTGACAATGCCAAAAATAGTTCTCGGACAGGGCCTAATTTAAGCGGAAGCATTAGATAAGTGTACAGACAATTTATTAAAAACACTTTAAATAAACAATGCTTTGTTTACTAAACATGTTGAATGTGAACTTGAATTTACTGTTTTTGATGCACAACCATTTCCCCTTGGGGATCAATAAAGTATCTATCTATCTATCTATCTATCTATCTACCTTTTTTCGCCCTTTTGACTATCTGTCCATTGAAAATCAATCAACCACACACACACACACTCCTGAGGTTGGCTGTTTTAATGTCAAGGATGGAAGCTTAACCAAACTTAAGAGCAACATTGTACGTCACCAAACGTCACCAAGCACTGATCCAAAGTCAGGGATCCTTCAAATTAAATGAAGGGCCTAGTGCTTCATTCTTAGGATTTTTGAGGATGCATTGATGTGTTCCATTTGATTCCTGCATGGACAGTGAATCCCCACGCTCCTTATGTGTGCTGAAAGTGTATGTGAAATCTATTACTCAGATGACCATTTATTCATAGCCAATTCATATTCAAAGACAATTTCCATAAATTCTATATTGCTGTATTTTTGAAATTGTTCATAAAAGTTGCATTATTATACCCCTTTTGATGCAGTCGTAAATCATGCTTGTGCGAATCGTTAATGGATTTTGTATTTGCTAGACAGTTCTGTTGTGCCTGCCTGATATTGTCCCATTTGCAGTGCATCTGTCAGTTAGCTTTTATGGCTAGCCTCATTTAACGACATAAGATCAGTTCTTTCATGAATAAAGGCAGAATTTTCTTTTACAGACTGCATGAGATTGTAGATTATAGTTGTAGTGCTTATACTGATAGTCTTGTATTAGTATCAAGTAGACACATACATTTAAATGTCATTTTTTACTGAAAATAGTTTTGGAGTGTGGAGTGTGAAGTTTTTTCCCCTTTTCTGTATGATCAATGAGGCAGATACTCATGTTCATTGTCAGCAAGCTGGGGGTCATGTTTGCTCTGGCACAGACGTTGGCAAATGGTGCCAAAGCTTCCTGCTGGTTGCTCAAGTCCTTCTTGAGAATTTTTTGCTGTTAGCATATAAAGAATAAAAAGCGGTGTGTGTGTGTGTGTGGGGGGGGGGGGGGGGTGTAAGTGTGTGTTCATCTGTGTAAATCTGTGTGTACATGTTTGTGCCTGCTTGATCAGTAACCAGACCTACACCTAAATCACTCTGACACCTATTGACACACACACACAAACTCACACACACTCACTCCGGCACATGAAAGTAACTCCACCTCCTCACCTGATAGAAAGCAAAGTCATCATGACCAGGCTGTATTTCTCAGGGGGAGGGAGGGAATGAAAGAGTAAGGGAGAGAGAGAAAGAGAGAAGGAGGGAGTAGGAGGAAGGAGGAAGAGTCGCAGAGAGGGAGGCGATCTGTCTTTAGGTCAGGGGCTCTCATCGGACCTGGGATACATCGACTTCCGGATCTTTATTTGGCTTAGGATTTTGACTGGCCGAGTCTTGTGCCAGACACGTAGGCAGGCACTTGGCAAAGTTTACTGCTCATTATGCCTTTGGCTAAAACACACACACACACACACACAGCGCTTCACAATATGTTCCTGGACACACATGGACAAGCAATTTGTTTGAGGACACACCCAGGCAGGGCTCACAGACAACACACACACACACACACACCAGCAGACAAGTAACTCACAAGCTATTTGTCACAGTAGTCTGTATATACACCTGATACTCTGTAGTGTGTAGGAGATTAAGGTCCTGTTTACACGCATCTAGACATTTTATAAACAAATTTTCTTTATCTGTTTATTTTATGATTGCGTTTACACAAATCCACATATTCTGAAATACAGAAAATCTAGTGTTTAAAAAAAAAACATCCATATTGTTTTGTGTGCCAAAACCTATTTACATGAAAACAAAAGGCCCGAACTTTTACTAAAATCAAAATGTGTAAACAGGACCTAAGAGTATGCCATTTTCTGTGTTATGGTGTAACTGACGGCAGTGCCCATACTATGAATGGGCCAGGTGTCCACCGGGAGCTGGGTTGAATCTGACCTTGCCGTCATTTCCTGATCCTATCCCTTCTCTCTCTCTCCCACTCGTTTCCTGACTGTCTCAACTGTCCTGTCTGGCAATAAGCCCAAAAAATTCACTTTGGAAAAGTATGACATTGTCACAGGTCATGAAACTGTAAAGCGTTTAATATTTCAATTTCAAGTTGAACAAATCAACCATTAAATTATTTTTTTTTTTGTCCACAGTTTAACTGATGAGGAAATGACAACAGCTACATTAATAATAGTCAGAGATCTATGTTTCTGTTGCCCAATGTTAATAGCTGCAAATGATTGCCTCTAGCAATATGTTGTAAATATCTGCAAAGCAAATTGGATTTCCAAAGGCTAAGGTCCACTATTTTAGCTCTGTGACCCACACAAAACGGCTTTACCACCCACTTTTAGGTTTGACCCAGCAGTTAAGAAACACTCTTAGAATATAGTATATTTATATCTTAGAAAATTAAGTTAAAAATTTAGTTTTTTTTTTTTTAGAATGTAGACGATATAAGAAAATGTAATAAGATGATGCTTATAATTTGATTAGCATTTAGTCACATTTCATGCTTTTGGCTAGTTACCATAAGAAAAAAAAAACATGCATCTACTGTAAATAAACAGAACACGACTTCATCTTCAAGGACCTTTCTCCCTGTATCTGTGGTTACGCATGAATTCATGTGCTTGTGTTTGCTTATGTGTTTGTGCTTGTATATCTGTGTGTGTGTGTGTGTGTGTGTATATCTGTGTGTGTGGGTGGGGAAAGTTATTTGCGCCCTTGTTCCTGGTGCAGTCACGCCCCAGTGGCCCTCTCTGTACTGTAGCCTACAGCAGTGTGTGTACGTGTCTGAGGCTATGTGTGTATGAGTGTGTGTCAATTACACATTGTGTGTGTGTGTGTGCCTTTGTGTGAGGGGGAAGCCATTACTGTGTATTTCAGGTCCTTCGCTGTTAAACCCATAACTATCCTGCTTGTGTTTCTCTCACTGTCTAGTCTACCCCCTCTCTCTTTCTCTATCCTTCTTCTCGCTCTCCCTCCCTCTCTCTCTCCATCTCTCTCTCCTCTCTCTCTCTCTCTCTCTCTCTCTCTGTCTCTCTCTCTCAGTCATTGCTGTCGTAGCCCTACTGTAGGATTGTGTCCTCATTTTCACTCACTCACTGTTCTCATTCCATCTCTGTCCTTATTCTCTCCCTCTCCATTACCCCGTTTGCCACCTCTCTCTCTCTCTCTCTCTCTCTCTCTCTCTCTCTCTGCCCTCCTCCACCACCACTTGTCTCTTTCTGTCCTGTGGTCCTGTTTTTACATTGTTATATAAGAACCTGTCCACTTGTTTTAGACTCAAGTGTGTTTGCATGCCAGTGTGTGCATGCATGTGTGTGTATGTGTGTGTGTGTGTGTGTGTGTGCTGGTTTGTCAGTGCAGTTAAGACTGCAGGAAGTTGTGTTTTTTTGCTCTCTTTGTATGAATTCTTTTCTGCATCTTCTCATCTGCCAAGTCCCAATAAATCAAGGATGGTAGTAGTTGCTGTGGTCCAACCTTTTTCCACTAGAGGGGGCAATGGTGTCAAATCCAGAGTTTTTTTTCCCTGTGTGGTCCTTCAGCTGTCAGTTAAAGCACCAGCATTGCTGGTCATGTCAGCAACATTGGGCTCTGTTTTGATATAAGAATGTGTGTGTTTATGTGTGTGTGTATGTGTGTGCGCGCTTATGAGGGTGTTTGTGTGCATGAGTTTGTGTGTGTGCGTGTGTGTGCGTGTATGTGTGTATGAGAGTGTGTTTGTGTGTGTGTGTGTGTGTGGGGGGGGGGGGGTTGCATAAAGATCATAATTGTAATCTATGTCTCTGGATGTGGTTAGTATGTTGTAAGTTAGTGTATTCTGCGTATAGCCATTGAAAAGAGAATAATTTGATGTGTGGTGTGTGTGTTAGCTTTCTCTTTTTTCTCTTTCGGAGTGTGTAAAAGGCACTCTGAGTTACATCAGCCTGTAGACTGATATAACACACTCAACCTTTAGCCTGGAGAGTGGAGTTTTCAGTTTGACACAAATCGCACACAATGACATCACATGTTTGTGTGCGTTTTTGTCCATGTGTCTTCTACGACAACTTGCTGTCATCTTTTTATTTATTGTGTGTGTGTGTGTGCACATGTTTAGGTTTTCAGCTAAAGAAAAACATTTCTAGATGTGTAGAGTGTCAGTATGACTGTAGTCAGCAGAAAGTGAAAAAAGGGTTATTTGAGCAGAGTAACCTGCGCACCCTGACTGCATAATTACAGCAAAGTGGTTTATGTCAATAGAGTGAAGAAGCCCATAAACTTGTGTGGTCTAATGTGTTAGTAACAGATCGCTGCAACCCCAAGAAACTAAGCAAACAAGCAACTGGAATGCTTATAGCGTTCTTCAGTGTATATTATCACTAGTAGTAGTAGTAGTAGTAGTTGCCGTAATAACAGTAACACAAGTGTAACAACAGCAACAACAATAGTAATAACAACAATAATAAGCAAAACATTACTATTATTATCATTATTATTATTATTATTATTATGAGTGAATGTTAATCACTCTGTTTCACCCTGTCCAACATTTTCCTCATTTCTGTTTTATGCTGAAGAAAGCAGCTCATTCTGCTTTCAGTCTGGTTTTTAGTTGGTCTCCTTCAGTTTTGAAAGTTTAGATTAGTTTGGCATTCTTTTACGGGACACTCAACTCAAACAATGCGGCGCTTCGACAGACATGTTTGTCAATGAGACAGAGAAAGATGTCTGCCTAGCAAGCATCTCTCCGTCTCCGTGGATATGCAGAAACAGAAGAACAGAGGAAAACCGAAACTGTGAAAGTGACAGTAAGATGTGGTGCACACACTAGTCTACGGTATCAGAGTATCTGTTGGCAGTATGTTTACTTTTATTATTGTGCATTATTTATGTGCTTTTATTTATTTTTCTTCTCTTATAGCCTATATATTTTCTTTTTTAATTTTATTTAGTAATTTCACTTTCACAGAATTTCAATGTATGCGACAAACAAACTCATATATCTTTGAAATAATATATGGAGACCAGGGCCAAAAGACCAAGTGTTTTTGTTGTGAAAAGGGCCACCACCCTTGGCTTCCGCTATTACAGCAGTGCAGTGTGTGTCTTTTTTTGGTGAACTTTGCTGAACTTATTTAATGGTTAATAAATTCTTAAAAAGTGATACAGCAGGCTGTCCAAAAGTGTCCAAGAGTAACCTATTACTGATTAGAAAGTATTATTTGTGGACTCAAGGCTTAGTCATGTTTACCTTACAAAAGGCAGAGATTTCAGTAAAACCTTAGACATGGTGATTTTTTTTTAATTGTGTGTGTATGTGTGTGCAGGGGGGATACTCATCTCTAGAGACTGACAGGTTGGATAACAAAGCTTCTTTTACTTGGGCACTGCCTGTAAACAGAAGCTGATTGGCCCACACAGGCAAAAAGGCTGTTTCTGATTGGTTCAGCTGTTTTTCGTGTCTCCACATCAAAATCACTGTTAATTTCTGCTGGTTGCTGTCAACAATCTTATTGGCTCACAAGCCCATACCTTACCTGATTGGCTGCCCTCTTTTAGTCCAGTTCGAGGCAGTTCGCAAGAACTGGCACTTCACAATGCTGTGTCACCATAGCAACATCCCAGGGGTCAGTCACTGGTAAAACAGGCATGACTCATTTTGTAATAAACTTTGGGAGAAAGAGTGTGATGAAAAAAGAGAAAAAGGGGAGAGAGAGAGAAAGAGTAAGAGCCTGAATTGTATGTGCTCAAGATTAACTGAATGTAGCTGAGTATTGAGTGAAATGAAAGTGAGGCCTAATAACAAACAGTATGGTGCATTGGATAAGAGAGAGTGTGAGAAAAAAGAGAGAGATGGAGTCAGACAATAAAACAGAGAGTAAAAGAAAGATAGAGAGAGAGAGACAGAAAGAGAGAGAGAAAGCAAGCAAGCTTCAAGTGATACAACATAGGTTGTTCCAGCAAAGACCTGCTTGATGACTGAGTATCTCTCTGTCTCTTCCCTTTTCATTCCCACTCTCTCCACCCCTCCCTTTCCTTTCTCTCTCTCTCTCTCTCCCTCTCTCTCTTCTTTCTCTCTCACTCTCTCTCTCTTTCTCTCTCTCTCTCTCTCTCTCTCTCTCTCTCTCTCTCTCTCATTCTCTCCAGTAGGACATGTGTATGTTGGCCCTGAGCTGAGCAGTTCTGTGCTTTCTCCTTGACCCACCACTGAGCTCCACTTTCCTTCCTCCCATCACCACGGGAAAACTGCTGTGATTGACATCTGTAAAGAGCGCACCCACCCTTGGCCGGGATGGGAGGAACGTCCGTGACACACCAGTGCTGAGTGCACAGCCGACCGGGTGGTGAATCCACAAAGGAGATGGGCTCTGTGAGTCATTCCTTTTTCTATCTCTCTTTATCTATCTGTCCATCTTTGTGCCTGTCTTTCTGTCTATCTGTCTGTCTGTCGGCAGGTGAGTTGAAAGTGTTTAATTCGCTTTACCCCTTGAAGTTAGTCAATGTTTGACGCAGTCTTTTTAAAAAAGCTCAAACGCTTGCTGTGTCTCTTTCATCCCACTCCTCCTGCTGAGACAGGGTTGTGCAGTCCAGTGTGAGGCAGGTTTTTGATATTGGATATTTTTGAAGTTTCGACTTAACAAGTTTTGATTGCAGTAGTGACCTGCTGTGGTTGGTTGGGTGGTTGTTTGGCTGGTTGATTGCTTGGCTGGAGGATTGATAGATTTATAAATAAGTGAAGTGACTTTGATCATTTTTTAAGACACTAAATGTGAGATTAAATAAGAGATTGACTGACTAAAGAATTGAGTGAAGGAAACACCTGTGCAAATAAAAGAACTTATTACAGCCAGGGAAAAGAAGGAGAATAGAAGAAGGCCAATATGGCCGCCCCACAACGGCCCACCTGATATTATATTTACTTTTTCTTAATGGAGTGCCTTTGACCTGCTTTTCTCAAGTCTCGATTTTTGCCCGGCCTCAAAAGAGGACCTGTTAGGACCATACCTACTTCTACTGTTCCTACTAGCTCCTTCAGCATTTTGTCTTTTTTGGTCTAATTACAGCAAGGGTAACAATTTTTGACATGTTTAGGCCCACAGCACACATTCCACAAAGATGTCTAATCACAGTTAAAAAAAAAAAAAAAACAATGTCTTAGAATTTCACAATAGGGCCATTTTCTAAACAATAAGGACAGTTGTCCAACTAAAAGGCTCCGTTTGATTGCTACTATGTCTTGACTAAGTTCTGCATGTAAACGTAGTGTGCTAAACACCTCAAAGTCTGATAGATCAAAGACTTAGACCTTGTCTACGTGTATGTAGATATTTTTATAGTTGTATATTTTTTTCAGTTTATTTTTTTAAAGTAATTTTCACATAAACAACATAATCTAGCCTTCTGTAAACAGTCTCTTAGTTTGCTATTGTTGCCTTAGTTTACTAATGGCCTGGCTTGGTCTAATTTGAAGTGGGCCCAGCATTAGGAGACTTTCTTGTAATTGGTATCCATTGACTCTGCTGAATTGTGAACTGAGTGTGTGTGTGTGTGTGTGTGTGTGTGTGTGTGTGCGCACGTTTTGAGAACCTGGGTCACTGAGTTCCCCCTGCTCATCTTGGCTTATCTCTGACTGACTCCTTAACAAACACACTCACCACAGTTGTCATGGTAATACAGTGAATCTGCGAAAGCTGAAAGAAAACCATCTGAATGTGTGTGTGTGTGGTGTGCGTGCGTGTGTGTGTGTGAGTGTGTTTGTGAGATTGCTAAACAGACACATGCCCCCGTTTGTGTGTGTGTGTGTGTGTGTGTGTGTGTTTGAGATCGCTAAACCTTGAGGAAAGCATTGTATGTGAGAGAGAACATATAAGCTCATTTGAGTTACATGGATTTAGTTGTAGTGCAAACACATGTATGATCAGACACATGCCCCTGTGTGTGTGTGACTGTGTGTGTGTGTGTGTGTGTGTATGTTGTAGTGATCAGACACATGCCCATGTTTGTGTGTATGTGTGTGTGTTGTAGTGCATAGACTATTTTATACCCCATACCATACTACATGTGTGTGTGTCCTCTAACTTTGTCTGGCGGATGGTGAAGGAACGCTCGGTGCATCATTAAGTAGTGGCACACTGTCCATGAACATTAATGCCCATCACCAGCCATGCAATTTGTTGGCTCCACGGTGTGTGTGTGTGTGTGTGTGTGT
>JAGFZM010001584.1:286331-301914 GCA_017657215.1 Limnothrissa miodon
GTGTGTGTGTGTGTGTGTGTGTGTGTGTGTGTGTGTGTGTGTGTGTGAAATTAAAAAATTCCACGAAATTGCTTTATAAATATCTAAGTCATACATTTAGTAACGTCTCTTATTCTAAAATTAAGTGCCTTTAGAAGGCTGGTAGCGCCCATTGGCAAACATGAATACAACACAATAAACCTTCCACACCCAAGTTTGACCTGAAAGTTCACGGCTTCAAGTATCTTTTGTTATCGGATATATTAACTCCTCCCATAAATTCTGGTCTCCGAGCAACCCTTGCCCGAGGCTTGTTCTCATTGGCCACTACAATATTTCCGCCATATTCAAACTTCCGTCCGCATCAGTTTGAATTTTTCCCACTGCACTGTCTATTGTTATTTCTAGTCTAAATTTGGACGTTTTTATTAGTTTAACCACACTCCACACTGATTCTAGTCCAGATTTTCAATGGAGGAGACTACTGAGCCGCAGGTTGAGATTCCGGAGCTGAGTAAACTGCCGAAAAAGAGAGGAGGCTCCAAGAAAAGAAACTCGACCGTCTTGGACACAGAAACGTCCCCCGAGATCAATAACAATGCGAAACGGTGAGGAGGGGGACATGAAGTATCCTACATTGGTTTCGGTGTCACATTTGCCTTGTGTTACTCGAACACGTTGATAACTGCTTAGTTTTACCGTATTACATTTCAACGGAATTGTTAGTAGTTTCAATGTGTATCTGAAATTATTGGCGTTTTTCTACACTAACGTTCGCCGCCTAAAGTATCGATAGCTACCATAACAACTAACGTAAATGCACAAAGTTAGAATAGATCAACCATCGTTACGTTTATTTGTCTAACCTGCCTACGCTCAAATTAGTCTGTATGTCACCATTTGCGTAAATATAGTAGCTCGCTGCACACTATAAATGCCGTGTCGATTTGTAACTGTCAGTGAATGAGTTTCTGCAGGGTGGGATGTCCTAACGTTACATCGTTCACACTAGCTGACAGAAATTGAAGATTGCGTAAACTCAAAAGGTCAAGTAGTTTTTCAAGATAGCTAATAAACTATAAACACAATGTGGTTTGAAGTTTTCCAACCAGATTATTTTCAGAGAAACTCTAACCAGGCGCAAAGTCAGTGCATATTTAAAACGCTTTTTCCCAGCTAGGATGACAGTCACCGCGCAGTGGCGCTGTAGACCTATGATCCGCAGAGTCATATTAAAAGGCGCTAATGATCTGTTAAACCAACGCGTGTGTGCGGCTGAGCAACTCTGAAGATAACGTTACTAGTCTACATCTAAGATTCATCATGTGAGCAGCAGGGCATGTGATGCTGAAGTAACCTTTGCTCCCTGTTTCATATCTAGGCGTGAAGATGACTTGTTTGGCACCAGTAAACACACACATTAATATGTTCTACATATCCCCCTTCAAATTCTTACTCACACAAAATGTATAGTTTATAGTTTTTAGCTGGCTTCATTGCAAAGAGTTAAACAGAGGCTGAGGTTTCAGAGCTCTCTATTTAGACATAGAAAGAAGCCCACTTCTAGACCCCCCACAAAGTGGCTCTGCAGTATTGATGGAGGAGCATCTGACCTTTGAAAGCTCATAGATAAGATGACACATGCTTATGTCGAAAGTTATGTAATAAAATGTTCCAGAAAAACAGACAGGGCCAAACAAACTCCCAGCATGAGGTCAAGGGTGATGTGGTGGTATTTTGAGCAGGGGAAAATGCTTGGGTTTTTGTTGGCAGCGAGTGGCATTTTCCCTCCTCAACATGGCTTTCCATGGCCTGTGCCAATGTTTCTGCCTGTTTTTAACTGACCTGGGTAACATGGGAACACAATTCCATTTTACGCAGGTGGCGGAGGGGGATTGTGTGTGTGTGTGTGTGTGTGCGCGTGCATGCATGCGTGTGACAGGACCCAAAGTTGCCAGATTGTTGTCAGAGTGTTCTCTGCCATTGAAGTTTATCAATCATGCTCTTGATTTTACTGGTCTTCATAAACGTGTCAGTGGTCAAACACGAGTGGTTTGACTGTTTAAAACCACTGCTGGTCATATCACCCTGTGTAAACGGTGATTGTAAATACCACTTTACTAAAGCTGTATTAGGTTAATGCTATACTGAAGAAGGGTATTGGACATCTAGGCAACAGTGATACTGAGTCTTTATAGTTCAGAAGTGCATGGCCCCTCAGCTGACTTGGGAGTACATGAACTTCACTGAAAGACCGATCAAGCGTTTATTGTGTGTGTGTGTGTGTGTGTGTGTGTGTGTGTCAAGTTGAATGAGGACTATTGACTAGGCCTACTTTTTGTGTGAAAGTCACTTCCTCTGCAGATAAAACAGACTGGTCAGTGAGTGAACACCTAGACTAGTTAATAAATAGATACACTACAGATACAGTAGGTACATTGTTCTTAACACAGATGTTAAGAACAATTTGGGTTTGGGTACTGTTTGGGTCTGTAGTAGGGATGTAAATGGTTAACCTTTAACCGGTAAAAAAAAAAAAAAAAAACATAATCGGTTAAAATGATCTGTTACCGGTTTAAAAATGAGTCGGTTTGATCTGTCAAACATTTGTTTATTTACAGAAAAATAGAATACTCATCTTTTTTGAACTGCAGAGTGGCATCACATTTTCAGAGTGGCAAATTGAATTTACAAAAGCACCCAGAGTATTCTTTAGAGATCAATTGAACTAGCTATATGAGATGCGGAAGTGCAGTGAATATTCAAAAAAAATAAATAAACCCGTGTTAAAATTGTATTTTGACGGGTGTAAAATTGTATTTTGACGCTGCCATAACTAGGGCAACAAATAAACAGGCTAACCAGTTTTTAACCGGTTAATGATATTTTTTTTTTTTACATCTCTAGTCTGTAGGGGTAATTCAATGTTTATCTAGATGGCCTTGGTGAGCATTTGAAGCTTATATGTGAGGCATCGAGAAATGAACCTTTTTGCAACACATTTTGGTGAAAAGCTTCAGCACAGCCTCATCTTGCCATTACTAGTTTATAGGCTACATTTTAGGTGAGCATTTTATCCAAGTGCTCAGAGCACTTCTTTTACAATTTCATGGCTCACATTTACGTATACACTCTCATACCTATGACTATCTATACACTCTTGATACATACTCGCGACATCAGTCACATTGCAGCGGCGTTGATATCTCTTCACTCATTGTTTTTATCAGGCATCCCCATTGTCTTCAAACTTACACTGGAAGTTTGTGGTTGAGCATCTAGCATCAAAATCATATAGCTGATATCTTAGTTGAAATGTCCAGACTAACCCATATTCTCATTTAAGCTAAACTCAGAGATTGCTTGCAATAAACGGTACTGAATTACTCCACTTGTGAGACAAATGCAGATATACTATAAGACTATATCTTTTTTTCATCATTATTGAGTGGAATCTGTGTTGAAATCTTTGAGTGTCTTTTTACATGTTGGTGATTTCCAGAACAGTGAACTGATGAAAAATGAAAGCAAAAGCTAATCCTTTGCCCAAGTTTACGGGCACAGTTAGTCACTACAGGACATTGACGTGTGTGTGTGTGTGTTGTGTCTTGTCAGGATCCAGAAGAACGTGCTGTATAGTATACACTTTCCAGCAGTCTCGCACTACACTGACTCAAACTATGGCAAACTCACTCTGTAGACAATGTTCACACACCTTGCTCTTAAATGAGTTCTCGCATCTTCTATGAAATTTTAAATGAGACAAATGTCGGCTACAAACCCTTAAAGATGAATAGGTAGGCTAAGTGTTCAAGGCTTAGGGCAAGAGAAGTTATTCAAAAGGAATTCAGCCCATGTTGTTTCTACATGACATTTAAATGTCATCAGCTGCATGGCCCCATGCAAATATTGTAAGTTGTCCATGGTACAGCGCTACAAGTGTACTAACAGCAACACCCGCCACAGAACTCCATGCAGTGGAACATACAACTGTATGGCTATTGTTGTCTGTGTGCCTTGCATCCAGTGACACTCCTGGGTACTGCTCTGGGTCAGTAAAACCGACACTGCGGGGAAATTAGCCTCTTCACCTTAATGATAGCCTATTTCCGTCCACACAGACTAACAATAAGTTTAAAACGTCATGGCTTCTGATTGGTGGTAAACCTTTGTACCACACTAAAAATTGTGATTAGAGTGAATCCAATGATGTCATTGTACCTGTTGTTGTTACAGTTGTTGTAGTATAAGCGTTTATTCATAATAACATATAGTGTAATATTTATTTGTCTCTTCAGGCAAAGATCTTGGATACTGAACCCTCTCTGCTTCTAGTCATCATTCTTAATCAGGCCTTAATTGAGGATATGTTTAGGCCTTCTGAACAGTGTTCTTGTTTTTAGTCATTTTGTTAAGTACATTTTGTTTGTTTGCTTTAATTCGCTTTTTTGATAGATTTTTCTTTTTGTTCCATTTGAGTATTGTATAATTTTTATGATCAGGGCATTGCTGAAAAAGAGCTCAAAGCTCAGTCAATTTCCCTGAATAAATATGGTTGGTGATTCTTGGTGTGTGAATTGAGTCAAACTCAAACTATGGCAAACTCACCAGGCCTAGTCTGTGTGGGTTATTTCCTCATTTCAGACCAGAGGAATTTCACCTTCAGTCCGGATATGAAGGTGTGCAATTTAATTTGCTTTACATGGTTCATCACACCATGTGAAGTAAATTGGCAGTGAGGAGCGAGACAGAGAAAGAATGAGGGTGGGGGTGGAAGGATAGGTATCTGACTGTGCCTTAGCTGATACTTCACCCCCTGAATGTTTTTCTAGGGCCGTGCAAAGATTCCTTGGTGTGTGGTTGTGTGTGTGTGTGTGTGGGCCGTAACTGGAGCTTCATTGGCGGATTGGCATCGCTTAGATACACACACATGCACGCACATGCACACAAAAATGTCAATCTACGTAACCATGTTGACGGACATGGGAAGCTGTGTGTCTGTGTGTGGTGTGAAAGCAATGTCAGGTGAAGACTTAAATGAAATACCGATGTGTATGTGATTGCCTCAGATGCTATGGTGTTCCTCTGAATTTCGAGCTGTTGATTTCATGACGGGAAGCTTGCACATAGTCCCTGAAGACTCCACCTTCATCCTTAGGCAGGATGTTTCTCAAGTGTCTGATGGCCTTCTTTGGAATAATCACAATCAGCGACGCTGTCTGTTATTTTTACCTCACTTGTTTATGTTTACCTCACTTGTTTGTAGATTCACTGTTTTGTCCATTTTGCCAGAGAGTTGTTTGGACACTTCACTATAATATTTGCATATTGACAGTTTGTCAACACTTGTTTTTAGAGTGAACAGAGGAGGCGTAGCCTGGGCTTTGCCAAGGCAAGAGGTTCAGTTGCTTGTCAACACACAGTGACCAAGCTGACTTCAGACTTTGTTTTAAATTTTATAAAAACAAAAACTAGCTTTACTAGCTTTGTAGTGACTCTGATGGTGAGATCAGTCATTATGAGGAGAATAAAAAACTCTGCCTAACGGTGCGTTTCCACTGTGGGCGAATTTCACTCACCTGTCATTGAAAATGAATAGGGGGCGAATTTCGCCCTGTTGTGGGCGAATCGCAGAGGCAGGTGAATTGAAGTTGGCGAATCTTTAACTTTATGCAAATTTGTGCAGGGCGGTAACCAATCAGACAACTGTGTGTTTTGACTAGGCGGGAGAAACAAAAAATTGCAAACAGTATTTCGGCGCCCAGGGGATTTTCTGCATAAAAACGGATTTGTTTAATTAAAGGGTCTATGGACCGCAGTTTGTGTGTAATCATGTCCGATTGTGTTTAATATGATAAACAAACTTTATCAAGACAACTAGAACACTTAACAGTTCCAACTGAAGTTAGCCGAAAGCTACATGGCTAACGTTGCTGCACACTGATGGCCTAAAATGTGTAATGGAACAAAGATTGGTGTCAAAAATAATGTTGCACAAAAATAAGAACACATTGCCGTTTACAGGTCACACAAACATATTTGGGGTAAATTCATCACTGTAAATTTATCCAGAAGCTTCTCACGGTTTAGTTTAGGTAAGCTGCTAGGCTAACTTTAGCGCGCCTTCTGTTTGCAGTTGGTGGGCAGCCTACTGTAGAATATTGCTTGCTACGACCAGTAAACGTCATGTTACCTTGGCCACTCCCAACGGCGAAATATGATAAGCGAATATTCGGCAAGTGAACGCTGTGTGGAAATGTACCGTAACTGCTCAACGGCACCAAAGCTAACTGACCCATTTGTAGAGATGGGACTAAGTCATTGCTTTGCAAGTCACAAGTGAGTCTCAAGTCTATGCCCTCAAGTCTCAAGTCAAGACATGCAAGTCCCAATTCAAGTCCAAAGTCATTGCTTTGCAAGTCACAAGTAAGTCTCAAGTCCTGCAGTTGGATTTTCGAGTCCTTTCGAGTCCTTTCAACCACAGGGTAATGACATATTTACATTGATTTCTGCTTTTAGAATTTGTATTTATTAAAACAAGTGCAACTGAAATTAAAATATGGCGCTGCACACACACATACATACATGCCCTGAAATGCGCTGAACATAGGGTTGCAAAATTCCGGGAATTTTCAAAGTTGGAAACTTTCCATGGGAATTTATGGGAATTAACGGGAATTAATTGGAAAAAAATGGAAATTATCTCAACTAAAGGTCAGGGACATAAAGATAGTTGGTAGAAAATAATATTTTTGCAGTCTTGGCTAAAACTATGAGATGTGATATGCATAAAGTTGAGTAGCCTATAATTTGATATTCTTTAATCACAGGGGCATAACACACTTCTTAATGCAGGGCTATTGAGGCCGCACCTCCTATATGCATTGTGCATCCTACCATCACATCTCAATGCTTTCTAGAATTATGGACTGCTAAAGCAACCGTTATGAGCCACATACAGTCACTGATACAGACATGTGAGGCTACACATTTGAGGACTACAAACAGTTAAGCAAGTTATGATGATATAACTTAGATGATATTTGTTCTAAAATCCCAATCAAAATATGAATTGCTAGCTCATTGGTAAGGCAGATATGTTAAAGGTAAGCTAGCTAGCACCTTTGTATTAAAGAAGTTAGCTTATCATGGTGCTAGATAGCACAAAATGTTCTGTTTCTTCTGCGTCCTGCTAAACAGTTTTACATAACCACACCTGATTTCATACATCATTTAAATGTTTTGATAGCCCTTTCCATTTGTTCAGTTTACAATCTACATATTTTTCTTATTTAACAGAAAAATGCTATATTTTTATTTTAATTGTATCTTTTTGGCAAAAATCTCTTCTTATGACAAAATATGTTGTTGGTATATGAGTCATATGGTCTATGTTTCTTAAAATCATCCAAAATTTCCAGTTAATTCCCATAAATTCCACATATTTCTATTTTTCTAAATATTCTAAATATTTCTAAAATTCCCAAGCTAAAGTTTCCATGGAAAGTTTCCGGAAAGTTTTCAGAAATTTACCGGATATTTTCCACCCCTTTGCAACCCTAGCTGAACATAACTCTGACCATTGCCTATTAATGCTCTTTGTTGCTATAAAACATGTCTTTTGTAAGCTTAAGGTTTTGAGGAAAGAACTTGTCAACAAAGTCTTGTTAAGTCGAAATGCTCAAGTCCAAGTGAAGTCATGAGTCACTGATGTTGAAGTCCAAGTCGGGTTGCGAGTCTCTTTACAATTTTATCAAGCCAAGTCTAAAGTCATCAAATTTGTGACTCGAGTGTAACTCGAGTCCAAGTCATGCAACTCGAGTCCACATCTCTGCCCATATGTATGGAATTGCATTTATTGCCGCCTTTGTCAACATTGTCATTGCTGCTTCCAATTTCAAATGGGAGACGATTGGTATGAGGCACAGAACATGGGTGTAGGTTAAAGAAAGGGGGGGGGGGTTGAATTGTCTTAGATCTTGTCATGTAGGCAGTTAATACTTGTGTGGACATCATCATGACAACAGAATGGGCTATTTTTAACCAATATTCTGTGAATCCTCACTCAATGGAAAAAGTGTTCAGCACCCAAAAAGAAAACATAAAATACTGTAAAAGTGGTGTAATTCTGAAAAATAGAGTTATTAGGAATTTTGGTCATACTGCCCACCGATACCCCTATCTTCATTTTGGTTCAAACTCCACCTTTGACCCCCTTTCCTCTCCACGCACACACCCACACACACACACACACACACTTACCTGTGATAAGGATAATGTGCAGATTGTTTCCGGGAACATCTATTGCGTGTTGGTGCAACCACCTCACTTGTTTGTAAAGCTGTGGTGTCCGTATTGCCAGAGTGGTTTGTACTAGCAGGCCTTGTTGGCCACACTTTAATTCTTGCATGTTGCTCATCCAACGCATACAGATGCCCAGAGAAGAGGTAGCCCAGGTATAACATGAGCCTCTATGAAATTACCCTGTAAATCAGCAGAACATTCCAGAACATGGTCAGGGCTGCTTCCAATCCTTTTGTTTACTGCTGCAAACAAATACACATATATGGGTGAAAATGGGTAAGTCACAAAACATTGGCACAAGTTACAAACTGTAGGGGGCGCCATGGTGGGTGGAGGGCCTGTGTTGTCTCCCATAGATCCTCAGAGCTTGAAGTGCACCCTAGGAGAGCATCTGTGTTGCCTTACTTTAATGTGCATTTTTATTTATTTATTATGTTTCATGAAGTTGTTTATTCAAAACAAATGAATGCCTCTTTTTCTCTTTCATAGGCCTCCTCTAAGAAGAGGTAGTTCGTTCACCTTCTTGACCCCAAGCTCTCAATGGGACTTCAGCTTGGTGAGTCACTGCTTCCCTTCCATAATAACATTGTGTGTATGTGTACTCCTTCAGACGATGGGTGGCATGCAAGATAATTTTGATCGAAGAAAAATGCTGTTTTTTGTGCATATTGTGTGTGTTATGTGTATGTTGGAGTGGGCTTGCTGCAGTGTGTTGCTTATGTTGGATAGGGTCGTGTGTATCTTAGGAAGGGAGAGTGAGGGTGTGTGTGTGTGTGTACACTTGGATAAACTACTTCCTGTCGTAACCTCGCCGCTGCTGCTCTGTGTCACCGGTTAAGTGACGGCAGCACGTGCCCCAAGCTCACATGGACACACACACACACACACACACACACACACACAAAGCACCAACGCATAAACAACTTAACGAACCAACATCTTTCCTTTTAGCTTTAATATACACTGGCCCTAAAAGAGGAAGAATAGCACCCACATCACATTTAGTCAGCCTAGTTTATTAAACTAAAAAGTTATGGTAGGTTATAAAGACAGCATGCTGACCTATGAAGGGGTCATCGGCCTGCCTCTTGCATCTCTTGCGCTCATGTGACGTTCCTGAGTTTTGGCAAACCATAGGCCTCTTTAAACCCACTGTCTGTGTCTACTTATCACTATTTATTTTCTTTCTTTCTTTCTTTCTTTCTTTCTTTCTTTTCTTTCTTTCTCTCTTATTCTCATTCCCTTCCTTAAGGCCACTTAAAGCCTTCGCACCATACCATATTCCAAGTACACAGCACCACTGCAGAGTGTAAAGGCAAACCAACTCACTTGTCAAAATGTAAAAGTTCTCGGAAGAACTGTTGAGCAAAGGCTTTTACTCTCTGTCCTCCTGTCTTAATCGGTGCCTTGTTTTCTTGCTACCTCCATCATGCTTCCCTATTGTTTTCTTTTTGTCCTTTTTTTTCTTCTGCTCGGTTTCTTCTTCTCCTCTGGTCCTTCTCTCCCCCTCTCTTCTCATTAGATCAGCATCCGTGTAGTGAATGGCTTTAATTCCTCTTTGATGCCCTAACTGCTGTTTACTGTAAATCCATTGTGGTGATTGGAACCAGAGTTCCATTACTGCGTCACACACACACACACACACACACACACACACGCACGCACGCACACAGGCGCACAAAGCATTCCAGCACAGACGAATTAAGCTGAAACTCTATCTCTCTTTCGGCCTAATTGGAAGGGAATGGGGGGAGAGGAGAATGAGAGAAAAAGGAGGAAGGATGCCCTTCATCTTTTGCCAGATGCCCTCTAGAGTTTACCTAAGTACCCATCAAACACACACACACACACACACACACACACACACACACACTTCGTCATTGCACATGCAGATTAGTTGGCCTTTCTGGCACACCTTTTGAAAATTCCCCTGCCGGCTAGAAGTCTTCCTAAAGGAATTCTTGGGAGTGGGAGAGGAGAGTGTTTTGATGTGAAAACAAACGGGTAATTATAAGAAGGCTTTGGAATTTATTTCGCAAAAAGTATTGTGTGTAAGGCTGCAGATGGTCACTGATTGAGGATATAGCATGTTGCATGGAATATGCTGTGTGTGTGTGTGTGTGTGTGTGTGTGTCTGGGTCTAATGCAGGTAAATTTATTTTGAGAGATGCCGCTGCAGGGTAGCAAGTAGGGCTGTGCGATTTTGGCAAAAATCAAAATTGCGATTTTTTTCAACCAATATTGCGATTGCGATTTTTCACAATAAAAATCACAAGCACCAAATATGTCACATTAATATGCATATTTGTACACAATGTCTAATTAAAAATAGAAAATAAACTACTCATTAATCAGCATATTTTTATTCAAGAGAATATCTTGTTGAGTTGAACCCCAATCTTTGTTTAACATCGTGCATGGTACATAGTGAGTGTAGCTAACAAACAAGTCTATGCATTAAAAAAATTGCCAGCCTCTGCGATTTTCAAAATTGCGATTATATTGCAAATGCGATTAATTGTCCAGCCCTAGTTGCAAGTCACTCTGATTGGTACACCTACTGGTGTGTGCCACTGCAAACTGAAAATATACGTATAACACATGTACGTACACACACACATACACACATAACTGTGGCATGGACAAAAGACTGAAGTGACTCATGCACTTGTTAGGACCAAAATCTGCCCTGCCCTTTCCCGTACTTATGTGCGATTAACAGCAACACAAAGCCAGTGCCTCTTCCCTTTAGTTATATAATACTACCTCACTGGCTGTGGTACTAGTGACTGAACGCTCTCCCCATTTAGTGTAGTTTCTCATGTGAGGCGAGATATTGATGGGGGCATGCTTTTCCTCTGATCTCATCGGAACTCGGCCTGCCTGTCAATCAATCAACACCTCCACCGTGGTTTTTAGTGTGCTGACTGGCAAGACTGATCAGAGGGCCTATTTGCATGTTCAAAGGGCCTGATGACCTATTAGCAATCACAGGTTTAATGTGATGGCAATGAGCGGAATGGAGGAAAGGGGGAAGGGGGCTCACGCTAGGAGAGAGAGAGAGAAAATAAAAAATCTGGAATCTATGATCCTACATCTCTGAGTGCTGTCAGTTGGTATCAGAATAATGTAATTTGGTAGAACGTAGAATGTATGCAAACTGGCAACCTACATTAGCTAACGCAGGCATAAGACAATAAAACTTTAAGGCCCGTATCAGTTGGTGCTGGCTGCCGTTTTTCAAGTTGGTCTAGGTCGCATGATAATGCATTGTTAGAGCTACCGCCAGCATTTTTTAAACGGCAGAGCCACAGGTTTGTGTCAGAGGAATAACTGATTTTCCCTCCTCTTTTGCACAGCAGTGTGTACGTATGAGTCTGCCACCCACTCACACAACGTCTGTCAGGAGAAATCTGAGAAAATAAATGAAGAGTCTGTTATTGAGATCACTGAATGCTGTCTGACAGAAAAAAATAAAAACAGAAAATGGACCGAACAGTGTAGGGCCACAGTTACATGAAACTGAAAGTGGGTTTCTGTTCCCCATTCAGTTAGTGTTAGTTTCTAGCTGCTATTTGTTGTATGTTGTATCAAATGCTCTTTTCTTACTGACAGAACATAGTGGACTAAACCAAACAGGGCTATGAATTGTAACTTTGAATGTCCCCTTTAACATGTGTGTATGCACACACACATTTGTGCACACCAAATCAAATGGTTCACACATTTAGCCACACACACACACACGGTACACGTGTTTTGTCACCTCTGATCTGCTGAAGGCCAGGTGCTAATGTAAGCATCTAACACCTTTCCCCCTCAAAGGGGACTTCTTCCTGCCAGTGATGGGACCCCCAGGGGAACAACACCTGAAAGAGACACTCAAAGACACACACACACACTGTATTTCTCACACAAATGCACAGGGCTCCATGGGGTGGCTACTTAAAGAGAAGGAGAACTAATATGAAAAGGAACAATCCTTCATTGAACATTAAAATATGTGTATTCAGACTGTCTGCCTGCAGCTACACTAAACATACAATGCAATGCTCTTTTCCTTGGAAGGTCTGTGTGTGTGTGTGTGTGTGTGTGTGTGTGTGTGTGTGTGTGAGTAATGCAAACCTGAGTGGTAGCGCATGTATGGCCTCCTAACATGTTCTTTGTGTGTGTGTTCCACAGAAGCGCAAGAGGCGAGAGAAGGATGATGATTCAGTCAGCTTGTCCAGCTTCGATTTCAAGGTGGGTCACCAAAACACTCCCGCAGGCAACTAGTCACCGCCACTCATCCAAAAAACACACACAACTCACAAAGCCTGTTACACACCCACACCCACATGCTTACGCAAGACCTGGTCAAATTAAAATTCACCCTGTGACAGTAAGCTGCTAGTTGAACAATAACGCCCCCCCCCCCCAGTATACTGTAGTATAGCCAACCATTAGCCTGAAAATTGTGGGTTTAAATCCCGACTGCCTCTGTCGTGCCCTTGAGTAAACCCCTAAGTTGCCCTAGGGTGGGGGGGTGTGTATACACAAATGTGCATGCACTCTCCTCTATGGCTCAGTAAAAAAAGGTGAGGGACAATGTGATACTCGGTCGTACTGCTTTCTACTCCTGTTTTTTGTTTTATGTCACTCCCAGTCTTGGCTCATGCCTCCCATCTCACTGCATTAGGTTCACTCTCAGGCCACTCTGTACTGGGGTCTGCTCCCACAGCCATTCCGTTAGGAAGCCGATCGCCATTACAGACTTTCTGTTTGCCGTAGCCAATCATCATTAAGCTACGATGCGGCGCTGTTATTGGAACTTTAATCTTTCTCCCGTGAGGCCTTTCCGGAGCTTGTCCAGACCCGCTCCTCATCTCCGACGGAAAGTTTGCAATCAGAGCTGACTAGTAGAGGGGAAAAACGGGTGTGTGAGTGTGGGTATGTGTCTGTTGTTTTTCTTTCGAAAGGCCTAAGTGCTGTTTGGCAGTGGACCCAGACGCAGGGTTGTCGGTACGTTTTTTTTTTTTTTGTTTGTGTTCATCTCCCTAGCAACGTCGTACTTTTAGTTGCTGCCATCAAAAGACACACCTGGAGCACTCCCCATCACAAAAAAAACGCACACAAAGCCACATTCATATATACACACGTGCCCCAGACACTAAACCTCATCCAAGACAATAGAAGGTAAGTCAAAAATAACCCAAGTTTTGTTTTATGAATTCTCCTTGAATGTCACCAAAAACTGTGTGTGTTTGATCTCCCCTCCCCCCCTTCCCCACCACACACACACTTGGATCGGAATCTGAGCGTAATGAAAACCTCCATTGTTTTTGTTTGAACAGTTTCTGTTTATCCTCATGTGGCCATTGTTGATGAAGAGCTCCGGTCATTGTGAGTGAGAATGGACATACACACGTGCTCATGCCCCATATGAGGGTACCTGACTGTCAATAAAAGGGACTATTGTTTTTTTTTTTTGCGTAGTTTGTGTGTGGTAGGTAAGCACCTAACCGCAAACATTCTTAGACTATCAGCTAGGTCCATCAATAAACAGTCTCCGCAGCGACCAGATGTACACAGATAAGCAGGGAAGACTTCAATTAACTGATGAAGCAATGACTCCCCACGCTCTTCCAAAAGTTCAATTTATATAAGCTTTTTTGATTGAGTGTGTGTGTGTGTGTGTGTGTGTGTTTGTCTGTCCAGTCTCACCATCATCCTTTGGCCAGACCAGTTTTGCCTGATCATTTTTGTAGTCTCTGCACTATTCAACCCCTTGCCCCACCCCCTAGTGTCGTGGGATGGGTGTCTATAAGGTGGCGTACGACTTAGCTGTTAAGGTGCCAAGCTCTATGCAACTGGTTTGGTTTCTTTTACAGAAAAAAAATGCAGTTTTGTACCTCGCACCGTTGTTTATGTCTGAGATTATGACTTGCCCTCACGCTCAGTGACCCCTTTCATTGTCTGCCTTGCATGGTGATCCCCTCCACTGGTGTGTGAATGGGTGTGTGATTGGGTGAATGCCTTAGCAGGCGGCACGTGTAGACGCAGCGGCCTCTGACTCTCCTGACTGTTCGCATCGCTGTGGGATAGCTAGAAACGTAATTTCGATTCCTCTGTATGTCCAGTATATGTAGAGAATTGACAATAAAAGACACTTAATTTAACTCGTATTATTTCCACAACAAGCACAGGGGACTGTGGGTGACTGACTTTTGGCGCAAATGTCAAAAGTTTAATGGTCAACATCACTTTCCTTGAAAGTTTCTAGTGAAATGTTGCCTCTTTTTTGGCTAGTAAATATGGATTAAGCCTGAATGCTCTGGAAATCCTTTTACTTTTTAAACTCTTGCTGGCATAGTGTGTGGGGGTGAAATGGTTTCTAAAAACAGATGTTGATGCAGATGAGACCTATTTAATGGGGGGGGGGGGTTAAGATTGACCTCCTTTTTTTTTAGACATGAAATACTGATTATAAACTGATATTTCAAACAGATATCTGGAAAAATCTGAATTCTGTGTAATTGCAAGCACAAACACTAAAAATAAATGAATCAAAATATCTGTTATTTAACAATATTTAGATATTGTTCTCTTTAGTGGACAGTATTTTTAGCTAGACGGGGCCTAGAACAACTCCACTCAAGGAGGTGTGGAGTGATTCTACAATCCAAGAGTTTTTCAATGGGGATCTTCACACCCATTGAAGAGCTGCGAGGTGTCAGGTTTGAGAACTGACAGAGCTGCTGCTGGACTTTCTCCTACTAGGCCTGGATTGTTCCCTGTGCTAGGATGTTACAGTAACTTGTACACCCCTCGCTCTTCTCCGGGCACACGGTGTGTGTGTGTGTGAGGAGAGTTCCTGGTGTTATTGAAGACTTCCCCGTGTCCACTCAAGGATGGGATGTAGGAATTCAACATGATTCACCTTTATCCGTTCCCTTATCGTGTCCATTTTTTCTCTGGTCAGTAGGTGAAGGGTTACACCTGTGTGTTGAAGAGATTGGTTGTTTGTCAGTGTGTGAAAAAAGCACCAAGCAAGAGATTGTCTGATATAGAGTGTGTGTGTGTGTGTGTGCCTGTCTGTCCAATTGATTAAGGAGGAATGTATTCTTGTGACTTTGTGTGTGTGTGTGTCTACTTTGCCTGATCTCTGTCTTATTTGAGGTGTAAGGGTGTGTGTGCTTTTTAGTTACCTGCTGTGTTTGGTAGCAACGGGGCCTAAGAGAAACTTAAATAAACTGTTGAGCAATATCAGGAAGTCTCTCTCTCTCTCTCTCTCTCTCTCTCTCTCTCTCTCTCTCTCTCT
>JAGFZM010001584.1:301924-317701 GCA_017657215.1 Limnothrissa miodon
CTCTCTCTCTCTCTCTCTCTCTCTCTCTCTCTCTCTCTCTCTCTCTCACACTCACACACACTCACACACACACACACACACTCACACACACACACACACTTATGCATTTCAGTTCAAATCATTCAGTGCTGCTAACAAAAGGGGTTTTTACAGAATCACACAATGACATCTTATTCAGGTGTGTGTAGGGGTGGGCAATATAGACGATACATACCGTATGCAATATGCATTTGGCCAGTGATAGAGATTTTGGGTCATATCGGCATACCGTGATAGGCTCATTGCGTCTCCACAACCATGTGAAAAAATGTTGACCATTAGCTTCACCTTATTGATAGCACCTTTTTCATTCTTACAACGAAACTGTGTAAGAGCCTATAAATTGAACAGCTACTGCCTGACACAAATGCAGCTTACCAGTTTACCTCTGTGTGAATTTGAGAGTCCAATATAAACACCTCTGAACGATGACTAAACAACTGCTGTACAAATTGACTTTATGCTATGGTAACCATTAAGAAACTGTTATGCTGTAAGTTACATACCAAAGTATACCTGATATATATCATCTACCGTCTATGTTTGAAAATATATCGCAATATAAATTTTAGACTATATCGCCCACCCCTAGGTGTGTGTGTCTAGAACCTTGTGCACCCTGAAGTCACCTCTTCAGAAACGTTGTGAACCGCTTATTAACTTGGACAGCTCAGATCAATAGACACAACACGATGTGCTTATGCGGTCTGTCTGAGTTATAAGTCATACGTTTAGTAGTATCTTACGGTTAAATTCATACATTAGTGTTGCTGGTTCATCAGAATCGACCAAGGACTGTCTCCAGATGACTGATTACTACTGATTTATTGGAAATGTAACATTTTATAAAATTGAGAGAGTGTGGGGATGTTATGTGGCGATGTGGGGCAGGGTGGGGTGCCAACCCACGCAGGTTGCTGCACATTCCAGGATGGCAGTTGCTGTAAGGCAGTCAACCTAATGGCATTGGCCTCTAGCAACCTACGTGGGAGAGCACAACCTTGCCAAACCTCAGAGGAGGCAAATTGATCTCATTCACTGTCTCAATTACAGGAAACCGTCACAATTACGTCACAGTCACCGTGTTGGTGTATGTGTGTGTTTGGGAAATTACAATAATTCCGATTATAGGGCCGTTCACGTATACCATTATAGCTAAAAACGATTGTTATAGCTATAACAATATTCCCATTCACACTGGCCAGCAGTGAAGTCTTCTTTTCATTAACAAGCAGAGTGTGAGGCGTCCTATACATTAACATTATCAAATTAATACTCTGAAGTAATTGAAACTTTGATTTGTATTGACTGCATAAATCTAGTAATGTTTGAGGCAAGTGGTGGCAAACAGAATCAGTGTATTAGGGCTGTAAGTCAGACTGACCTGCACTTTTGTCCACTCTCTGGAGCTACAAGCTGGCTTTTAATCAGGTCAGCAGATACCCTGCTGTGCTGCAGGTGACCAACGGGGGTTGATTGGATTCCTGGACCTGACAGCTAACGACTCGCAGACGTCTGCCAGCTGATTGAGCCACACAAAGCCCACGGGCCACCCACTGTGTGTGTGTGTGTGTGTGTGTGTGTGTGTGTGTGTGTGTGTGTTGACTGATTCACAGTTTGTTGATTGTGAGACATTACCATAGGATGGGTGAGCACAGCCAGAACTGAATAGAGGTTTTTTTTTTTTTTTCCTTCCACTTTTCCTCCTAAGACTTTATTTATTTCTTGGAAGCATTGCAGTGTGCAAGTGATTGGGTGAGTGAGCAAGACAAAAGCCCTCAAAAACTAGCCTACTGCTTTTCATATTTAGTCTGTTTATGGACATGAGTCAGACTACGTGGATATATGTGGTTTCCCAGAGGCTGGCTGACTTATGGAAATGCATGTGGTGATGTCTCCAGTAAAGTTCGTCAGTCCTTTCGACACACACACACACACACAAACAAACAAACAAACAAACAAACAAACTGTCTACTGTTGGTGTAGTGGTGGCCTTGAAATCATTAGTCAAGCTCCATTTCCTGCCTGCACTTCACTCTGTGACCAGCAGAGGGTACCACTCACACATTATGCCCTTACCTGGACACAACTGAATATACACATGGTCAGACTCTACATTGAAACTGCATCTCTCACCACACACACCCATATTAACAATATGGAAAACATGAGTTGCATTACAAGGTGTGTGTGTGTGTGTGTGTGTGAGGGAGAGAGAGTGAGTGAGTGTGTATTTGTGTGTTCAGGGAATGGGTTATATTCCCACAAACACCTTAGCAGATGTTTTGTTTTTTAGCGCCTCAGTATTGATTCAGGAGGATGAGTTGAGGGCTTTAACTCTTCTGTGTTTGTGTGTGTGTGTGTGTGTGTTTGTGCGTGTGTTTGCGTGCGTGCGCTGGCATGCAACATGCACTTGGAGGTGGCATAGGAGGAATCTCTTTGACTACAAACTCCATATGCTTACATTTCTTTAACATTAAAACATACATATACAGATAGACACATACAGGTCTAATAATCAAGTGGCTGTTTTGTCACTTGTGTATTGGGTTGAGTGTGTATGTTTCTGTGGGGGAGGGGGTTTCACTAGTGCAATTGATATAATTGATCACCTACCTTCTGATCAGAGAATGATATTGATACTCAGATCCCTTCACTCACACACACACACACACACACACACACACACCAATGTGCACATGCAAACATTTAACAGACAAAGCCTGCCTTCATTGAACCTCAATTTGCATTATGTGAGACTTTCACATGAGACCACAAACTATTGGCATATGCACAAAAGCTGGTGTATACCCACCTAGAGAGAGACCACTTCTCCCATAATCATTTTCTTGAAGCTCATGCGCTAGAGGAAGCACTAAATGACTGACTAAATGACACATTTTCCCATTTTAGCCTAACTGTAATATTATGTGAAGGAACCTACATTATGCTTTTGCTGTCCAAAGATGATCAACGCAGTCTATAAATAAATTGTGTGTGTGTGTGTGACGGAGAGACACATTACATGCATAGTCACACTTCTACTACTACTTCTCAGAGGCCCGTATCCTTTGTGTATTTTACAAACACTTCACAAAGAAATCCTTGCAATTCCAACTACTGTATATGTTTTTTGTGTGTGTGTGTGTGTGTGTGTGTGTGTGTGTGTGTGTGTGAGAGAGAGAACAAAGAGCCCGAGGGTTGGTTTCGCCATCTCGCGCCCTCCTACTCTTTCCCCCGGCTCTTCCATGGTAGTGGGTGTGACTATGTCATAAAGGCGTGGCTGGCAGTGTGGTGGCCCCTCCCCCTATTATTAGTACTTCAGCCCTTCTGCTCTCAACTTAGACCTCAGAACCAAGTCAAAGAGTTGAGACACACCAGTGTGTGTGTGTGTGGTTGGGAGAGACAGTCAGTCTCACTGAAGCAAACAGAGGAATAACTTGGGACGAGTTGAGCTTTGTATTTAAATACATATTTATAAGTATATATATTTTTTTTCCCTCAAATTTCCTCCCCATTTTGGACTTTGAGCATACTTTCTGGCTTTTTTTTTTTTACGTGTGAGTGTGTGGTGTCATTTTTCTGTGGACTATCCGAGCGGACTATAAGGACTAGTGTGACGAACCAGACAAGCGCAGAGCCGGCCAGTCTGAGTGGATTGGACTTAAGACATGGTGGCTTACGATGAACTGGGCAGCCTGGTTCCCACCAAACGCACTTTGCAGGTGATCGACTACCAGAACCAGTGCAACAAAGACAACGAGGTGATCATCCTTTCCTTCTTGCTTACTTTTAATATGATCTGGTGTGTGTGTGTGTGTGTGTGTGTGTGTGTGTGCGCACATGCATTAGGTCATGTTCTCTCCCCCCGCTGATTCTTATCAATGGAGGCACTGAATCAGCACCTAACCCTACTCCTTATCACTGAGGAGTGCCGTGTTTGTGTGTGAGAGAGAGAGAGAGAGAGAGCAAAGGTCTCTTTGGGCGGTTGTACTTTAGCTCGTCTGGAGTTTAGGTAACACTGGTATGGAATCAGACCAGTACTCAGCTCAACCGAAACAGCACTGACAGACAGGGGTCGAAGGGTGCACTTTCTGTGTGTGTGTGTGTGTTTGCCCCCAGGGGCCTGGGTGCTCTAAGGTGTGAGTGCATTCCTGCAGCTGAAAGGCCATTATTGCAGCAGAAGGTACTGACCAGGTGTCCTTTTCCAGCACCTCTCCCACCTCCCTTCCCCCACTGTATGTGTGTGAATTCTTTGTTAAACAAAAGCAGAAGTGCTCCTGAGTTTGTGAATGAGCTGTGATTTTTACATCCGACTTCTTGCTTGAGCGGTTTTTAGAATCTAGTTCCCCAGCCACGCTTCCTGTTTGTGTGTGTGTGTGGGGGGGGGGGGTCACTGGGGTTTACATGGAGGTTACGAGCTGTCTGTGTGTACCCTGAGCAAACGTTAGCACTTTGGACTTGCGATGTATAGTAGGCTGTATGGTAACTGCTGTGCTAACCCCAGAGTTGGCTGGGAAACAAACACACACACATCCATACATACATACATACATACATACATATATACACACAGGGAAGTTCTTGTTCTGTCTGTATTCCAACTCAAATAAGTTGTGTGTGTAGGTTAATTGTAGACTGGGCTCTCTGTATATGAACAGAAACCAGCACAGTACCTGGAACCGTGCCTTAAGGGAAAGCACTGTGTGTGTGTGTGTGTGTGTGTGTGTGTGTGTGTGTGGGCATGAGACTCTTCCTCAGCAGCTGTGTGTGAATGCCTGCTGTGTTTCCCTCACTCTCACAGAACCAAACACACACACACTCGAATCCACAAATCCTCCATATGCATGTGCATGTGACTGAAGTGAAGCTCTTTGTCTGAGTCGAAGAAGACACACACACACTCATGCTCCCTAGCTTTAGTGTAAAAGCCTGTAATTACTGCTGTCGTGTCTTGTAGACATGTGTGTGAGTACAGGAGAGGTGTAGCTTCGCCTCTCCTGTAGGGTTTTTTTTTCTTTCTAGTTTTTAACTGCGAGTGGGAACCCAGCCAAGCAACACACACACACAGAGGTGTGTAGAGGTACTATCACGCAAGGGCCATAACCACTTGCCTGAACAAGACCACACACAATTCACCCACCTGTGTGTGTGTGTGTGTGCGCGTGTGCGTGCAGCACACATACACACACTCTGCTTTCTGCTTGAGAGGTAAACACTGCCTGTACCATTTACGCTTTTGTGGTGCAGGCATGTTATTACCCTCAAAGGCCAGGGCTCTTTGTGTGTGTGTGTTTAGTGGGATAGTGGGACAGCTGAGAGGAGGTCTTGCGCATTCCTGGCATGCCCCCAGTCTCATAGGCCGCTTCTGGAGAACTGTGGTGGGCTCTTTGTGCTGTAGTAAGGGGTCTGTGGGTGATACACACACACACATACACACACACACACACGGTTGTATGATGGGCCAAACAGCTGCCGGGTCCAGAGGCAGCCCACGCCTAAATGTCTACTGCTCAGGAAACGCCAGCTTGTGTGTGTGTGTGTGTGTGTTGAGTCTTCTCATACATATTTCAGCCTGCATTAAACTCATGTGACTGCACTCTCTGTTTAGGGCGTTTGTGTCCATTAGGATGGTATTTCAGAAGCTCATTTCGCAGACAGGAAGTCACATGGATGCTCTTTTTGTTTCATCCTCTCACGTGTTTGTCCTTAATGTCAAGGGTTTGACCTCTTTCTCTCTTTCCCTCTTTCATTTTCTCTCTCTCTCTCAGGAGCCTAGTAGTAAGCGTGTGCGTCCCTTGGGGCGTGTCACCTCTCTGGCCAATCTGATTTCGCCGGTGAAGAGCGGGGCCGTCAGGCGCTTCGGCCAGACAATCCAGGTGGGTGCCCCCAAACACACACACACACACACACACACACACACAGATTCCTTCCCTATGCCCATGTCCTAGCGGTGTGATGTTGACCCCTGCTTGTGCCTCCCCCCTGCAGTCGATCTCATTCCGGGGAGATGGCCGCTCCCCTCCCAAAACCTGCAGCAAGGCGGCGGCCCCCACGCCGCCCAAACGCCGCAACAGCACCCTCTGGTCCGAGACCCTCGACAGCACTCAGAAGGGCTGCTTCTCCGCCAAGGAGATCAAGAGGCAGGAGGTAAGGATAGCCACACACACACGCACGTAGTAACATGTGTAGACTGTGGGAAAGTACTCGTCCCATTCGTCTACTCTCTTTGCCTCTGTGGAGTGAGGCATTTTGGCCAGACACTCAGAATTTGTCAGACACACACTCCCGCACACCCACACACACATCTACTCAGACATCACAGCAAACTGTGATTCCCTTGCTAGCTCTCACTCTCACACACACATACACAGTCACTCCCTCTTTCCATCTCAGAGGAAATCAGCATGGGCCAGATCAGACTAAACATGAGTCATGGGCTGTGTGTGTTGGGGTGCGTGGGGGAATTGGTGATGGCATGACTGTTTACACGGGAGGAGAGTAAAACTAACCAGCTTTATTTTTGTGTGTGTATTTAACAGGCAATTCATGAGCTGTCCAGAGGAGAGCAGGACCTGATTGAGGACCTCCAGTTGGCACGCAAGGTTGGTTCTACACACACACACACACACACACACACACACAAACACACAAACACACACACATAAACAGAGAGCAGTTATAAACAGAAAGGAACGATTTGTCTCTCCTGAAATACTCTCTGAGCTCAGTGAGTTAGTTGTTTGTCTCCAGGGTCCACACACACACACACACACACACACACACACAAACACACACAAAGAGAGCCAGACTGCCCTAATGACATTACATGCATCGGTCTCTTATCTGTGTGTGAACTCCCTTGTGTGTTTGTGATTGCAGGCATACCATGATCCAATGCTGAAACTCAACATCATGACCGAGGAGGAGTTAACACACATCTTCGGTGATCTGGACGCCTACATCCCACTTCATGAAGGTAGGGTTTTGTGTGTGTGTTTGTCAGTAAATGTTATATTCATACTGCATTATATATTTAGGTGTGTGTATAAGTGTGTAAGTGAGTGAGGTCTTTGTTACATTGTGTGACCTCTCCTTATGTCTCTGCCCAGACCTCCTGACCGAGCTCGGCAAGGCCACGAGGCCAGATGGCACGGTGGGAGAGATCGGCCAGATCGTGGTCAACTGGGTAAGCGTCTGCCACCTCACCTCTCGCCCTTCACCCCTCACATACCCCACACCCCTACCCATCACCACGACCCCCCCCCCCCCCCTACTCGATTCCTGACCCGTGACATTTGCCCCACCCAAGTCCCACTTCCTTTGACCTGACCACCTGTTCGCTTGAACTCTCCATTTTGAGTCCAGTACATGTCTCTTAAACATGTGAGTGCCTAGTGTGTATGCACATTAAACAAAAGAGGCTTATAGTTTATGTACATGTAACTAAATGTATGAATAGATACTTATAATGTCAATAATTAATATTCAATAACATGGCAATAATGGTAAACCCATGTATTGGGTGGAAGAAATATTGAAATCAATAACTTGTGTGTGTATATATTCTCAAAACAAATCTTATCCAGTTTAATTTATACATCTGTGTGTGTGTGTGTTTTTTTTACGCGCAGCTTCCACGTCTGAACGCCTACCGCGAGTACTGCAGCCGTCAGCTGGCGGCCAAGGCGCTGCTGGACCAGAAGAAGCAGGACCGGCGCGTGGGTGACTTCCTCCAGCGCTGCCTGGAGTCGCCCTTCAGCAGGAAGCTGGACCTGTGGAGCTTCCTGGACATCCCACGCTCGCGCCTGGTCAAGTACCCGCTTCTGCTCAAGGAGGTGATGCGCCACACGCCGCCAGACCACCCCGACGCCACCAACCTCCAGACAGCGGTGAGGAGACATGACTGACACACACACACACAAACACGCAGACAATGTCTCAATCCTAATGTTCCTCCTAAGCCCTGTACTGTCAACTACTTGGCTGGCGTGAATCAGACAATCACAATACAGATTCATGCTAGTTAAGCCTTAGAAGGTTTAGGTTTTAGCGCCCAGTGGATGCATTATGATTTAGCCACATACATGTATTCCCCTAGACCTCATGACTAATCCATTTGTCTTTGTGTGTGTGTGTGTGTGTGTTTAGATCTCCATCATCCAGGAGGTGCTTTCGGACATCAACATGCGCAAAGGCGAGTCGGAGTGCCAGTACTACCAGGAGCAGCTGGAGTTCCTGGACGAGCGTCAGCGGGACCCACTGATCCAGGACAGCAAGAGTCTGCTGTGCCACGGGGAGCTGCGCAACAAGAGCGGCACGGTCAGTACACACACACACACACACACACACACACACACACACTTCTCTCTTTATTATGCGAGACATGTAGACCTATTAGCAGTGGCGCCTAAACGCAAACTTGCGACTCCCTCCACACAGTTGATAAGTTGCAAATCAACCAGCACAGACACACACACACGCTTGTTTTCTAAAATAACACACCGGCCTTTGTGCTCTCACCCTCATGATCATCAGACTGGCTTCCAAAAACACCTTCACACCAGAAGCATACCAAGCATACACATGACGCCATAAGTACGCACACAGCGACACACCAGCGGGATCGTAGTGCTAACGTGTGTTTGTGCGTTTTTGTATGTCTCTGTAGAAGCTGCACGTCTTCCTGTTCAACGAGGTCCTGGTGCTGACCCGGCCCGTCACGCGCAACGATCGCCACGGCTACCAGGTGTACCGCCAGCCCATCCCAGTGCGGGACATGATCCTGGAGGACCTGCAGGACGGTGATGTGAGGATGGGCGGATCCTTCCGAGGGGCTTTCAGCAATTCAGAGAAAGGTGAGCGTTTGCACACACACACACACATTAAAATCATTTTCACACACTTCCTCTACTTGTGTTTGATGTGCACTGGGAATTAAATGTCTGTCTTTCTTTTCTGTTCCAGCCAAGAACATTTTCCGTGTGCGTTTCTCTGAGCGCTCCCAGGGCCAGTCGCACACGCTGCAAGTCAATGACATCTTCCACAAGCAGCAGTGGCTCAACTGCCTGCGCAGCGCCATCACCGTCCAACGAGGGGCGCCGCCACCTCCCCAGCCCCCCGCGGCCCCGACCGCCAGCACCACCGACTCTGACTCCTCTTCCTCCACCGCCGTCACCCCCACCTCCTCCGACCCGGAGACCCCCACTACTCCGCCGCCGTCCCTGCCTGCTACATCAGGGGCCCGCTCCAAGCGCCGCCCCCCCTCTTCCTCGTCATCTTCATCTTCCACCTCTTCGTCCTCCTCCATGGAGGCAGACGAGAACTGCCCGCAGGGTGCGGTGTTGCCGCCGCCCCCCTCCCCTCCCGCCACACCACCTCCCGCCCTCGCCTCCGAGTCGACGGTGTCTTCCACCTCTTCCTCATCCTCCTCCCTCTCCTCTTCCAACTCTGTGACATCCCAGTCCCCACGCAAGACCAAAAAGGAGCGTCGGCCCATCTGCTCGCTCGGGAAGAGGAAAGAGACCATGGTCTAAATGGGAGACTCCTGGTGGACTCTTGCCTTCCCAGAAGGCCCCAGTCAGAGACTGAACTATGAAGAAGCGGGTGGACTTCTAATTTATGTTTTATGTGCGTGCACACACACTCACCCCCATGTGTGTGTTTGTGTGTGCGTGCATGCATGTGTGTTCTTGCGACAGTGTTTTCCGTCTAACTTTGCTGAATGGCAGCTATAGCTCTCCCCACCCCCCTGACCAATCTAACAGTATTCAGTAGCTCGCCAAGGACTCAAGGGAATTATTACAGTACCGTACACACCTCACACACATCTAGTGTGTGTGTGCGCACGCGTGCGTCTCGGGGTGGGGAGGGTCTTTGTATCTAGTCCTGTTTACTATTCAGTTTATATTTATGTTTTCAGTTTTATTTCTTTTCTTTTGTAATTAAAGTTTTGCATTTTTTTTCTAAGATATTATCAATCAGAAGTTGTACTGTAGCTCTTTTGTGTAAAAACAGCACTGTTTTTTTAGTTTTTCTTTTTTTTTCTCCAAAGCCAGAAATGTTTAAAGGGAAGAGAGAGAGAGGCTCAGACATTGTTGTTTAAAAAAAAAAAGAGAAACTAAATATCTTGTAAAGTCTGATTCTACTGGAAGTGAAGTCTTAGGCTACTCACCACATTCCCATTGGTTTAATGTCAATGGCACCGCTAGCAGCATGCTAGTAACCCATATTCATCTGGCCCTAGGGTTTAATCTAATGAATTTGAAGTGATCTCAAGTTAATATTTTTATTTTGTACTTTATTTTTAAACAAAATTGATTTTGTCCTGTAAACTCCAATCTGAGCCATGTTGGACAAACGCCGGCTTTCCCACAGAGCGCAAGCATACAAGACGGACACTTGTAGCATGCTCCACAGCTGTGTGCCAGCTAGCGCACATTTGTTAGCGTGACTGATTAGCATTAGCACTAGTGCTAGCATTAGCGCTACAGTTAGCATGTACACTTACACTTGGGCAACTTGACACTTGCCCTGTTGTGTGGTGTGTAGGATTTAGCTGAATGTTGTATAGATGGTGTAAATGTATGTGTACTTGTAAAGAAAGATGGCAGAGAGGATGTATGAAAGAGAAGATGGACTCTAAGGCAGGAGGCCAAGTGTTTGAAAGTGCGCCATCACAGATGACAGACACAAAACCTGTCCTGGCTGGCTGATTGTGGCTCCTGCCCAGAGTATGAAGGAATGAGGCACTGGTAAAAAGCCTGTGAGATTATTGGAAAGGAAACTGCATGTTGGTATGGTTGCTAGAGTAGTAGAAAGTTCTGGAATGCGTTGTGTAAAATAAATAAGCCCTTTTTTGTATAAAAAGAGTTTTTGTGTGCAGAAACACAAAAAAATGTAAATGAGCACGATAAAGGATAAGTGTTTACTGTGGGATTTGTGTGTTACTGTGGTGTAATATGAACGAATCGAATTAATGTAATAAAGACGGCTGTAAGATTGACCACTGACATCTGAGTGTCTCTTATTATCCTTGCGTCAGAGCTCATGGTGATCTCATACTGTAGTTTCAGCTTTCACTCTAAATGCATGTGCGCGCACACACACAGACATGCCACATTCCAACACGTACCCCTTTTCCAACCTTTAATTTTACTTTTTTCTCAAACATCGACATGTACACACACACACACACACTTCCCGGGTCATGGTGTGGTATGTGCTAGTACACACATACTCACTCACACACACACATGCCATACGCAAACTATTTGTCTTCTGCCCCCACTTTTGGGGGAGAATGTCACCGCTGAGTGGTTTTTCCATCGAGAGCTTAAGCCCTCCTTGGCCTCATCGGCGTCATCAATGCATCACATAAACGAGTGGGTGACTCCCCTCCTCTGCATTGGTCTCACATCCCTCATTCCACCACACACACACACTCACCACCAAGAGCTTATCTGTCTGGCCATCCATCAGATCACAGCAACTCCCTATTCACCACCTCTATGTGACGGTATTCTCGTGAAACACCCTATCTGCATTAAGTTTCTATTCTGGGAGTTTGTGTGACCCAATACATAGGAATTTAGTTTGAGTTGGTCCATGGAGGAAATCAACTCTATTCATTTGGCTTCAGGGTTGATGTGTTCTGAATGACACTTGGACAGGGAAACAGAATCTCAAAGAAAAACAAGCTAACTGATGAGATTGCAACATTGACCTTTGAAGCTCTAGATCTGATTTTGAGAGAGAAAAAAAGTTGGGTCAGTGTTGTGAGTCAGTGCCAAACAAGGCAATCCAATCACATATTCGGGTAGTCATTCAGTCACTTTCCTGATTAGACAAAACTTTGACCAGCAATAAAAGCTTGTCAGTAAAGAAGGTCAGGTACTTTTTATAAAGCCTACTGTATGTTGCTAACTAGCTTCAAAAAGTAGCTCACATTATTATGTGGAACTTGATGGGGTTTTCTTGCAGTGTTTCAGATTCAGTCCAGCAAACCCTGAGGCAAGGCCAGCCCTTAATAAGAGAATTGGGGGAGATACTGGAATCTCAAAGAACCATTAACACAGACACAATATGGCATCAGCAAAAGATTTTTTTTAAGCTGATATTTGATGACCATACTGCAGAGCATGTCTATGCACAGGAAAAAGTATAATGATATTGTCTGGCCCCATGTCACATAATTTTATATTGATCTAAAATACTTTAAACTTAAATTTTATATAACACCAATGGCTTCCCTTTTTTGGCTGACTGTATGCTGACTGTAGGTTTTACCAACTGGGATATAGAGAGCCTTGAAGTGTCAATGAGGCATTCAGGGGACCTTCATGGGGTCGTTTGGGTGAGGGCTTCTGACATTAGCAGTCACGACAGGTCAAATATCAATGCAGTTAGCAACTGTGTTGTTACATTTTGGTCATGAGCACTGTGACAGTAGTTTGTTTATAGTTCTCCTGTAAAAAAGACTTCCCATTGCACTCAGTAGCCTGAAAGAACAGGAACATGGGCTATCTGACTCTGGATTTGTTCTTCAACCACAATATGTGTCTGGCTCCATATGACTTTAAATGCATGGTTTAAATGCATAAATAAAATGATTGTTCCAGTTCCATTGCTGGTTAAGGATACTTCACACTACCAGGGTATTAGTCAGAGCCATGCTATGCAGGACATGTTCTCAGATAGTATACTTAATATTGTAATATTTATTCTCAAATTACTGTAATATTTATTGTAATAATTTCATGTGAGACTCTATGTAATTGGCCTAGACTGCTCTGCTAGTCCCAGCACTTTTTACTAGCAATGTGGATGTCTGTGTTTGTGTGTGGGTGTGTAGGATTTAGCTGAATGTTGTATAGATGGTGTAAATGTATGTGTACTTGTAATGAAAGATGGCAGAGAGGATGTATGTTAAGGGAAAGAGTATGAAGGAATGAGGCACTGGTGGCATGTGTGTCCGTCTGGTGCTGATGTGGCCCAAATGAACACATTACCAGATTAAGTCCAAGATGATATGTTAAATATAGGGTGTACTTTTGGGAGAATATACAGTATCTGAGATAATCAGTTAAGATAATCGGCATGTGTGTGTGTGTGTGTGCAGTCTGAGGTATAGACTCCCCAGACAGAGCTGGGGGTCTCCTCTATATGACCTCATTCTGAATCATACATTTACTCATGAAACACACACACACACACACAAACTCTGATTATGGTATGGTATCTGATTATAGGTTGGTAATGAGCTCAGTTTGTTTGGCCGGCCGTCCAACCAGTTTTTCATTTGGACCCCAACGCCTCGCCCCCATGCTAACGCTGGGATTCTTGGGCCGTGCGCTCATTATCTCCAGAAAGCCGATCTGCCTACGTCTGTTTATAGCAGCGCAATCGTGTAAACACCGAGGAGTAGAGCGCTGGAGTGCCTCGCCGCCAGCTTCACCAACCACTGATGTCAACTGCACACAATGAAAACATAGCAGAAGTCTTTATGGCCTGTGAGACAGGCCGAACTAACATCATTACTTCAAAGAGATAGGGAGAGAGTGTAGGAGAAATTGTAGGAGAAAGAAAAAGAAAGAAAGAGAGAGCGAGGGAGAAAGAAAGAAAGACCTCAAACCATTCTTGGTCTCTAAGGTCCTCGAAAGAACAAACACATTTCCTCTAAAGAGAATTGAATAAGGGAAGGCATTTTACAGCATGCCTCAGACTAAACATTAGCCAAGGAAGAGGCATCATTAAATGCGTACGAACAAGTGGCTTGGCCTGTTGTGAAATTGGAGCATTGGAGACGGACATAAAAGGGTGTCAGGGTTTTCTCAGTGTTAATTTTTGGGGTGTACAATTTGAATATGGTAGTCATTAGAAATCAATTGGTTTTTTTAGTTGCCCTTTTTTAGTTGCCTGTAGTGGTTGTGCTGTAGCTTTAATTGTGTGATTAACACTACTTTGCTTCAGTTACACTAGGTCTAAAGGAGGAAGTGCTTTGAGAGCAAACAGCAGACTAGGAAATTGATCATATCAATGCTAGCTGGCTTCTAGTTTTGCTTGTCTTCCCCTTCTCTCTCTGCCACTCACCAAGATGGCTGACTTTTTGAATTTTTCAACCCATAATTTATACACACTCACACAGAATAAACTATTTTCCTTTCATCTCTCCTCTGCATTCTCTCTATTCCCCTACTTTTCTTTCCTCTTTTTTTTCTTTCTGCCACTCACCCTTTAGGGTGACCAGACATTCCCAATTTCCCAGAACAGTCCGCAATTTTTGTGGTCTGTTCCAGGTTAAGTACAACAAAACCCACTTTGTCCCCAATTTTTTGAAGATAACAAGACAAGGCTGTAGAAACACAATCATCGTCGGTCCCCAAAGACTAATTCAGGGAAATGTCACAGATTTTTTTTGTCTCAAACCTCTGGTCACCTTACTTTAGAACCATTCAAACCATTTTCACACACACACACACACACAGAGAGAGAGAGAGAGAGAGAGAGAGAGAGAGAGAGAGAGAGAGAGAGAGAATAAACTGTCATTACCCTCATCTCTCCCTCTTTTTCTCTCTTTCTTTGAGTTTCTCTCCCTGTCCGTTGAGGATGTGATTGACACACTTTTAACACTCCTTCAGATATGACAGGTTTGTGTGCATTTTTATAGGCTATAAAAAGGAAGGGGAGGCTGACCGGAAACACACACACACACACACAGACACAAACATACACACATTCACACAATGAAGTTCCCTTGCTTACACCACTGCATTGTCATCAACATTTAAAATGGTTGAGCAACACATAGCAACAGCCATTAATATTCCGACAAACGCACACACAACTGCCAACTGAGTGACACACAGCATTGTGTATTGGCCTAGTGTTGCTCAAAACAGTGTGTGTGTGTGTGTGTGTGTGTTTTTACATATTTGAACATGCATACATACACACACACAAACCTACATACTGTACATACACATTTAAATGGCACAATTCTGTTTTGAGGTCTGAGGTGGGCTTAGTGGATTATTGAATGGGGCTGGTGTGATATTAGCTCTCTTTCTGTCTTTCTCTCTCTCTCTCTCACACACACAATTATGAGAACAGAGAAGGAATTACAACAAATGACACATCCCTTATGTCTCACACACACACACACACACACCAACACACACACATCCCACACATAGGCACCGCCAGAAAGAAAGAGAAAGAGGGTGGAACTGATGGGTGGTGAGGGGGGGGGGGGGGGGGGAGTAGATTACAGTAAGATTACTGTAGATTACAGTAAGGCAACTTGTTGTTTGATGTATTCCTGGATTGCTGCCTTGTGATAGCAGCTGTGAGAATCTCATTTCCTCTCTCTGGCATTTCCAGCTTTAGGAAGGACAGATACCCACCAGCAGAGCTGATCCAGACGAGTCTGATAGGGTGTGAGTGTTTGAGTGAGTGTGTGTGTGTGTGTGTGTGTGTGTGTGTGTGTGTGTATCTGTCTGTCAAAATGAAACTCATGTATGTCCACAGAGACAAATTCAGATGAACAGAAGGATCAGAGGGACAGAGGAAAAACATATTTATTTAGAGTAATTACTGTCTGTGTGTGTGTGTGTGTGGTGTTGTGAAGGGCTGTATGTGTGTGAGACTGAACTGGACCAGACTTGAGACTGAGAGCATGTTTGCATGTCTGTGTGAAAGACGGAGAGCAATAGAGACTTAACCACTTCAGTCTACCAC
>JAGFZM010001586.1:6721-31120 GCA_017657215.1 Limnothrissa miodon
GTGTGTGTGTGTGTGTGTGTCAAACAATGGAAACTGTGCAATGAAAAAGGGTTTCCATCTACCTGCTGTTTGCATGGTGAAAGCAAAGTAAACAAAGTAAAACACACACACACACACACAAACACACTTCAGCTACAGTATATTGAAAAGAAATTCCCTGAGAAAATATCGCCATCCTCCCTTCATTCTCTCCATGTCTCTTACTCTCTAGGTGCCACACACACACACACACACACACACACCCACACACACACACACACACACAGGGATCTCTGGGCTGGCCTAATTGGCCAATGGCCCACTTTCCTCTCTGCAGCCCGTTAACGTGTTTTCCTCCCCAGCTTCCTCTGACTGCATGCTCTCCTGCATCCATACATTAGCCTGCATGCACTACCCTGCTCACTGAAATGTATGCTTGTGTCTGTTCATGGGTGGAACGTGTTTTTATGTGTGCGTTTTGTGGTGTGTCTGTTTTCATCTGTGCTGTGTGTGTGTAACAATCAATGTCTGTCCGTGTTCATGTTTGTCCCTGTGCGTGTGTGTGTTCATGCATGTTGTGTGCATGTGAGAGTGTGACGTTCCCACGTTTCCCCACAACGGCACTTTTCTCAGCCGGGTCTCGCGGCGGAAACGTGCCAGCTCCGTTGCCATGGCGCCACAATTAAGGGGCAACCACATGCAAGTGCGTGCACGCACACACACACACACACACACACACACACACACACACATCTCTTTCTCTTAGAAGCTGTGTGAGGCGGGGAAAGACTCTGAATGCTATGCAATGTCTGAGCCCTACACACACACACGCACACACACACACACACAGCTACTCTCTGCCTCTCTTAGAAGCTGTGTGGGGCAAAGAAGGACCACTTTGTGTGTGTGTTTGTGTATGGAGAGCTTATATAGCAATCACACACACACATACCAGCCTCTCTTAGAAGCCGTGTGGGGCAGGCAAGAACCACTCTGTTATATGTCTAGGCTCTCTTCTCAATCTCACAGAGAGGAGATGCAGAGGCATGCCACTGAATGAGGACATCAACAGATTACTGAATAGGGTGCAATTTCAGCCTTTTATTTTTCCGTGTTGAGGCTCAGGGTTATGTTTTAGGACTATCAATATGGTGGCATGATGACCTGTTTGAAGTGGGGGGGGCAGCTAGATAAATCTCTCAATGCACGTCTAGGACGATCCCGACAAAATATCTGGCCATTTTCCTGCACACATCACCTTGCCTTTTACTGCTGAGTTGCAAAAGCCCACTTTCCCAGTGGGTACTGAGCGTACTCAAAGCTCAGGGCCACTAGTGAAGTTTGTGTTGGGTGTGGTTCAAGTTAAAGTGGGGCAGGATGCAGAGAGCAGAAACACATGCCCAGACACACAGACATGGCTCGTCTTAGGGGGCTTTCTAAGCACTGCCCGGATATATGGGATTACAGTGGCCTGGTAGATCATTGAAACAAAGAGTGAACTCCTACACTGTCCATTCCACAAGCAACTTATTAATAACCTGACACTGCACCTCAACTTAGAGTGTTTCAATGGACAGTTGGAGGATGTTAAGACTTCCTTTTAGGACAAAGTTCAAAATTGCAGAAGTTTTAGTTTGAAAGGCCAGACTATAACATCAAAAGGTATCGCATGAACATGAGCAACAGACAGGGCCCAATCCAAGGGATGAGAAGATAGAAACGTGTAGGCTTTGACCCATAGGCCAGGCTCAGTCCAAGGGGCGCAATCAGTGGTTATCTTTCAAACGGACTCTGCATGCAATAGGATGTGTCCTTGACTGAAGTGTCTTTTTCTGGTCAAATTTAAAAAAAAAAAAAAGTCTAATTTCTCCAATGTCAATGCCAATCCTGATTCAAACCACCACTGTTCTTTGGTTGCTTAGTTGTTGTACACCGCCACAGAGGGGGTTGTCATGCTAAATCTTCCCAAGAACTCCCTACAAAGACAGAGCATTTTCACTGGTCCAACTAAGTATTGGCAGAAGACCTACTAGACATACCTATTGAGCAAAACTATCTTTACCGCTAGGCTACATCTTGATTTCTTGGCTAGCATTACAGCTCACTCAAGTACAATACATTGTGAAGTACTGTAAACAACCACTTCCACATCTCAGCCACTATTTTCTTTAATGAGGGCACAAACAGAAATGCCCATAGGAGAATGAAAGCATAGGATGATGTGCTTTGGTATTGTTCAACAGCAGATGAGAGTTCACATGCATCCCGAGCAAAATATAGTAGCACCCAATGCAGACAGACGGAAGTGCTCTGAAAAAACAAAACATTACCGCTTCAAACACACTTGGGACAAAGGTGTGGGCAACAGACTAAACAAGAGAAGAACTCATCCGCAGAAAGAAAGAAAGAAAAAAAGAAAAAAGAAAAAAATACCACAAATGCACTGCAACCAGTCCAAACACAAACGCTAAAACAATACACAACGGTGGTTACTGAGGAGTCTGGATTTCTGGATTCCTTCAATACCAGAGGTATGAGAAACACACACATACAAGCCAAAGTTCCACCGTGGGTCAGCATTGTTAGGGGCTGACCTCCATACTGCTTTCTCTTTCTGCTCAAAATAGTCCCGCCTGTCAATCAGTTGCGATAGGCAACCTTAAATGATGGTCAAAAACGAGGTTAAGGCATCTATTAGAAGCATCATTCTAACTCCACAACCAGTGAGTAGGCCTGACCAGAGGAGAAAGAGAGAGAGAGAGAGAGAGAGAGAGAGTGAGAGTGTGTGTGTGTGTGTGTGTAAGAAAGAGGGACTTGTGTCTCTGTGTGTTTGTGTGCATGTGTGTGAGATATTCTCAATAGTTCATGTGAGAGTTCATTTGTGATCATATGTGACTCCATGTGCATGTTACTGGCGTGTGTGTGTGTGTGTGTGTGTGTGTATACAGGGATGGAGGTGGGTGTACATATTTTGTCGATAAACTCTGGAACGTTCTGTGGCGGTCTTAGCTGTGGGGGAGTGCAGCGCAGTCAGTCAGTGAGGCCATGGCGGCCTTCCTGCGGTTTAGTGCCTCAGACCCCAGAGCTAAATTACAGCCCTGGGGAGCGGTGACCTGTGACCTCCATGGTCGGACGCCAAAAACAACACTTTGACATGTTGAGCGAGAAGGAGTGAGTGAGAGAGAGAGGGAGGAGGGAGAGAGAGGAAGAAGATGGAGAAAAGGGGGAAGAGGAGAGAGGGATAATGTGTGGACAGCGTGTGTGTATGTGTGTGTGTGTGTGTGTGTGTGTGAGACAGAGAGAGTCTGGGGAATCAGGAATTATAATAGGCATTGGGCTTCAGCCTTAAACCGTTTAGCTTTCTTCTGTCTGTCTAATGGTGTCCTCAGGTGTCCTGACTCCAATCTTATAGCATTAGAGGATAAAGCACATACACACACAGCCTGAGATGCCTTGTGTATGGCCTGAGGAGAGTGAATGTAGGATAAATGAGTGTGTGTGTGGGTGTGTGAGACAGAGAGCACAGCACGCACAGAGACTGGAGACATCACATTATGAGACAGAGAGAGAGAGAGAGAGAGCTGAGTAATTAAAAGCAGGATAAATGAGTGGAATCAGTGGAAACATGCCTGTCTGTGTGTGTTGGGCACGTCCGTGCAATACAAATCCCTACACACAAATGTCTGTTTACAACCTTAGCTAAATCATGATTTTTTTTAAATTCTGCTTGACAACAGACTCAGTGTTTATATACGCACCAGTAAGGTTAAGAATGTTAAGAGCCCCACTGAGCTAAAAGGTAGGCTACATGGAATCCATGGAGAATTTGATTTGGGAGGTAACCAAGAGAACAAGAAGAAAAACAATGTCTGCCACACACACACACACACACACACACACACACACACACACACACACACACACACACACACAAGCCAACCCCTGGGAGCCCCAAGTAATTTAAATGGCAACTGACATGAGGAGAAGGTTTGCAAGGTAATTAAAATAATGTAACGATTTGGGTCAAAGCATATTTAAGAGACAACAAGAGGGACAAAACCAAATGGAGATGGGCGGGGGGGGGGGAGAGAGAGAGAGAGAGAGAGAGAGAGGGAGGGGGGGGGGGGGGGGATAGTTACAAGGACAGATAGATGAAACAAAAAAGTCATTGTCCAGAATAGGCAGCAACCAATGACCAACCATGCTCATGTCATGATACTAATGAATGAACGGAAAGTTCTAAGATGCAACTCTGTTTCTAATAGTTACTCATGGGATGAGTTTCACATAACAGACATAGTCATGGGTTCACTTTCCCTGGCGTACGTGCATGTGTGTGTGTGTGTGCGCGTGTGTGAGCAATGTTAAAGCTCATCTGTGAAGTATGCCTGAGCCGCCCAGAGCATCCCAGCCTCAGCCCACACAAGCGCTGCGGCAGTCAGTGACTCAGACGGAGCCGGGCATGCTGGGATACCAGGCCTGACTGCCAAGTGGAGTAGGGAAGGTTCTGATTGGTGGTCTTGAAGTATTAGAAACAAACCCAAAATATCCGCGAGGCCCCTTGAGAACTGGGCCTGGCTGCAGACAGCCAGACAGCCCAGCACAGAAGACTTGGACTAGAGCTGCAGTCCTAGAGAGAGCTATTCACAGAATAATGTGTCAAATCAAATTCATTTACTGTACAGCAAACCGCACAGCAAAGGAATCTCGGGCCGCCAACGGTTTCAGATGGAAAACGGGAGTCGTTTTTTTATCCATAGACTTCCACGATTAGTCAGTCCCACCGATAGACTCTTTACAGATTAGTCGGTCCCACCGATAGACTCTTTCAAAAGGTAGACACTATAATAACGTCAACAGCCACATTATCGCCAAATCAACAAATGAAGTGATGCAGACACAACTTTCTTTCTCATTCTGCCTCTCTCCTCTCAGTTTCACTCTCTCTCTGTCTTTCTGCCTCTCCCTCTCCGTGCACGTCTCTTCTTTTCTTCCTTCTCCATTCGTTTTCTACTCTGCATCCCACTTCTCTCTGCCTCTCTCTCCCCCTCTCTCCCTCTCCCATGTGCAACCCTTGAATGAGGTCACAGGCAGAAGTGGGGCTGGCCCACATAGCAGTGAAACAGACAGCAGAGAGCACAGAGAGAAAGAGAGAGAGAGAGCAGAGAGAGAGAGAGAGCACACGCAGAGAGAGAACCAAGAGAAAGACAAAAAAAAGAGACAGAGATTGAGAGAGAGAGAGAGAAAGAAAGAGAGAGAGAGCGAGACCTCCAGAAGATTTCTTCCTTTCCCCTGTTCTCCTGCTCTCCTCACCTCCATGTTTCTAAAGCCTATAGCTTTCTTCACCTGAGATCAAAACTACTTTTTGTGCGTGTAATCTGTCAGTTTGTGTGATAGCCACTAATCACCATCTTCCCCACCACTCCAGGAGAATAAGGTCAGCTTGGGCAGATGTGAGTGTCAATGGCCACCTTGCCTCATAGTGCGATATGACTGTTGATTTAAAACATGCACGCACACATACACACACACACACACACACACACACACACAGCTCGAGAGGATGAAGAAGAGAGGCCAAAGCAAGCCAAAGACAAAAACACACAATCACACAGCTTAGGGATCCACCACTCTTCCTCCTTCATTAGCCAGAACAAAACAAATCATGTCTGAGTCCAATATGAAATATCAGAACACAAACAAATAGGAGATATGAGGCAAGTTCCCATCTATAGCTGCCTGTGCATCAGTAATGCTGTTACAAATTGTCCATTGTTACAAAAACAACTACAAGATCTAGCCAGGGAAGAGAAGGAAAAGCAGAAAAAACAAAACCAAAACACCAAGACAAACAAAGCCTAGCAAACAAACAAAGAGAAGCTTAATTCACAGTAATTATAAGCCAATCAATAGGAGCCTGTGAGAGAAGGCATCGCAACGCAGGCACCGCTGAGGGTTGGACCACCTTGGCATCTTCCTCCCAAACCGTGTTTAGTTGCACAAGGCAGCTTGGCCTCGTCATTAGGCTTCTGACAGACCGGAGCTTGCCCTGATGATTACATAAAACACAAGAGACGTTCAAAGCAAGCAGACATAACAACAAAAAAAACATCCGCCATCACTCAATAATAAATAAGTGTGAAGCGTGTGAAAAGCAGTGAAAAATGATGATTTGACAGGAGGTTCAGAGCAGTGTCATAAACCTGGCCAGCTGGCCACAACCACATAGACTCAGATGTTTGCACTATCAGGCTGAAGAGGTAGCCTAATGATAAGAGTAGAAAAAATAAAATGGACGCACACAAATAAAATGATTTCAACCCTTTCATTCGCATTTTGCTCAGGCTTTCCCCTATGTACATTTAACTGCGGCGCTATTCGACTCTGCACCAAAGATACTGGACCCTTATTAACAGTCTCCGTCTACACATTTCTCCACCTTTGCGCTTGGAGCACAGTTCCACTGGCATATTTTCTGTCGTTTCCCCCAGCCCACTCCCAGGTCTGGCTGTGGGTTCTGATTGGACAACGCTACGCCTCTTCTGTTTATGTTTGTCAGCTGATGAGCACTGAGCACGGGAAGGTAAGTTTATGTACATGTAGCCTAACATTAATTGAGAACTACCGGTAGACGCTGCCCAAGGTTTAGCCTATTCCTTTACCATAATAAGTTAAAAATAAAAACAATGCAAAGGAGTTTTCTTTGAGCTCACTGGTGCTCTTTGTGTTGTAAAATGCGTTATACAATTTAATTCAATTGAATAGACAGCAGACTATATTTTACTTTTTCCAGTGTTACTTAAAGGTGCTCTAAGCAATGTGACACGTTTGTAGGACTAAAACATGTGTTGTTACATACAGCAAACATCTCCTCACAACCTGCTAGCTGCCTGTCCCCTGAACACACTGTAAAAAAAACGCGGTCTCTGTAGACAGCCCAGGCTCCACAAACGGCTAAAAAACACAGTGGGCAAACCTAGCATAACAAACGAAACGAAACTTAACAAACATTGTTCCAGCCAATAAACGACAAGAAGAATTTGGAGGAGGGGTTGGGTGGGGGTTGCACGTTCATGAGTCTTTCAGGAAGCATGGGAGGGAGGGGGAGGAGGGAGCTATCCTCCGTTTTGTTTGACAATACTTTGAACGTCAACAAGAAGTGACATCAAACACCATCGCTTAGAGCGCCTTTAAAATTACGTTACGTTGTCTTATTAAGACATCTATTAGGTCTCCGGTCGTGTGCTAGAGTGTTAGTTAGTTCTTAATTGGGATGTAACGTTATGGCTATCCACCTGTAAGCAGCTCCTAGATATATTTATAGTTTGCCAATTTCCCCATTCGTTCGTGAGAAATGTAAGCGCAGTTTTTCTATTTCAGTAAAGCCAGATCGCTAGTAGTGCCTGTATATGTTTTCAAATTATGAACATTTTAGCACTGCTATGTAAGATATATTAACAATTAACATTGCTATAAGACTCAATAAATATCTGTCATTTTACTTACTGTATATAGCCTTCTGTTTTGATTCCTTCACAGGTGAAAACAGAGCTCAGAAACAGACTTCAAGGAGACCACCTGGCTGCGTGCATGTGTCTAAGCATCAATGGACCTCCAGTCAACAAGTTCCCCTATGGGCAAGCCTTACAGTTGTTTGGGATGTTCTGTGTATTTAATTTGATTTAATAATAAAATTGTTATTTAAGAAATTTCATAGTGCGACTACATTTTTTTCTGTGCTACTAAATTTCTTCATTTACTCGCACCTGTGCTCCTAGAAAAAAAGCTAAGCGTACAGCCCTGCCTACATATTTCCACTAGCAGGCTGGAGAGGTAGCTTAATGATGACACACACACACACTCTCTACATTCCTCTCCTTACTGGGATTCCTTCCTTTCCAGACACTAGCCCTCCAACTCCTTACTTGTGAACCCATTTCTAGTCCGCGCGACAAGTGCGGCTCAAGAGTAGACAAGACGTGTGTGCTAGTTTTTAAAAGCCCTGTCTGACAGAAGAGAGATACAGGGAGAGATAAGAGGAGGAAGAAACAGAGGAGGAGGAGGAGAGACAAAAGTAGGGAGGGAGGAAGGAGGACAGACTAGAGAAGGCCCAGAAGAGGGAGGAGGAGAGACAGGAAGAGGAGGAGATGGAGGAGGAGAGATAGGAGGAGGCGGCTCATGTCACTACCAGCCTCAGCAACATCTAATGATCAACACCAACTCCCTGCTGCTGACCCTGATCAAAATCTAAATCGGACTCTCTCTCTCTCACACACACACACACAAACTCACAGATGTACGCATTGCATGCACAGCTTGAAGATCCTGACCTGGATTGAAAAAAAGAGATACATGTATGTGCACACAGACACAGAGACACCCAGACACACGCGCACACACACACATCACATCACACAGATGACGCAAATGGCTCTTAGCTCATGACCCTGATCGAAGTTGAAATGTTTAAAAAAAGGACAAGGAAAAACACCCACACACACACACTTCTAAATGGAGAGTTGGCATAAGTGTCTCGCCTCCCACTCTCACCAATTATGTAAGAGGAGGGTCTCGCCGACGCAAACACAAACAGCCTCCGACAGGGGATGAGCCGACGGACGGCCAGCCCTGTGAGGTGAGGGAGAGAATAGGAGAAGTGGCACATCACCCGACACATAGGTGTTCGCCGTCACACTGATGCCTCCTATCGCATGGACACACACACACACACACACACAAAAGCACAAACCTGTTGACTCTCATGTGAGAAAAGCAAAACAAAACAAACAAAAACAAAAAAACTGAAAACCAAGCCCAAGGCTTCTATTCTATTCTAATTCCATGGTAACAGATAAGGTCATGGACAAATGCACACACAGGCATACACACGGCCATATATATTTGGCCTGCTCTGCACAGCATTGTTTGCCTGCACTCTCGAATATAATCCATCACCAATCTGGGCTGCCGGTGGCGCAGTTGTTATTTTTAATCCACACCAAATTCTGAGAACTACTGCTGCCCTAATGCCAGAGCGGCTGAAGATTATGTGGGAGAGAAGAAGAGCAAAAAACCTCTTAATGGACTACTGGACCGTCATCCAACAAGCTATTTTTAGGTTCCCACGAACTAGCATAGATGAGGTAGGTGCCACTCAGAGAAAAGCTGTAGAAGAAAACCTCCGAGGTCATGGATGAACTGAACAACAAATACTGGGCTGAACTATTGCAAATAAGCTACACAACTGCACAGCGTCTTACCAGTAGGTAACAGGTGCAGAGCTAATATCACCATCCTTACATCCACGTAGGGTTCTAATATTCTGCTTTTGTTTCATCTTAATCACAGAGTTGTTGATATGAATCAATTTGTCATTATGAAGGCAGAGAGCTGTCTGTACAGCTGTTGAGCGCTCCCATTTCATTGTACCGACATGTTAATGGACAATCCATTTTAATCAACGAGTCCTGGCTGAATATGCTCTTTCCACAACAAATGGTTGGTGTTTTTAATTCAATCAAATTTCACATACACCTAAACTAAAATAATCTTGTCGTGTAATCAGCACCACTTACACTGCCTGAACATAAACTCATGCTTAATACTTACATCATATTTGAATGCTATACTACTGTGTTGGACTGCATTCGTTCTTGCTGGGTGTACCTAGGTATACTAGCAACTAGCATTGCCAAGGATCTAGGTCTGTTTTTTTTTTTTTTTTTAAGGAGAAGGTGGGGTCCCAAGACACCCAAATAACACCCACGGACAACTCTACGGTTACGCAACAGCAAAGAGCCAACAGCAACCGCAACATCTGGCTTACGCAACCCACAAGGCATTGCTTCTTTTTGCAAACTTCCTGATGCACTACCAGTGAGCGTCAGTGTACATGAGTGATGCCAAGCAGAAGGGGGTCAGCACACATAACTTAAGAATCACCTGGAAAACAGCCAATGTTGTACATAATCTCTACAGCCCAGAGAGTCACTGTGAGAGGGGTCCAAAACGCAATGAGGGTACACGAGTAGACAAATAGTTCAGCAGAAGGGTCTAACAAGATCATTTAGATTTAATAAAAACAAACAAATTCAATAATCAAATTATCATGTGTAATAAAGTGTATTCCTCGTTTCACTGCTCTCAGAAACTTGGTGGTCAGTACAACAAGAATGAATGGTCTTTGAGTCACCGTCTGTCAATGCGACAAAACAGGCAAGACCAGACCTCATTACTGAATAGCAGGCATGATGAGCTCAGCCAATGGGAAATGTGATATGTGTTATCGTCTAGAAGGACAAAGAAATGAAGAAAAAAATAAGAATTCAGCAAAGCCGTGCTGATCCATCCTTCTAGATACTTCTAGGAGGCGAGTGAGTTTGGAGCCCCGTCTCAGAATAGCTTAGAATAATGTAGAGAATCTCAAAGTGCCCCCTCTTCTGCCTCTCATCTCTTTGATCTCCTCCAAGGCACAGCACTGTGATGCTACACGTTTTGACAACTTTTTTCCAGTTTTAACACAGGCAAGAGAATAGAAATATGTTATATTCAGTTACAAATAGAAGTGCTGTGAGTATATATCCTATATATCCAGGATTGAACCAGCAAGCTGAAAGCTATAACCAGTAGGTCACAGCAGCCATGTCAGCACTTGGAACTACACTCTTGTGGTGTTCACTCCTGAAAGGTCCTCAACCCACTCCACTGTCCATGCCACTGCCTCCCAGCTGAGGGTCACCCCTGCCTTCCACTGCCTGATCCTGCATCTCTGGCTTCCTGGGCCGGCTGCCTTCAGCTCCACAGACGACCCTGACATGATTGATACAGCCTCCAGCCAGCCTGGCTTGACTGCTCCTAATGACATGGGACTATATCCTGGGATTATAATGGGACTCCTATATTACCTTATTTATACCACAATTTTCCTACCTGTGTGTACCTAATGGAATAATAGTGGACTAATCACTATCTGAGAGACTGAAAACCTGCCCTAGGCAGTTGGGCTAGACCCTTGAACCGTCGGAACTGCCCAAGGTTTCTTCATTTACAATAACAAGTAAAAACAAAAAACGCTGATAGGGAGTTTTTCCTTGCCCCTGTTGCTCATTGGGCCTCTTTGTGTTCAGCGCTTTGAGACATGCCTTTTGTAAAAATGCGCTATATGAATAAAATTGAATTGAATTCATTATACCAAGGCTAAATCAACAGAACAATGAACAGAATATGGTCAAATTTCTGGTCAAACTGTTTGGCAACCCCTCTTGGATTTCTACAGAACTTCCGGCAAGTAGCAGTATCTATAAGATGTCTACTGAGAGAAGGCTCATTTGCAATGGCTCCTTCATTCATTATGGAACAGGCCGTTAGCGTTAGCGACGGTTCTCCTACGTTCAAATGGTCTGAACCTGATAGTCGTGCACTTTCTGCACAGCCGGGGCTAATCACCGTCCACCCATCGCCCCAGCGCATGCAAAATGTCACCCACGCCAGGGCAGTTCCTCCATGACGAACACGGGGGCCATTCAAACTCCATTAGAGGGGCCCGACGAAGCACTTTGGGAGCACAGACGATCCATAATACCCCAGCCATCTCCGTTAGGACTCTAAGTGCTGAAGGGGTATGTGTGGGTGTGCTTTCAGAGAGAGAGAGCAAGAGAGCGGGAGAGAGCGAGACAGCGAGAGAGAGCGAGACAGAGAGAGCGAAAGAAATATTGTGGGAAAATTGAGTGAGCAAGTATGTGTATGTGTGTGACGCTAGCCTGCGTGTGAGCAAGCAGTCGGTCCCTCTCGGCTCGCCCCAGTCCAGTGTTGCCTCCAGCCTTGGTCGGCCCGGATCTCCTCCCCAACCATGACCAAGCCCGCACTGGGGCCATGGGGCTGTCGATTGGCCAGCAGATGGAAAACAAGCTAAATCAATGGCCTGGAAAAACAAGTGCCACCTAATTACAGGGACGGACGGACGGGCGGTCGGGGCAGGGGTGGGGGTTGGGAGGAACACTGTCACTCTCTCCTCTGCCTCAATGTGACGACACAATCCATACAAGCAGCGGGCATAGCAGGGTCTCCACACTGGGAATGAATGTACTGGGCCCCAGAGCGTGGAACAACAGGGCCACATGGACTGAGGACAGAACGGGACAGAACGGGACAGAACGGGACAGGACAGGACAGGAGCAAAACATGAGGCTGCGCTCATGCCTCAGAGTTACCACACAATATCCTGATGTTCTTCAAAGCACATACTGCTCTTTCCGGAAACACCCACACACACACACACCACGCGCAAACAAACGGCAGACAGACGCCGATGGACTCTACTGCTCAGGCCCTGGCTGGCTCATTGTGAATTCTCCAGTCCTGCTGGGTTATTCTTAGCCACAAGGTTGACCCAACGCCGGGGTTAATCTGCCCGTCACTGCACTCATGACCTCGCCCACACCCACGCCCACGCACTTCACTCAACTCGCAACACGCAGTGCACAAGAAAACACAGCCACACTTGGTCAAGGCTGCCAATACAGACACTGATACACCAAAAGAACACAGCACAAACACAAAGAGACAGTATCTGTGTAGGTGTGTGTGTGAGTGTGTGTGTGTGTTACATTTTAACACTAAGTGACCGTGCTTACCTTTTGAAGACTGGTAGGATTCAATTGAGTCTTGTCAATGATTTTGATGGCAACCTGAGAGACATGAGAAAGGGGGTGGAGGTAGATATTAGCAAGTAAACAGTATTCAGTCCTCAGTTAATCAGCCAAGCAGCAACTGTTTTGGAAAGGCACCGAGAACAAAGCACTGCCAAAACTCTGCCCTGAGCACCTTTGCACAAACATGAGGCCCAGCAGACACAGAAAAAAAACAAGGTGACCAGTCTGCTTAAAGGACAAATCTGATGTGTGAATCATCCTTCATTAGACCTGATGTTAGAGGCCATTGAGTGCTAACTGCTGGAAAAAGCTGAAGGAGGCACAGTAAAACGGACTGAAACGGAGTGCCGACACATTTGGTATTCTCGGTCTCAATCTGGGATGCATTCAATTTCCTCATTGTGTTTTCCTAAAGACAGAACTTGGTGAGCTCAAACAACACGGATGGATGGGTTCACATTGGATTTTTCTTTTAAGCTGCTTCAATACAAAACAGAAAATACGCCTGTTACACCAGAAGGTTCAGGTGTAACTCATTCACACACACTTTGCCAAAAATAACAAAGTTAGCGAAAGTTAGGATACAGTAAATATGTTATTCATTAAAACTAATGTAGGAAACACACCTCCGACATAACTTGACCCTGTGATTATGTACTGGTTATAAATCAGTGTAGGGCAGGGTTATTCAATTAAAATTTCATTAGGGCCACATTTCAAAACCAAGATCATAAGTTAGGCCGCACATTTTCAGCAGTCGTCAACAAATGGCAATGCCAAATTGGCACAAACTGTAATTATAATATAATTAAGTTACGTTCTGGAGGCTCGTGAATGTTGTTTTACTTTTACGACTGGAGTGTCGTTTGGGCTCCATGTGGGCTGTGCCTGGGCCACATGTGTCCCGCTTGAATAGGCCTGGTGTTGGGTGTAGTGAGTACAGGACAAAGAGGCTGCAAAATAAAACCGAGCCTCTCACAATCGATGCTCTTCTGAGCGGGACGCTTCAGCTCTTTGTTTAGCAGCTCAGGTTTTAGTTCTTTCAGACAGTGGCAGTCGTTGTAAACAAAAAAGGGATAATCCACCAAAGTTGAATGAATACAATAAGCCATCAGAGAGTCACAAAATCAAATCCCACGTGTCGTTGCGGACGGCGTTTGGAGAGCACTTTTCCCAAACTTGTGCATCCGTCCACCCAGGTGCATTCGCAAGCACAATGAAGGCGTGGCCTCACACTGCCTCCTCCAAATTAGAATGTACAGTAATTTGGCCAGAACAGGCTTTGTAACAAGGCGTTTCGCAGCTTCCCGTCCGTCCTGATGCTTTATTGTGCTAAAGGAGGACAACAACAGACGGCATCTCTGTCTGTGTCTCTAAACTACGTTTGGCCACAAGTTTATCTGTTAGGCTAAAACCTCAAAGCTCAGCAATCACAAAACAGGCTTCCTCTATTATGCTTCCTGAAAACATACATAAATCCAAGCCTGTCTGTGCTCACTGAAGGACGTAAGCCTACAACTTCAGCACAGAATAACACACATTAAGAGAACCATGGGCAGAATGAACCAGGGTCGTGTCAAACGTCTTGTTGTTCTGCACGGTCACATGCGCTGCATGGGAGAGGGCAAAACTGCATGTGTGCACTGATGGCACAAACCCAGACCTGAACCCGTTTCCCAGGAGGTCTCGTCCCCCACTGCAGCGATTCAGAGAATTTCAGACTGACCTAGGTTTTTGTCCTTCTTCTTTGTGGCAGAGTGACAAAAGCATTATTTATGCTTGCTCACACACACACACACACACACACACACACACACACACACACCTTGGTCCACTAGTTCTTACCTCTCTCCCAGTGAGGATGTGTCTGGCGAGCTTGACCTTGGCAAAGTTGCCCTTGCCGATGGTCTTGAGCAGCCGATAGTTGCCGATGTGCGGCTGCTCGTCAGCACAGGAGGCGATGGAGTTCCTGCAGCGCGCGCCCGAGCGACTCGCCCGCGTGGACACCTCACTGCGCCCATCACTGTGTGAGGTGTGCTAATAAGGGAGAAGGAGCCAAAAAAAGAAAGAGAAAAGAAGAAAGAAAGAGTGAAAGAGAGAAAGAAAGAAAGATGGCAGAAAGAGAAAAAGAGATCTGTGGTTTTCATTTAAATATATGTGTTAGTTCAGTGACACTTTTATCTAAAGCAAGCATGTGGTATGTACTGATTCCTGCTATTATGAAGTAGGGATGTACATCGGGATATAAAGTAATGTAGGAATGTACGTTTTTAGTTCTAATATTGATTACGTTACATTTGTTCTGATCTAATAAACTGATCTAATAAACCCAATGAATTACATGCATTATTGTGATTTACTATAAGGACAGAACCTAAATATTTCTTCAGTTTATAAGACACAGCCTATGCTATGAGTTGGAACAGTTTAAATCATCTTTGGGCTAGCAGCCAAGCATGCATGCACACAAACATCAGAAGGCTAAACCTGTATCTTTCATGATTAAATGCAGGCATACTCTCTATCAAACAGTCAAAGCGCTGGTAGTCTGCTAATAAACTAAATACCTTGCATGTTGGGGTAAAATTACATTTTCCTTGTGAAAACAAAGGCAATCAGGTAGTGTGTCTACACCAGACAAAGTGCAATCAGCTCAGAGTCTAATGACAATATTCAATGGGACTTTCTAGTTTTGTTTTACATTGATCTTGAAAGATATAAATTAGAGCGGAAGGTTTTGGAGCCGATTTGCTTTGAACCCTTCTGACTTTTTTTTGCCTTGCGCTAGCAGGCAAGTCGTGTATGATTCTTCCAGATACCTGCCATGCTAGATACTCGGCTACAACCTGCGAGGGAATGACATAAATCCTGTCTGAGAGTAATTCACACCCGATGACTGCAGATTATCTGTAAGGCGTCACATATCTAACAGTCATTTCCAAGTCAACCTTCTGACCAGGAAATCTTTCCTAAAATCATGTAGTCAGGATTAGGACATGTTAACACTATGGTGGCACTGGATGGAGAAAGTAAATGGGTCTTGGATATGTTGCAATGGTGTTGACTTTATCGTTACAATCCTTTATTACTAGTTTATTAAACATTAATAGTGCGCAAACAGACTTTTACCAAAGTAAATTTGCAACAGGTTTTCAATTCTTAACACGTAAGACACAGTGCTTGCACAGTCTATCTAGCACAATTTTTAAAAAGCCATCTTTGCCCTGTCGAGATCGGAATGCACCTGGTGTGGCAATAATGGGCATTCGATTTTAAAAGTCATATGAAGTTTAAAGTAAGCTGCAGCAGCAGGAGTTGCTGACAAACCACAAAGCTTATCTGGGCCAGTTTGTGAATTCACATCAAGTAAATCAAGTTGGTTGGAGAGTTTTCTTCTTTTGATCAACAGAAGTGCTTCATGAGAGGGCATGTCAGCTGTGATGCCAGGAGGGGTGGGTGCACATTTAACCGCCCTGTCGGAAACAACGGGACAGTTTACTCTAGGTATACCTGATCATGGGACAGCCCATGCCACTTGCCAGTCTCAAACGATCAATACCAAGTAAACTAGAAAAAAGAATGTTTGCACAAACCACAACAAAGAGATTCTAATCTTGCTTTTGTTGACAGTGCTGAGGTTTTTTTTTTTATTATTATTAAAGTCACATTGTTGCATATTACAGCAAGGATGATCGGATGAGCCTTTGTTTAATGTCTGAGCACATCCACATATGACAATTTTGTGACATTCATTTTGACATCTGAGCAAGTGAAGATTTCAAGCATTTCTTGCACGCTTCAGAAGGGCCTCACACACCATGTGATAGGTAGCTGGGCAGTAGCTAGTGTCCCATGAAGCAAGGGCACAGACTGGGAGGCTGCTGGATGACTACACTACCGCTGGCTGATCTCCTGCCACAGCATCAGCAGCACCTCTCTGAACCCTGACGGGATGCATTGTGACAAAATGTGAAAAACAGATGAGGTCTGAGGTTGACAGATTCATATTCACTCATTCAGAGTGAAATAACCTAGCATTACAAAAGGGCCACAGCCATCTGCTCTGGAGGAGAACAAACAAACACAGAGAGAGAGAGAGAGAGAGAGAGAGAGAGAGAGAGAGAATATGTGGGAGAGTGAGTGAGCAAGTGTGCATTTGTGACTTGTATTAGCCTGGCTGGCGCGACAAAGCTCATGGGAGCTTAGTCTAGCCATCCTACATTACTAAACGTCTTCTGGGAGGCGGGCTTAACCTGCGTTCATCAGATGCCTCTGTATACTACTTGACGAATCTACAACCAATCAGACCACTCATTCCGATGACAAACTCGTTTCTCATTGGTGGCCACAGATTTGGGAAAAATAATTCCTCTAAAACGGCAGCCTGGCCAGACTGACTTGCTCGCGAAATTGAATGTAGCGTCACAGGAAGTATGGACGGACTTGGACTTGTATAACATTCAGGAAACATAAGGGTAGGCCTACATTGTGAAGAAAAACAAAACCAGAAAGTTAAAGTACAGGCAATCTGCCCCAATACAATAACAAAAGACTGACTTACAGTCTATGCAGGTACAAAAAAAACTATAGGGCCTCCATAGCTTCACATCACTCTATCCTTTCCTAGCCTATCGCAGACTATCCTGGTTGTAGCTCATCAGACTTTTTAATACATACAAAGGCAGTCTGAAAGACAACTGCTGATTCCATCTCCTTGATAGAGCCCGGTCTATCTGACATTGCGGTCTATTAACATTTTGATGTTAAAGTCTTGCTTGTCAGCCTACAGGAATTGACTTCTCGTGAGAAAAGAGGTTAGAGCTAAGCTGGTGTTTTTTGTGTGGTCTCTGGCTCAACTACAGTAGTACTAATGTAGACTAAACTTGCTTTTGGAAACAGCACCCAAGAAAGGACCAAAAATCGATCGATCAAACAGACAAAATAAAAAAAAACATTACACTACACTCATGCCCATCAGTTTCAGTTGACATGAGGTCTAACAATTTGGGCGTATTCTATCATAAGCTACTGCAACGGAGAGCATGATGTGATTGGACAGGGTGATTCTGGGCCAGGGACATTGATTAGGCTGGAGCACATTGTGCTCCCACAGTCTGTGACAACTATGGAAACAGAGGCCTGTCCAGTGGATGCTAAAAATCAATGAGGGTGTTGGAGATCCCTGTTAAACCAGCTACAAGACTGATACTTAGCATATAGTCTGTACGCTAAGTGTGGCCTAAATAACAAAACAGAAAATATGATATGAGCAACAGCTCATAAAAAGACAAACATGGGTGTGTATTTTTGAAGCTAGTGAAAACCCAGTCTTATACAGAATCTATAAAAGTATCTTTTACTAAAGGCTTTGGCAACAGACAGAAAAGCAAAACATTACAAAAAGCGTTCTCAATCTGAACAATATGTTAGGCCCAGGGTACACAGTACGTCCTACAGGCCAGGGTACATTCGTGGAACTAATTTTGATACAGAAACCACATGAGAGAAAAACCCTAAAACAGGAAACAAGGCTTGTTTACTTAGATTAGATTATCCCTATTAGCCAGCACATTAGCCGCCATCAGGCTAAATCCTGAGGGAACCGACAAGACGACAACTGTGACAGCCTAAACAGGACTCTCCTGTTTAAAGCCATTGTTTTGCGAGGAGTATGTTGGGTGAAGAAGCATTGCAGAAGTCTAACTTACAGAGTTAAATTCAGACAGTGTGAAGAGAAATGATCCCTCAAACACACACACACAAAAACACACACTCATCAATCACAAGTTTGCAATCACTTTTTCTCTGAACTTGGGGACAAAAAAGTAACCCAAATGGAAAAGCACTGGACTGGGCAGCCAAGCTCTGCTGTTCCTGGTAATCAAAAGGGTGCTGGAATCAATAGAAATGATTTGGGACAGGAGCGCAGTGGGAGACAAACAGAACACAAAACCTAATCGGCTCTCCTACGTACTGATAATCCACCATCAAAACTAGAAACAACTAGAGCTGGACAATTAATCGCATTTGCAATATAATTGCAATTTTGAAAAGCGCAATTTCGAAATCGCAGAGGCGCGCAATTTTTTTTTTGTTGTGTAACTGCATAGTCTTGTTTGTTAGCCACAGTCTGCACATGTTGAACAAGGATTGGGGTTCAACGCAACAACATATTCTCTTGAATAAATATATGCTGATTAATGAGTAGTTCATTTTCTATTTTTAATTAGAGATTGTGTACAAATATGCATATTAATGGGACATATGTGGTGCTTGTGGTTTTTATTGTGAAAAATCGCAATCGCAATATTGGTTGAAAAAAAAAATCGCAATTTTCATTTTTGGCAAAATCGCACAGCCCTAGAAACAACCATCCAAAAGGTTGTCCTTCTGCCTCACAGGAAAAAAAAAGAGAATTATAATGAGCAGGTTTGTCTGGTTAACATCACCAATAGGAACTGGTCTCTCGAATCAATATGTTGCCACTCACATACATGTAGAGGGGGGAGGGAGAACACCATTGCTCATGGGACCGAATTTAGACCCAAGTTGTCTCACTAGAGAAAGTGTGAGAGTGAGGGAGAGAGAGAAACAGTGGGCAAGAGAGAGCAAGGATCCGAAGAGCAAGAAGTGAAAGGAGAAGATTGTATGGCCTTAAGGTTAATGACAGGGAGAAGGGGTGAAACACCAGGGCACGGAAGAACAGTGAGCATGTCCTTAACATGCCAATGCAATGGCTGGGTGTATGTTTAGTAACTCCCAAGGGTGACCTGTCAAACACTCTTTTTTCAGGAATACTAACCAACTAGGTGATCTTTCAGGCCACATAGCAAAGCAATGTGCACCCAGCGACCACATTTACAGTATGGTTACTTGATGTCTGCATGCGGCTGGGGTGTAGGCTAAGTGAACTATTGACACACCAACACACCCATAAGTCAGATGAGACTGATCAGTGACCACAGGGCTAACTGTTTAAATGGCAACACTGGTTTCAGGCACCTTTTAGGCCCTTTGGATAAAACAAGACTCATTCACGATACACAATTCCCTGATAAATAAGTCAGGTGAAAGAAAACAAACTTTTAGACAGAACATGACTTAAATTCCAAAACACCACAAAGAGGCTAAACCACACCTTGTGGTTTTGTTGTCTCAGACAAGACTTGGACAGCGCGATGAGCACAGATATGAGAATCCTGAAGATTTTGTATTAGCCTACAGTGAAGGTTTCTTCAGAGCAATTTGCATAAGGTGCAAGTTACATATAAATTAAGCCTGCCCATGAAAGTGACCCAAATTAGGATCTGATGCACAGTTGTTCTGGGTTGCCTGGAGCAGGAACGAAAATGCATTGCAATTTATTCTCCAAGAGACTGTCCTCATTTTATCCTAAGAATTCTCCGTTTAGCTAAACCAATGACATCTGATGAAAATATTGCATGGTGTTGCAGAACGCCTGCTTTCTTTAGCCTACCTATAGCCTGAAAAGCAAAACATCAGGAGACCCAGCTTCCAAAAGTCGCATCTGAACAGCCACATTTCCATAATGGGTGAAATCTGTCTTCCCCCATTAGGTTAGTCATCACTGTCAAACCTCAACTCTAATGACAACCTATCTGTCTAAAATACATGATTGAGGCTTTGTTGAGCAAAGAATTTACAAGCACCAAGGAAAGTCAGAATATGTTGTGCCTCTGGAAATCATGCAACTTTAAAAAGTGGCCCTGGTGCAAACTGGTAGAAACCTATAAGACCCAACATTAACAACAAAAGTCGACTTACAATAGTAATGCGATGCCTCTTTACGGAGTGTGACCCTTTCATCCTTGCATTTGCAATCTGAAATGCATTGAAACAGACAGGTCGCCTGTATTTGTGCTGGCAGCCACTCATTGATCCGTCGGAATGATTAGCGATGCTCAGGGGACCGTGAAACCATTTCGGTCACCTGCCTTTCGGTTTGAACTAACTACGAGGGAATGGTGCCCTGTCTTCACTTTCTCACTTTTGCTTTTGCTCTGCGAAACTGTATTGCTTCAGGGCACCCTCAGTGACGCTGGTGAGTGATCATCATCAATGTACACGCATGCCCAAGGTGAAACTGCGCAATCGCCAACAGGTATAAGCTGGAGCACAATATCCCCCTGGGTATCCGCCTCGATAGCTACTACCTGATGGTGACACCTTTACAACAAGGCCATTTTGGGGATGGACCAAGGTATCCAAATAGCAAACCTAGCAGCTGGATCCTACAGCCTAAAGAAACGCCAAAGCCTGACACAGATGCGTCCGTCCAGCCGCTGACCACAGGGACACTCTAGAACCTCCCTGTATGACTCTGCGACGTTGATCACGAGAGGCTACCACACCGGTTTTGCATTTGTCAGGCACACGACAGTGCGTTAAGCTTCGCGTGACCCACATTAATTAAGAGCTATCTACCTCTAAGTGCCCCCAATACTTCCTGCTTAAAATTTTCAGACTTGCGTTAAACACAAATCTTTGTGAACGCATGAGTCATGGCATTCTCCTCGAACATCTTCAGTTGTTTAGTGGTTTGTAACGTTAAACTTCAGATACATCTGTTACAGAAACCAATCCATTTCACACAGGAATTCTAATAAGTTGCACGTCAGTAACATAGCTTTTTTTCCCTTAATGCGATAGTCTAAACTCTCGTTTTACCTCGATGAAATCCCAAAGTAGCCTACAACACTGAATGTATAAAGTTGTTAGATTTCACCGGCCATGAAATCATTACAGAGAAGCACAACTTCCGATATGCGTCATCACACCACAGTTGGTTAAGGCTAGTACCGAACGATAACTACAGATGGAATTGGACAATTTCAACTATATTGTGCTTATTTAATAAAGGTTTGACAAATAATTGCGAACTGTGTTGAATGGTCCCTAGTTAGACATCTCTGGCGATTCTGTAAATTATATTTTCGTCTGAGTAATGTTTAACTTAGCTAGGTATCACACAATAAAACATAAGTCGAAAAGAAAGCAAACTATGTGCAAGCCACGCAGACTATGATCAAAACACATTAATGAAGTTCAAATAGGGTTACTTACATTTTCAGTGTCACGCTCATTGACTGTAGGTAGTGGTGTTCTCGTTGACATTTTACTGTCGGAATAGCCAAAGTGGTTCTGAGTCACGATTTGGTTTTGCAGCACCTTACTTGAATGGTTGGAAAGCGGCACTCCAATTGTTGATGAAGACCATGGATTCGATCAACATCAAAAGCAGGACAGTCACGTTTCCGAGGAAAATCGAGGTGGTAAAGTACCCCGTGTCCAGATTAATTAAATAAATTCAACAACCGCATTACTACACAGTAGCTTGGTATGCTACAGTCCACACACAGAACACCTGACAAACGGCAACTCTTCACATAAAGTTGACCGATGATATGGCATAACCTCTTCCCATAAAATTGTCTCCTCAGTTTAGACAATAATGTTCGTAATGTAATTGTAGGTAACTCAACAGCAACACACTTAATAGGCCCTCATAAACTGCTCACAACGTTCAGACAAGGAAAAGGGGAGGGGAGGGGGGAGTTCACGTAAACCGGTCTCAGAATTTGCTGCCAATGTTCGCTGCTCAACTTCCTGTAAAAAAATCCAAGCCACGAAGTTCCAGCTGATACGTTCCTCTTGATTTTCCGCTGAATTTAAGATCAAAGTTGGACTAAAATCCTTCCATCTCCAAAGTGGAAATAGCTTTACTAGTCTGCAAGATCCAAGATGGCTGCCCACTTGCAGAAGAGTGCCAAGCCAAACCCAGCACAGCTAGAGGAAGTGAGGACAGAGGTGGATTTAAAGCTCATTGGCGCTGTAGCAAGAGAAGCGCTGTTTGTTGTTGCTAGGGTGATTACTGGGTAGAAAAAATCAGCCTGCTCTACAAGCCGTCAGATACAGTAGTTAGTTATATGCATCGATCATGAGCGTCTTAACCCAGTTCGCCCTAGTTGCCTAGTGTGGCTGAAAAGAGCTTTATTAGGAGCGCACAACTCCCCCCCCGCCCCTTCCATTGGTCTCGGGTCGGCTTCAAAACATCTGCAAGTGAGTAGCCTAAACACGTGCCATTGGAACCATAGAAACCACGTTCTCTACTCATGCTGTAGCCTGTTTGTTGACAGTAGTCCTGAAATATTAATAATTGTTTATAATACCTTTATGGGATTTAGATGAAATAACGACACAACTAAAAACTTCCCATACAAAATCAGCCATTAACCGTCTTGGGAACGTCATTGTGTAGCTGAATCATATCAGCCTGACCTCACCCCCTTCCACAAAGCTGCCATTGTATAGGAGCAGCTCTACCAACTCCCCACACTATTGTGATCAAACCCCATCCATATGTGCTATCTGTCAGGCTGATAGGCTAGGCTTTCACGAGTCTGTGTTAGTTTCAGTTCTTACAGTCCTTGTGGAGACATAAACATCACCATAGACAATACAACTGATAGAGTTATTCATATTTTCATGATCAGTGCACAGCACAACTGGAACTGTAATTAACACTTTCCGGTAGAGGTTGCCACCATGTGGTAGGTATAGGGTGTTGCTAGGGGTGCTGATATATCAAGCTTATCAGGGGTCCTCAATCTTTATTGGCTTAGGGACCTCTTACGGTTTATTCATGGTTTCGGAAAAAATCCAAGGACCCTACATAATCGCTTTATTGTACGTTTGTATAGAAATAAATGTCTGTTTGTGCCGTTTCAGGAATTGCTCTTGCACTTTTCAGAATGTGGAATACAATACAATGATGTAGCCTATTATCCCTATTAAATATTTATTTTCTTTGTCAGGCAGCTGTGGCCTACTCGGGCCTTGAACTTGTATGTATGTCCTGCCTTATACTGTCCCCTAGTGTCTTTGCTGTTGCCTCTGCTTTCTGTCCTGAGCTCTACATTGTGAGCACTGATTGCTGGTTGGCTTCCCTCTTCCCTCTCCCTCTGCAAATTGCCATGTAGACTACATACTAAAATGAACCGTTGATTTAGGCCCATGGTTTTTTTTGCGCCTGACTCTTTAAAGCAGGGCTAAGCAACGTTCAGTTTTTTTCTCTCATGAGCTCCCTCTAAAGACCGCTGTATTACATTGTATTGCACTGCATTCTATTGGAGGCGGACCGCTGCTGTGCAACATTGCAAATGCTGTATCTACCATTGTAGGCCACAGTGGTGCATTCTACACCGTTCATTCGCCGTGTAATGACTAATGTTAGCATCCTAAACAGTATGAAACGGATTAATTAACTGAAAAATGTTGCTCAGTGGCCCTTTAAGCTTTTTGACTCTGACTGTCGTAGGAGCCAAATAAAGTCTACAAGTAAAGTCTACAAGAAAATAAACATTATCATTTTCTTTCTTCAGTATTCAGCAAATTGGGTAATCTGAGTGCCACTGTATCAGACATTGGGCCACCTCAGTGGGCTCATTGACTGTATGGGGCTCATCATAGACTGTATGGGGCTCATGGAGGATGTACATGGAGAATGAAAAGTTCCAGAAGGAGATCCCTTCTAGTCCTTTTTTCCCATTGAATGTACAGTACAGTTGACTAGATTGATAATAGATATTAGTTATTAGTTAATTTACTGTCCAACAGAAGCCAAACTAATAAGCTCTCTGTTTTTCTCAGATGGCTGTTTTTCTCTTACTCTAAGTTATAGACTCATTCCAATTCCAGACTCATTCCAATCAATGTGAACGCTATTTACCGCAAACTCATATTCCCCCCC
>JAGFZM010001586.1:31220-54060 GCA_017657215.1 Limnothrissa miodon
CCCCCCCCCCCCCCCCCCATTCTTAAGGGAAGTTCAGTGTGAATCAGTCGAAAGCCCTTTTGTTTTAGGTGACCAAGTAGTATCATTAAATCATATAATTTAGTTTGTGGCATTTCAGACCATAATATGATTCTGATTGGAAGAAAATTGAACAAAAATCGTTTTATTAGGCCTCGTGACAAACAGAAAGAAACTAAATTAGAAATTCCTCGCAAGGACATACCAAAATTTGAGTCTGAGCTGGTAAGAATTAATTGGAAGGAAGTTTCAACTCAAAACCAGATAAATCAGTGCTGCAATACGTTTACCTTGAATATCAGTAACACTGTGAATAAGTTCCTTAAAACACAAAAAAAGGCACAGAAAAAAGCCCAGCTTCCATGGATATCTGACAGTGTTCGACAGTTAATGAAAAAAAGGGATTACGCCCTAAAAACCTTTCTTAAAAGTAAAAACAATACAGATTTGCTGATTTTTAAAAGTCTCAAAAATCAAGTAGTAAAAGAAATGCGCAAATCTAAAGCAAAATATTACTTAACTGTCCTGTCAGAGGCAAAAGGAAATGGAAAAGTAATTTGGAAACAACTGAATAGTTTACTCAATCCTAATGCACACTCTAATTTCAAATATGAATTTACACTGGCAGGAAATAAAATATCTGACCCTGCTCAGTTAGCTACAATATTCAATGACTTTTTCCTGACATCAGTCAAAGACTTAGCATCGCAATTTAAACCAGTCCAAACGGATATATATCATGTTTTATCAAAAAATGATTTAGGTTTGTTTGAGATTGTTGAGGTTGACCCTGCTATTGTCTTAAAAGCTATTGATAATTTGAATAATTCTTATGCGAAGGACATGCACAACTTAAATGCTGCATTTCTGAAAAAATATAGTTACATCCTAGCAGAGCCTCTAACCCATGTAATTAATACCTCACTCAGAACAGGACAGTTTCCTGATGCATGGAAAAAAGCTCTTGTTAAGCCTATTTTTAAATCTGGGAACCCTCAAGAAGTTGGCAACTACAGGCCAATTAGCCTCCTCCCTGTCATGTTAAAGGTGCTAGAGAAGATTGTCTCAGAACAATTGTTGAAATATCTAGAAACTAAACACCTCCTACACCCTCTCCAATTTGGCTTTAGACACAACCACTCGACAAACTGCTACGTGTTTGCTGTTGGAACAGGTTAAACAATCTCTGGACAGGGGAAACATAGTTGGTGCTGTGTTCCTGGATTTTAAAAAAAGCATTTGACACCGTGAATCATAATTTACTTATTTCAAAGCTTTCATCCTTTAACTTCTCAGAACGATCAGTGTCTTAGTTTCAGTCATACTTAAAAAATCGTGAACAATGTGTCATCATCAACAATAGTAAATCTCCTTTTCACAAAATTGAAACAGGAATCCCTCAAGGAACTATCTTAGGTCCCATTCTTTTCAGCTTGTATATTAACAGCCTTCCTGAGATCTGTCCTGAAGTCAGTCTGCAAATGTACACTGACGACACTATCATTCACGTATCTGGTAGAAGTTGTGCTGCAATCAATGAAAAACTCAACAGCAGTTTACAGAAAATATCAGCTTGGCTCAATGACTCCTGTTTGACCCTAAATATAAAGAAAACAAAATGTATTTGCTTTTCAATCAGGAAAAATTCAGAGCAGTCATTGCAAGTTCAGATTAATGGGGAATCTATTGAACAAATATCAGTTTCAAAATAATAAGAAAATGTTTGACCTTTGAGTGTGCAGAGATGTTCCTAAACTCAATGATTCTGTCACATTTGTCTTATGGAGCTACCGTCTGGTCGCAGACTCACCAAACCATTCTTAAACCACTGGAAAGTCTCTACAATCAGGCCTTGAAGGTTTTATATCAAAAGCCAATCAGATTTCATCACTGTAATATTTTAGTTAAATTCTGTATTTTAAGTTTTGCCGATTTTGAAGTAATAAATAAATAAAACTTAACACTAATGAAACTTACTATCAGTTTCATTTTGCTATGCCCTATTCACTTAACACTATTAGCTCATTATTTGGTCTATGTTACAACAAATTTTCTGATTATTTTTTCTAGGGACAGCATTCTTTGACCTTAAACAACAGGACTACAACAGGACTTATTCACACCGAGAACTTCACTTACAGCAGTCCAATCTGCAGCAGTTAAGTGGTTTCACTGTGTCCTGAGAATGAGCAGGCTGGGAAAGCTACAATGCAACATTCCTTATGCATGTACTACGCCAGTCCACATGCAGCTACTGGACTGGCACCTTTAAAGCTGATGCATGGCAGAGCATTGCGCTCATGTCCTGTTCCTGCCACCCACCAACTCTGACATTGATGCGCTTCACCAGAGAGTAGAGAGTATCCTTCTGACGAGAAAGAATGAAGTCATGCACTGGCTATAGTTCCGGAAACCCATCTGCTCTACTCCAAGCCACTGGTAATAATGAAACAGCTTGGACAAAGCACTTATCTTTTGTCAGACGGTAAGAAATGGCTCACATGCCAAATATGTTAATAATGATTTATGTGACCCATTGTCACATGATGAGGGGTTTAGTCACAGAGTCTACACTGGGGACTGGGTCACAGTTACCTCCACAGTTCAGAGATATATCTCCTGATATTCCCATCTCCGCTTTAGAGCTAAAAACATTTAGGATGAAAAGTCAAGTTGTCTATACTGAATACCTTATTCATAAACCAGAAAGTAGTAATGCAGAAAGATGAATGAAATCCATTCTGCATTTTTATTTCCTTCTTCAGATTACATGTCACATTTAGTTATGCATTGTACATTACACTATGCTTTTCACAAGAGTAGTATTCCAAGATAAAAAAAATACTGTAAATTTTCAAAATGGGAAATAATGGGAAAATAAAATGCAAATAAATGGACAACTATTCATGCATGTGGACTTTCAGTAGTAGTTTCAGTAGTTCCAATAGGCATGTAATGTTATCACAGCTGTCTTATTGACTTGAAGCCATCAGAGCAGAAAACTAAATACTGTACATTGTCAGAGAAAGCAAAGAGCAAACTTTCATGCATGCTACATCAGAGAATTTCACATGAGGCATGAGGAGTGTAAGGTCATCTCTTCATTTAGACTGTTTGTACACTGACAAGAGTTACCCTTGGGGTGTAGTTTACAGTGCTGATTACGCAATTCTGTTAATCAGCAAATTATTAACTTGTGAGAGGGATATTAGAGAGACGATTAGATTGCATGCAGACTGAAAGAAAGTCAGATTATTGTGTTCATATGTAAAGTACATTATATTTGACTATATCTGCACTGTATGTCAATGTCACAGATTTGGATTCCATCAATGTATGCATATATTGTATATACTGTACAGTCTTTACACTATAGTAGCCTATATTCCAGAATTGTGTCATTGCTTTTTTGTATTTCTTGCTCAATGGAGGCACTGAAGTCTACTTGTCCCTTTCACAACTGTAAACTGCAGTGAGTGTCTTTGCCATTAGGCTACACTGCAGTAGCAGCACTTTGATTACACAGCTGACAGCAGTGATGTAATTAATGTTGACTTAATGTGCGTTTAGTTAAATGACCTTTTATATTTTGATTGCATCTGCTTATCCCCAAGGCCCAGGATGAAAGACATGTGTTTTATGTACATGTAACACTATAAACCTCTCTCTTTATTACCTTTTAATCAGCTGTTGTTTTTTTAGAGCATTTAGTGATCTTAAACTGCATGCTTGATTCATTCAGGATTTCTCCTTTAAATTGGCATTTTGAGCACAAGTTTTGAAGAAAACCTCACAGTTAGTGTGTACAGTATAGCGAGGCTATTGGAGATGGATTAACATAAAACTACATAGTAGAGTGAAAAAAAAATTGCTTTTTGCATATTTGTTGTATGATAACTGATAATAGACCTGCCATTACCAACTAATATGGACTTAGTGTAATTGGAGCTTTAGTAGCCTAGTTTAACCCTTAACCACAGTTAACATTTTATTTGCACGCCACACCACACACAAACACACACCTGACTTATAGTACATTATACATCACCCAATTCTCAACTGACTGTCTTGCATCTCTCCACACGAACAGTACCCTCCACTAACTATTATACAAAATCTTGACAACCCAAGCCCTTGTTTGTCCTAATTTCTACCCACCACCATACATGCATATAACACACTGCTCACACAGTCACACACACACACCATCCCCCCCCCCCCCAACACACACACACAGCACACCAAACCCCCCAAATACTACATACAGTGGCTTGCAAAAGTATTCGGCCCCCTTGAACTTTTCCACATTTTGTCATATTACAGCCACAAACATTAATCAATTTTATTGGAATTCCACATGAAAGACCAATACAAAGTGGTGTATACTTGAGAAGTGGAACAAAAATCATACATGATTCCAAACATTTTTTACAAATAAATAACTGCAAAGTGAGGTGTGCATAATTATTCAGCCCCCTGAGTCAATGCTTTGTAGAACCTCCTTTTGCTGCAATTACAGCTGCCAGTCTTTTAGGGTATGTCTCTACCAGCTTTGCACATCTAGAGACTGAAATTCTTGCCCATTCATCTTTGCAAAACATCTCCAGCTCAGTCAGATTAGATGGGCACCGTTTGTGAACAGCAGTTTTCAGATCTTGCCACAGATTCTCAATTGGATTTAGATCTGGACTTTGACTGGGCCATTCTAACACATGGATATGTTTTGTTTTAAACCATTCCATTGTTGCCCTGGCTTTATGTTTAGGGTCGTTGTCCTGCTGGAAGGTGAACCTCCGACCCAGTCTCAAGTCTTTTGCAGACTCCAGGAGGTTTTCTTCTAAGATTGCCCTGTATTTGGCTCCATCCATCTTCCCATCAACTCTGACCAGCTTCCCTGTCCCTACTGAAGAGAAGCACCCCAAGAACATGATGCTGCCACCACCATATTTGACAGTGGGGATGGTGTGTTCAGAGCGATGTGCAGTGTTAGTTTTCCTCCACACATAGCGTTTTGCATTTTGCCCAAAAAGTTCCATTTTGGTCTCATCTGACCAGAGCACCTTCTTCCACATGTTTGCTGTGTCCCCCACATGGCTTGTGGCAAACTGCAAACGGGACTTCTTATGGTTTGCTTTTAACAATGGCTTTCTTCTTGCCACTCTTCCATAAAGGCCAACTTTGTGCAGCATACGACTAATAGTTGTCCTATGGACAGATTCCCCCACCTGAGCTGTAGATCTCTGCAGCTCCTCCAGAGTCGCCATGGGCCTCTTGGCTGCATTTCTGATCAGCGCTCTCCTTGTTCGGCCTGTGAGCTTAGGTGGATGGCCTTGTCTTGGTAGGTTTACAGTTGTCCCATACTCCTTCCATTTCTGAATGACTGCTTGAACCGTGCTCCGTGGGATGTTCAAAGCTTTGGAAGCCTAAGCCTGCTTTAAATTTCTCAATAACTTTATCTCTGACCTGTCTGGTGTGTTCCTTGGACTTCATGGTCCTATTCTCTCAGACAACCTCTGAGGCCGTCACAGAGCAGCTTTATTTGTACTGACATTAGATTACACACAGGTATACTCTATTTAGTCATTAGCACTCATCAGGCAATGTCTGTGGTCAACTGACTGCACTCAGACCAAAAGGTGCTGAATAATTATGCACACCCCACTTTGCAGTTATTTATTTGTAAAAAAATGTTTGGCATCATGTATCATTTTCGTTCCATTCTCAAATGTACACCACTTTGTATTGGTCTTTCACGTGGAATTCCAATAAAATTGATTCATGTTTGTGGCTGTAATGTGACAAAATGTGGAAAAGTTCAAGGGGGCCGAATACTTTTGCAAGCCACTGTAACCAGCAAGCTCCCTCCCCACATACAAAACACACCAATATCACCAGCAACTAGGGGTGGGCGATATATAGTCTAAAATTTATATTGCGATATATTTTGAACCATAGACGGTAGATGATATATATCACGGTATACTTTGGTATGTAACTTACAGCATAACAGTTTCTTAATGTTCAATATGTACAACAGTTGTTTCGTCGTCGTTCGGAGGTTATATTGGTCTCTCAAATTCACACAGAAGTAAACTGGTAAGCTGCATTTGTGTCAGGCAGTAGCTGTTCAATTTATAGGCTCTTACAGTTTCGTTGTAAGAATGAAAAGGTACTATCAATAAGGTGAAGCTACAGGTCAACATTTTTTCACATGGTTGTGGAAACGCAATGAGCCTATCACGGTATGGCGATATGACCCAAAATCTCTATCATTGGCAAAATTCATATTGCATACGGTATATATCGTCTATATTGCCCACCCCTACCAGCAACCAATATCACCAGCTAGTCTTCCCCTCTCCATACAGTACACCAACACCCCCCACCACTCCAATCACCAGTAAGCATCAACATTTAGCCCCTTCTACACACACACATACACACAGCCCATGACAATGATAACTTACCTTTACCAGAATGCCCTCCCACCCCACATACACAGTGCACTGGCATCAGTAAGCTCCTTCTCACATATACAGCAAACTACACCCCTTGTTACCCTTCCCCCCCCCCCCCCCCCAAAAAAAAAAAAAAAAAACACACACACACACACTCTTCCCACATGGCAGTTGGGTTGGCCCCTTCAGTCGTGGATCTACCCAAGGTTTTTTCCTTAGTAGGGAGTGTTTCCTTGCCTCTGTTTTTGTTATTTGATCCTCCTCGTAGCTGAGCTGAGCCATTCTCTTGATCATTTAATAGACTGATACCTATTAGCATATCTAATTTCACTGCATTTTTCACACCCATAATTTTATGCATGGGACAAAAACTTCCTTAAATCCATGAGATGAGAAGGCACAACTGTAATGTACTTCAGCAGCATATTCAGTTATCTGTACAACTTTGGCTTCTACCCCACTACATTTTAACATAGGTATCAGTACTTTTTTTCTTCTTAGTTTACATTGTAAAATCAGCCTAACATTTGTCTTAAAGCAGGGCTCAGCAACCTTCTGCTTTTTTCTGTCACGAGCTCCCTCTAAAGACCGCTGTATTGTATTGTATTGCACTGCATTCTATTGGAGGCGGTCCGCGCTGCTGAACATTGCAAGTGCTGTATCTACCGCTATAGGCCACAGTGGCGCATTCCACACCGTTCGTTGGCCGCGTAATGACTCATTTTAGCATCCTAAACAGTATGAAATGGATTAATTAAATGAAAAATGTTGCATAGTGTGCCTTTAATGTTTCTGTGTGTAGGCTACTTTTGCCATCTCTGTAGGCTAGTTAAAGCAGGGCTAAGCAACGTTCTGTTTTTTTCTCTCACGAGCTCTCTCTAAAGACCGCTGTATTGCATTGTATTGCACTGCATTCTATTGGAGGCGGTCCGCGCTGCTGAACTTTGCAAATGCTGTATCTACCGTTGTAGGCCACAGTGGCGCATTCTACACCTTTCGTTCTACTCATGTTAGAATCCTAAACAGTATGAAACGGATTAATTAACTGAAAAATATTGCTTAGTGGGCCTTTAACTTTGTTAATAGAAGTTTTTTCTGACAGATTTGATCACTGTTATGTGAGGATACAGAATTGTGCTGTTTAGCCAGTGGGCTGGAAACACAGGCTGTCCAGGCGAAATCCAGACGAATGTGTGTGTGTTTGAGCGCTTGCGCGCAATAATAAACTGTTATCCATGTGCGAAATACAAACCTGTGTAAACTTGGGTAATAAACTTGAGTAGATGTAGTAATTCAAGATCAGTATTGTAAGTATCGCTTGTACCTCTTCTATTACGTGGGTTCTAAATGAGTTTGATGTCTTAACATGCCATCTACTCCTGCGTCGTCAGCGCTCGTTCCACACTCTAGGGTGAGGGACAATCCCACTGACCAAAGTCCATTTAATATGTTATAGGTGGATCCTGCCCATGCGCTCGTCTCCCCCGGCAACAGGTGCATGAGAGCACTCGAGAAGGCGTCAGCCCAAGACATTCGGACTTGCAACAGGACGGACAGGCCCTTGAATCACGCACAAAATGGACAAAATCAGAGATAATATTTATGAGGAGGTGGTGGAAGGAAATGCATACGAAAAACTGGATAGCCCGGAACCAAAATATGGAAATCAAGGTGCGATTTATGAGAATCCAACCGAGGTGAAAGGAGCGATTTACAGTGAGGTTGAAGTTCACGTAGAACCTGTCGAACGTTCATCACCAGAATACATGAACACAATAGAAAGTCCCCAAACAGAGCAGCAAAGCGGGAACGCAGATGAGAGCAGTGGCTCATCCAGCGAGGATGAGGGGAAGACCGAGGCCAAACCAGAGATTTGCGCGGCACCAGAAGCTGTTCCCATGGAAGTTAATGGAGACACCTCACGACGCTCATCCACGTCTTCCTCCGAACATGCTGGAGACCCATGCGATGATCCACCCCGGTCACCGCTTCACGAGGATAACGTAGAGGATGGCATGCTTATGGCCTACACACGACGAGATGATTCATCTCCGGAACCAGAGGAAGTGGTCGACTACAGTCTTAAAACTGTAGAACCCAGTGCAGCTGAGGAGACCAAAATTGTTGATCCAACACAACCGGAAATCTCCCTTTTTGTAAAGGTAGGCTTATCAAAAAAACCGAAATAACTTTTCCCCCCTAAAACTTAAATTATATTTAAAAAGACAATGAGTTTGAAGGTCGTTGAGGTGTGGCACCAAGCTTGATAGTGGTTATGACTTGTGACTGTCCATTTGGCCTTTGCACTCTCACTCTCTGGCTTATGTAATCATTTGTAAATTTAAGACCCAAAGCATACTAGACCCTGAATACAGATATATAGACACGAAACACCCACAACACACCTGAATTTAGGCTCTACAGTAGCCAATTTGGCTTTGTTTTGGTGAAAGATAAATTGCAGTTCTGCTGTGTAATCTCTGTATTTTCTTTGTTTTTCTCAACCCAGAGCATTTTAGACCTTTGAGTAGGTAGGGAAGTAGATATATAACTACATTTGACATTTATTATTATATCAGTCTTATCCTGCTATCTGGGAATACTTTGGTCGGTCTGTTGATTCTGTTTTGATGAGTGTAGACATTTAAAACAAACAGGGTGATGAATAAAAAAAACAAACAAACAAATTAGAAGCTTATTCAATAGAATCTCATAACTAATACCAGTTCAGTCAGAGTTATTTTAATATTTCCACTTTTACTCAAACTGTTAATCAGTTATATGACTGAATAATCAAACAGTCCAACAAAAAAGTCCAAAAAAGACAAAATCTCAGGTGGCATAGATTGATTGTAGATTCAGACTGAGCTGTACGCTGAGGGTATAAAAGTGACCAGATTTTTGGTCCATATGGTGGAGTTTAATGTTGCAGCCATTGGCCCCTCTATTTAGGCCCAAGCATCTGTATTCAGATGAATAGTTGAAATTCCTAACTATTACTAATACTAGGTGCCTCTTGCTAATCCTGTCAGAAATCTACTCTTTTCATTTTGGGACGACAATGGCATTCATGTTCCAGGTGACCCCTGTGTCATGCTGTGATCTAATCATTAACAGTCTTGGAAACACGGCTGCACTCTGGTCTTGAGTAAATGAGCTGGGTGGGTGCCATTCTTTGCTCAGCGATAGGGGAGAGGGCTGAGGGGTCATGCTGGTGATTGAACTCCTGTGATTGTGGTTGGGAGTGACTGAGGTTGCCTAATAGAGGTTGTGTTTTCCTGTGAGAAAAAAGTATGGGCAAAAGCACAAGTAAGAGTATATATGGCTAGAGTTACAGAATATTAATATTTATTAGGGGTTTTACAACTTAATCTTAAAAATTAACAAATTCTTCAGTAAATATATCTAATTATGGCTGAGATAAGCACACCCAGCCTTGATCAGCTTTACTAGGGCACACTCTACTCCTACCTGTGGGTGGGGGTGATTGAACAACTATTAACCACATGTTTGCTGACATCATAAATCCCTTAGAGAAAATCCCACCCTTGAGGGAATTTAAAAAAATCTGTCTTAGGCAGGGCATGTAGGCTTATTAGGTGGTCACATTATATTACATGTTTTTTGTACATTTCAGATAAAAGATATGGCATGTTTGGAGTTGGCCTTATAACATCTCTTTAACATGCCTTTAAGCTAAATGTAAACATTGTGTTATTAATGTGACAGAACACAAGTAATTAAATATTAACAAGTAATTATAATTAAATGATTATCCTGAAAATCCTCATTTACATGATGTGAGAGGTTTTTGTTGGCATAATGGATGTTTATGTTTATAGGTCCTTTATAGACGGTTTTATCCAAAGGAAATGCAATACTTATAATACAATAACAAAAAAAAAAAGAAGAAGTTAGTATCTAATAGTCCTTAAGGGCCTTAAAGAACATTTTTAATTATTCATAAAAGACAAAACAAGATGATTTACATAAGCGTTACGTTTACTCTAATAGTCTAGTAAATGAAGCGAAATGTGTTCTAATGTGACAGAAGATTCCCATTTTCAATTCTTGATCTAATCAGTTCCTTTTGCTCTGCCTAGTACTAATGGGGCTCCTATATTACTTTACTTTATTTACCAAAATTTTCTTGTAATATGTATCTAATGGAATAATAGTGGACTACTCACTATCTAAGAGACTGAAAACCTGCCCTAGGCAGTTGGGTTAGCCCCTTGAGCCGTCGGAACTGCCCAAGGTTTCTTCCTCTACCATAACAAGTAAAAACAAAAAACGCTGCGAGGGAGTTTTTCCTTGCCCCTGTTGCTCATTGGGCCTCTTGTGTTAAGCGCTTTGTGACATGCCTTTTGTAAAAATGCGCTATATAAATAAAATTGAATTGAATTGAATACTCTAGAAATCATATCCTTGTCAATGTAAAAGGAGATATTGCAAGTGATGCACTAGTGTTGTACTGCCATTTTCAATATACTGCAGTGTAAGTACAATTTTAGACTAAATGAATACATTATACTATAGGTAAGAGTTAAGCAGACAGTCTAGGTCAAATAATTGCTCATATTTTGGGGTGCTAATAACCATTATAACCCCTCTTTACAAATTAAGAAATGAAGTGTTCTGTTTGTTTTATGGCTTCCACTAGGCAGTGTACCAGTATTTTGTTACAAAGATTTGTGGAATGGTTGGAATGGAGCAGTGTTGGAATGTAAAGTTAAGATTTTCTGGATGTAATGAGTATAATTAATTTTCTCCTGTAGCAAGCAACACACCAAAATTTACCACCTCTGTTAAAAATAACAATTCTATAAGAGAACAGCTTTTTTTCAGGGACAGCTCAGAGGCCCCTTATCATTCAGGGTCAGTCATACTTTACGCAGTGTAGAGATCAGTGTGTCTGTGAAATGATTACTGCACCCATAAAACACCAAAATGTCCAGAAGTTTCTAATCCAATAAATTCCTACATCCTAAAAATACACCACTAGAGGGAGCTCTTCCTTCACTGAAGGGCAGGGCTACTCTGAGATCCAATTTGTGTAGCCTATATAAGCCTGAATGGCCTTGACTACTGCTATGATTATTGTATATACATTTTATATACATATATGCATTTTCATATAAAACACATATAAAACAGATGTAAAACAAATCCCAGGTGCATATAACACTGGTTTTGGGTTAGATTTGCAACGTGGATAAGCTTTTCTATGACCTAAAAAAATCATTGAACCTTTCCATGCCCTATATTGGTAGTTTCTAAAACAGTGCATTTTGAAAGGCTACTTCCAACTTCCGCTTCACAAGCACAGCCAAACTCATGCAAAATTGATTAAGGAATCTTGTCCTCCCGGGTTTTGATCGGATCGGATGTAACCCAGGTCTCGCCTGCCAGTGACTCTCCGTGTGAGTGAGAGAGCTGTGCGAGTGGGTGGGCGGCCATTAAAAATGCACGGGGTTCATTCCTTCACATCAGGTTTCTGGGACAGGAACATGTCCCACTGAGACAGACAGGCTGGCTGCCTGTGGAGGTGTCAGTTCCTCAGCGCTGACCCCTGGAGGCCACACCTGCACAGTGCACCCACATGCAGAATGTCACACTCAAACAGGTGGTCAGCTTGGCATCTTTAGACTGTTTCGTTGTCATCAAATGCTGGACTAAATCGCCACTGTATAGCGCATGTTAAATGTGTGCTAAGTCAATTGTGTTTTGGGAAGGGGAAGGTGTGGTTTGTGTACCTGTGTATTTCACTCAGAGTAAAGGCTAAAAATTAGTTGGCACCTTTGTGTTGCCTGTTATAAATGCTGTCAGTCGAGGCTGTTGAGCAAAACACAAACTTAATTGTGACAAACACAAACTTGTCACTTGTTAAAATAGTTTGTTTGGGTTTCATATTTCCAAGAGAAGCACTTTTACTCTTTCTAGTATTTATATTTCGACACAGTTACTTCTCAGGTACACAACTACACGGCTACACAACTAAACAGTGACCACTAGTAGACAACTACAGTGTGTGACCGTGACAGCAGAACTCTCGTGCCAAATGTCATCTCAACCAGTTCTCTTTGACAGGCCAGTGAGGCCATGGAAGATTCCGGAAGCTTTGGGCACAGGGTCCACTCTCTGTGATAGGTCACGCACATATCTTGGGTCAGATTCAAATGTAAAGGGCACAAGTCGATTGTTATTTAGTATGATGGTCAGTGCCTCCGAAAAGAAAAAAAAATCAAAGTTGGGAGTGCTCATTTTCTGCTCACCAAATGATTTTGATAGCTAAAAGCCATTATGATCTTTTTGTTCCCTCCCTTGGTTGCATACATACAGAATGAGTTGAGTCAGTGTTTTCTGACACTTAGATCACCAAGTTTGCAGTGATATTCTCAAAATCTTTACAATGTCTCAGTCATACCATGAATAATTGGTTGGCCCATTGTCTCTTTAATTCCCAGTGTAATGTAGTCGTTTTGTTTTGTTTGTAAGCCGTCATACAAACAGGGGGCCTCTGTCGCCTAGGGTCTCTTTTAGCCTTCTAAAAATAAATCACCTTCACAGCTTCACAGCTCCAGTCATGATCTTTTATTTAGTCTTTGCTATTGACACTGTACACACTGGCCTGTCACTCAGACTGTGCTAAATTGCTAGACAGCTAAGAGAGACAGAGCTCAAAAATAGGTTCATGCTTCCAGTGCACTAATGACGCTAAGTGCTAATTTGGTGGATACAGTACGTGTGTGTGTGTGTGTGTGTGTGTGTGTGTGTGTGTGTGTGCAGCTGCAGTTTTGCACCATCAGACACAAATCTTGATTTATACATTTGTGTATGTCTGTCTGTATGTGTGTGTGTTTGTTGGGGAGAGGGGCAAGTAGGCTCCTCCCCTGGCAAAGCATGACACCTCTCCTCTCCCTCCCAATTACACACACATGTGTACACACATACACAAACACACACACTCACACATACGCACACCCCTATCTGTGGAAACCAGATCCTTCTCTCCTTCTCATCCGGCGTTGCCTCACCATCCACATACCTAACGCGCTGCCTTTGAGCGCTCAAACTCAGAGGGACTGGTCACAAACTGGTCACAGAGAAAAGACTCATAGCCTCCTTTATAAGGCCTGTAGAGACGTGCCAGTCTGGTCCACCACAACCCGCTCAAACCAGGATGTAGACCACAGAAGGGACCACTACAACATCGTCAGAGCCCATGGACTTTTCACAGTGACATAACAGAGAAGGGCAAAGGACACAGAATGACTGAACCAGCTCCCGCCAATGGCGGGAGAGACCCAGAAATTGAGTTATTCGTGAAGGTAAGAGGAGGACATCTCGTGTGAGGAACAAACAAGCTGCATCAGGATGCATGCAATAAATGGTTTTGACTATACTACTATATACTACTACTGTAACTCTAACTTTAAGTCATTTTTTAAAGCAATGGTAACAGCATGTTAATGTCAGTAGGGCTATGCAAACAGGGCTATGCACTGTGCTGTGCTTTGCCAGCAGTTTGCGACGCAGCTTTTTTTATTGTTGATACGGAACGCCTATGTAACACAATAGACGGGCTAGTGTTACCGCCTGCCCGCATGACCTGGCTTGTCAGAGGATGTTGTGAGAGAGATATCGGCTGCAAGTGAACAGTGGCACCCCTCGTCCAAGTTTAACAAACAACTGTGTGTTTGTGTGTGTATATATGTGTGTGTGCAGGTGGTGGTAATGTACAATGCCATTTTGTTATAAGATAGACTTGGTGAAATTGCTGGCAGTGCAGTATCCTGGAGGTTGTTTTTGTGTTTGTGTTTGGCTGAAGCTGGGTTGCGTGATTCGAATGGTAAAAGATTCTTTTTGAAAATATCCTCCACAAACACACACACACATACAAATAAAGACATGCACTCATTCATTATAAATACAAAAGCACTCTCATATCCCTACAAATACGCCTACTCTCTCTCACACACACACACACACACAGACACCTTGTGAAAGTGTTGTTGCTGCTTGACTGATTAACTGGGCCAATTAATTGGATTACATTAGCTCTGCAAAACAGGTGCTTATAATAGCTACATGGAGTGTTCTCTGATCAGACTGTCAGATCATCATGTTTGAAGCCAAAACAAACATTGTCAGATCACAGGCACAGATGTCAGGAGGTCATTAACCATGTTACTGGAGTTCAACACGCTCTTTTTGGGGAAAGGGGACACAAAAACGTTAGGACTTACAGTTTCAAGTTCAAAACTTTCTGCATGTGTCAGTGTTCCTGGATTTGGGGACTCAAAAATGTAAAACTTAAAAGTTAATCATTTGAATATTCTGCATGCAGCAGTGTGTGCCTTAGCCTGTTTTTGGGAAACGTGTGGCATGTTACACCACAAAACCACACCAAATGCACTCTGATCTCTCTGTGTCAGTATGTGTCATGGAACCACCTCAAAACTTAGGAAATAAATAATGTTACACCTAAGTCCACTTTGCGTGGGAAATTTGTCCACTAGACTATTTTACTATGACCACAGTAACATTAGAATGGAATCTCAAAATGTGTCCCATTAAACAGTGGTATGATTGATATATCTATTATATTACATATATCTTACACTGTTTTGTAAGTAAAATAAAGGGAAACTGAACGTCATTGCAGTGCTGAAGAACATTTTACACCCACCGTAAATTAAACAATTTACTGTGTGATAAAACTAGACCTTTGCAATGCATTACATGGTGTCATTGGCATAGAGAGGCAAGGAGTCAGTTCTGGTATGTGATTGCAATTCAATCTCTGATCCTTTAAGTCGGTGGCAGAGACATCAACCGGTCCGAGGCAGGGATATGGCACTTGGCTGAGAGGACTGCATTGTACTGTGCTGTATTTGGGCAGAGGAAGTTAATGAGTTAGGCCAGGCTAGGTGATTGCCTCTTCACGGATCATAAGTGTAGCACTAGGTTATGGAAGCGTACAGTAAGCAAGATGTGATGCACGAAAACTCCCAGAAGCCCCGCTGCAGGGACGGTCCGTGCCTCCGATACCCCACAGATGAAGGCAACAAAAGTGATCCTTCTGAATAAGGCCATGAGGAGTGATTATGCACCATCTCTACTTTCTCTATCTCATCTTTACTTAAAGCAGTAAATAGGAAAGTCTCTACTTAACAATGTTGGGAATGTGGGGGGGGAAATTATTCCAAGATGAAAGTAAATTTTGATATTCTCGGGATTACAAGATGATTTTAGGGTCTAGCAGTGTAGCAAGGATGTCTGTAAAATGTTGATGTATTTAAATAAACTACTGATTTTCAATTTTAACATTACACTGCCATCAGTAAACTTCACATTGTTCTTCATTGGCAGATTGGCATTAGGCTAGCCAAGAAATAATGCCACCCCCTCATTCTACTCTTTATTTCATATACTGTAGATGGTCTGGCCATGTGGTAGTTGCTTGCTGGAGGTGTTTAGGTTTAGAAAGATTAGATAGGCCCTTGACTGATAGCCTGCCTGAAGTGATAGCATTGAAGCCCTGCCTCTGTATGTGGTAAAACACCTAAACAAGCCCAATGGGGTTAAATCCAGACTAGGCCTACTGTACAGAGGGGCCAATTGTTTGAAAGCACATAGGCAAGTGTCACTAGGCTAATATTAGGCAGACACTCATGAATAAACACATAAGGAATAATGAACAACATGGTGTGTGTAAATCAGTTACAAATGCACAATTTAAAGAGCCCATAAAGCATTTACAAAGCAATCAATCAATCAGTGGTGATAAAAGGTTTACATTTCGGTGGCTATTAATAACTGCTATAGCCATGGTCTATTAAATTGTAAACTCGTTATCGGGACAGTTCATGTAAGCTTCACATGCAAGGATAATATATGGTTAGAGGTGTTTGGTGGTTGGTTATTAGGAATGGATACAGAAATAATGGGATAACTAGAACTAACTGTAGATGAGCTACATTTAACACCAGCTGTGTGTGTTCTGCTCCAATCGGCAGTCTAGTGGACCATGAGTCATCAGTATCTGAGGGACTGGGCTGGATCGCTCGATGTGATTTCAGGCAAACAAGGCAAGGAAAGAGGGCCTCTAACTAAACACACCTGCAAATAGGGGATTTATGGTAAATAAGCATACGAAATGTTATGCAAAATAAACTGTAGTCTCTGTCAGTGTGTGTTTGTGCAATGTACATGAGTGTGTGTTTGTGCAATGTACATGAGTGTGTGTTTGTGCAATGTACATGAGTGTGTGTTGCACATGCACATGCATATGTGAAGAGAAGAGCAATGCTTAGGACACCCTCAACATGGGCCAAAACACCACCATTGTTACCTCACTTCTCCTGTGACATTTGAGTGACATGCCATTGAGTCCTCCGGGTAATAGGCTCCCGTAGCTGTCTTGAAAGGACCAGGGGCAGGATTTCATGGACAGGGAGTGCAGTAGGGCCTGACCTGGTAGCAGCTCCACCACCACTGCCCAGGAGACCATTGGAGCAAGCAATAAAGAAGACGTGAATAATTCACACGCGTGCGAGCATAGACGGACCCCCGTGCTAAGCTCCCTAAAGCTGCCCTCGTGCCACTGTCTCTCTGACACCCGAAACTCGCCACCCCAGACAGACACTGGAGCTTCAGCATGGTCAGGGGCTGTGATGCCACTTCAGATGCAGTAGTGTTTAAAGGGATAGTTCGGTTTTTAACACATTGAGCCCCTTTCACAGGTTGTCTAAAATGCAATAAAGTGGTTGACATAGAAATTTTGACGATTGCTTCTGTCTCGGCTATTTGGGAAATGTAGAATCGCCTCTGCCTGCCTTCAAAATGGCTAGCAATGGACATGTGTTGTTTCTATCCTTAAAACACTGGTTTTAAAAAAGTGCTACTCACCAAGTGGTTAGTGGTGCTCAATGATGTTCCAAAACATGTATCATAGCGAAATAAAGCTTCTGTCATGTTTTATTTGGCACTTTGTTTATATGAAGGAGCAAATAGATCCCTATGGGACTTACAAAAGGGTTTAGCACATCTGTGTTTTATTAGACTTGGATTACACTAACATGTGTATTACACACATGCATACATGTATATTGTATATGTCAATGCACTGTGAGCTGTTACAGGTGGTTGGTTGCAGTTGTTATTGTTATTGGATTGTTGATTGTTTGTGTGTGTGTGTGTGTGTGTGTGTGTGTTTGCAGGCTGGCATTGATGGAGAGAGCATTGGGAACTGCCCATTCTCTCAACGGCTCTTCATGATCCTCTGGCTCAAGGGTGTGGTCTTCAACGTCACCACGGTGGACCTGAAGAGGTAGGCACAGGGTAGCTGACCTCTGGCACTGACAGGATGAAAGGAGGCTAGGTAGCCTGTGGTTTGTCATGCAGAGTTAAGGTTATTGGCTCATTCAAAATGGTCTGACCACTAGCATGAACCACTAGCCTGTGTGTGTGTGTGTGTATGTGTACATATGAACCACTAGTGTGTGTATGTGGGTGTGTGTGACCATATGAACCACTTTTTGTGTGTGTATTTTTGTAAAGGTTTGCATGTGTGCTTTCATGTGTGTGTGTGTTTGCTTTTGTAGCTTTGCATATGCATGCTGCTTGGATGTGTGTGTGTGTGTAGGTTTGCATAACATTTGTATCCGTGTGTGTGTGTGAATATCTGTGAGATAATACCAGTAAATTTGTTCAAGTACCAGTAAAGATGTTCATGTACTGGATGTTATAAAGTGAACAGCACAGGAAAAACGGAAATAATGCATCTACCAAAGCAATAAAAATGATCCTTTATATGCATGAAATATTGATGAACATCTCTGAACAAAGTATTAACGAAAACGATAAACGTTGGCCTGATATGTCCTTATACTGGACTGTTACAAAAGGCTTTTGCCTTCATGATGCTGGAAAGGTTTCTGTAGGCGCATTATCCGTCTGAGATGCTTGTCTTGATGCGTCACCCCCTCTGGCTGCTCTGGGGTCAGTGACTCGTAAATGGCACGAATGATCTGAAGTTGGGTTTGATGGCCCATGCAGGAAGCCAGCTGACCTGCACAACCTGGCCCCAGGCACTCACCCACCGTTCCTCACCTACAACGGCGAGGTCAAGACCGACATCAACAAGATTGAGGAGTTCCTGGAAGAGGTCCTAGCACCACCCAAGTAAGGCTTAGTTGGGGATGTAACAAATGACAAAAACGAAACTAAATTGTAGTGAGGAGGAGGAACAGAGGTATCGTTCTAGTCTAGATCCAAACCTGGTACAATCATATGAATTTGTGGGGGATTTCTACAGATGTATTTAAAGCAGGTAAACTGCAACTGCTGATTTCTGCAGGTATCCCAAACTGGCTGCTAAAAACAGGGAGTCCAATACTGCAGGCATCGACATCTTTGCGAAGTTCTCTGCCTACATCAAGAACACAAAGTCTGAGGCCAATCCAGGTGGGTCACATGGTGGCATTCACACAGACTGGTTGGGTTTGAAATCTAATCTGGGCTTGATATTATTTTATCAGATTTTTTTTATGCAAAGCACTTTGAACCGCCCTGGTACGAAAAGTGCTATATAAATAAATTTCGCCTTGCCTAATCTGATCAAAGCTGCATTTACATCAGAGGAAAAGTGCAGGGAAAATTTGAGGTCACCAATTGCTGTCGGAAATCAAAATGAGAAAATTTGTTGTTACACACCAAATTCTAATGGGCATACCGAATTGTAACAGGCAGTAATGAAATAAACTATTTCCTTTATCTGTAGAAACTTTTTCCCACTCTGATGCTGTTGTGTGTGTTGTTGTCAATTATTTTATTATAGTTTTGATCTTGAACTTTTTAAAATTTACATTGACATAAGTAAGAAATATTCATTCAAAGTGGGTCCTACAATTAAAAAGGCAACAAAACAAACTAAAAAGGTATTTAAAGAAAAAGTTTGAGTCAGTAATAAGAAAAACTTGATAAGGACTGATTCCATTGATAAATGCTACTTCAACACGCATTTACTATGGTTGATATAGTTATCATTCGAAAGGCCATTAAACATGGAATGGTGATTAATGTTTTTTACCAGATCTACTCCATAGTTGTCTCATCATCTGGGCATTATGTACAGCCAGTACATAATGTCAGCCAGAAAACAGTATTTCATTTCTCCAGGTGATAAGCAGAAACTGTTCAATGAAAAATTTTACTCAGTAAGGGGAAACTTACTCGCTCTGTTTCAGGCCTTGAGAAGAACCTCCTAAAGGCTTTGAAGAAACTGGACGATTACCTCAACAGTACCCTGCCCGATGAGATTGATGCAGACAGCATGGAGGATGAGAAGGCCTCCGTACGCATGTTTCTGGATGGCAATCAGCTGACCCTAGCAGACTGCAACCTGCTGCCTAAGCTGCACATAGTCAAGGTGGGCCTGACATCACTGGCATGGTAAAGCTGTCCAAAGTTAGCATGCCAGCCAACCAAGGCCAGCAGTCTAGTACAGTAAAACTGAAAATTAACCCACCAGTAGACGTGAGTTATACTGGTTTTACCTGTTTTAGAACCAACTGAACTGTCCAAGATGGCAGCATCCATAACCCCCAAATTTGGATTTGTCTTTACATTTCTATGGGTGACATCACAGATGCTTTGTCCAGTTTCTATAAGCAATCAATGGTTTTACTATAGTTAAGGGGTGTAAAAAAGAAATAGTTTGGGATATTAAAAAACTCGAAGACAACACCATGAATTCATTGATCTGCTTAATGATATACTGATGTCCCGATTAATAATAATTTATTTTGTCGATGTCTTTCAATTCCTTGTTTAGTGTACAGTACAAAGTATATATAATACAGTATTAGGAATACTGAGTGTATATGCAAAAAACTATTTCATATCTTGCCGCATGCAAGTTTTTGATTGAGACCTTCAGATCTTTTGAGCTTTGTGGCTAATGCTAATTAATGCAGAGATTGCAATGACTTTGAGTTAAAGTATAGCCTGCCTGTCTGGTTACGCCTACTAACGTGTCCACACACACACACACACATCTGCACACAGCAGGTCATAGACACATTATCTCCTCCAACTCCAGCTTCAAAAGCACAATAAAACCTCAAGACATATTGTGCTTGGCACATCTTTAATGACATTAGTGTGTGACCTTTGGTCGTAGTATTAACCTTGACCCTGCTCTTTTAGAGTTCATTCGTTTCTTATTGTGGACTCAGTTCTTATTGTGGACTCAGTTCTATGTTAACTCCACCTTTGTTTTTCCACACAAGTGATCCAGTCAGAGAATTGTTAAGAGGTGTACTGTGCTGCCATCTAGTGGGTGCATATATGAGCAATTAAAAACGGTTTTGGGAAGCTAAATAATGTAATATTATATTATACAATACAACACAACATAATATAATGTAATGCAATATCCAACATGTATGGAATAGTATCTATAAAATTACAAAAATTACAATGATCCCACTCCAGATTTGGTTATACCTATGGAAAATAAAGGACAGACTAAAATCTTTTCCCCACAAATATAGATAACACTTTAGATGAGTGCCTGTAGGATAGGTGTGTTAGAGTCTAATATTGTATCTGTATTTGACACCAATGCAAAACAGCAGTAGGGTAGCCCTCAGACCCGTTGATTTTTTTTTTTTTTTTATGAAACTCTCATAGGAAAAGAAGTTGACCACTGATGTAATCCAATGTAATATAAAATAATATGATATAGGCACTTTTTCTGTAGCGACTGGTAGTGATTTATTTATGCTATTTTCATGTGTTGGAGGGTGGTGGTATATTCACTTGAGTAATGTGCTTCAGTGTAAAATGATTTATTATTATGTCTGTTTGGTCTATGTCCAGGTATATTTCTACGGTGGCCGACAGGTGCAAACGACGTGCAACTTATGAAAACACATGCAAATCAACAAAACGTGTGGAAATAGACAAAACACAAATGCAAATCAACAAAACACCTGCAAATAGACAAAACACAAACGACTTAGGAAAACATTTTCATCTTAATTGGACAATTTAGAAAACGCACTGCATTTCAGAAACGTGCTAAGTCGTTTGTGTTTTGTCTACTTGCAGGTGTTTTGTTGATTTGCATTTGTTTTCATAAGTTGCACGTCGTTTGCACCAGTTGGCCACCGTATATTTCCTCTTAATGAATGCTCTCTGAATAGCTGCTAAATAGCTCAAATTTTTAAGAAATACTCTTAATAATAATGTCCTATAATATAATATAATATAGTACAATACAATACAATAATAATGTAATTTATCTACTTATACTCCTTCCTATCTCTGTCTCTCATGCAGGTGGTTGCCAAGAAGTACCGCAACTTTGACATCCCCACCGAAATGACAGGTGTTTGGCGCTACCTGAACAGTGCCTACAACCGAGATGAGTTCACCAACACTTGCCCCGCCGACAACGAGATTGAGACAGCCTACCTGGACGTGGCCAAGAGGCTGGCCAAGTAGTACATCTATCCAGCCCCCACCCACCCCCACCCTAACTCAAACCACCGTTAAGAGTTGAGACTATGAACCCACAACACACAGCCACACACAACCCCAATTCTATATCCAAGGCCGATGAGCCATGAGGAAGAGACGCGTCTGCCATCAAGGATTAACTAGGTGAACAGTCCCTGGCTTTGTTCCATTGTCCAGGGTGAGTGAATGATTGACGCTGCTGCAGAGGAATTTTGCAGTGGGTCAGATTGACCAACCCTGTATGTATGTAGAGAAACCACTCATAGCTCCATTACCCTCCTCTTTTCTTCTCTCTTTTTTCTTTCCCAACCTTTCTTTCTCTCGTCTCATCCCTCTTCTTTGGCTTCTATTGGATAAACTTCAATTTAGCCAGTGCAAAATAACCTTTAAAGGAGAAATCAGGTGTAAATCAATCTATAGCTCCGTTTTCAGAGTGTGAACAGTATAACTCGATGCAGTATACACCAAATAGTGTTTAGAAACACTATTTCACGATTTCACAAATAGTGTTTCGAAACACTATTTCACTGAACACTAAATGATTAGGGCATAGACACCTGCTATCCGTTTCATGTCTTTATGCCCCATTAAGAAGTCTGGATTGTGATTGTCTAGATTGTCAAGCACTCAGTGAGCTTAAACAACAGGGCCATTGAGTGATTCCCAGTGGATAACAAAAGTTACTCTCTCTCTCACTCTCTCTCTCTCTTTTTTTTTCATTTGTCTCTCTCTTCCCCTCTCTGATCACCTTAGTTTTTAGAACGCCGCCGCTTTCACACTTCATTGGGTGAGGTGGGTGGAGGTTGTGTAGGTGAGGTGGGTGGTGAGGTGGG
>JAGFZM010001586.1:55813-69689 GCA_017657215.1 Limnothrissa miodon
AGGCAGGTAGCATTAGCTGAATTGGGCATGAGGCAGGTAGCATTAGCTGAATGGGACAAAGGGCATCTAGCATTAGAGGAATGGGGCGTGGGGAAGCAAGCAAGTAGCATTAGCTAAATGGGCCATAGGGCAGGGCTATTCAATTAAAATTTCGGGCCACATTTTAAAACCAAGATTTTAAGTTGGGCCGCACATTTTCAGCAGTCAACAATCAACAATTGGTAATGACACTTCACAAACTTTAATTATAAAACATTAACATACCCTTTAAATTGATGACATTTAATAGCCTACTCAAAAAGATTGAGAATGCATGCAATTTACATGCATTATATATCTGTAAAATAAGGTAGGGTTGAGGGGGAGGCCTTAAATAGCTGGTTTGTTTTTTTGATATTTGTGGTGCGATCGAAAATTCAATCTGCCACTCTGAAAATGGAATCTTACCCCACAGTTTGATAAAGACGAGCATAGGGCATTTCCTGAATGGGGTATACAGCAGCTACCATTAGCTGAATGGGCTATAGCATGTAGTGTGTGGCCTCCTGCAGCTTGTCTTAAATATCCCAGTGATCAGGACTTAGTGTTACTGAGTTGGTGGGTATCCATCATGTGAGGAGAGATTTGCTCTGTTTTCTCCATCCTTAAGAAAGAGAGAGAGAGATGGGAACAGAAAAAGAAAGAAGGAATGGAAGGGTGGATGGATATATGGATGAAGTGCGGTGGTGGGAGAGAAAGCAAGAAGTAGAAATAAAGAAAAAAAGTAAAGAGAGTGATTGCTGCTAAAAGATTTAAACACAGGCATGGAAGCCAAGGATCAAACGCTAGGCTCCCCCTCCTCTAAAGCCTCTCATTAGGCCGGAAAACCTAAAAGCGGCTATCCAATCCGTCACCCATCCACCCCCTTCCTGACTCCCCTCCTGAATCAAGGCTCACTTTAAAGATCTGGGCCTGTCAGATTTACAATAGAGACGGGGACTATTTACCCTCGCTGCACTCCGTCCAGAAACAACAACTGAGGAAAATAAATGGAGCCTGCCATATTTTTCCACCCGAGTAAGAAAATATGAGGCCAGACTTGTGCCTTTCGACGTCTTGTAATTAGCTCCCAAACATGGACGTCCTTGGATCAGGTCACCCACGTTTTGACATTCTTAGCGCTTAACGGGATAACATGCAGAGGAGCATTAAAGTCAAACATGTCTCTTTCACAGACCTGACCAGAAGCTTGCTGCCTCTAATCTGTTTTTACAGACTCTGTTTATCTGGGAGACTTTGAATCCCTCACGTGTAGTGCTTTTTGAAGACTGGTTGGCAGGGGTGGGGGACGTTGGTGTGCAGTTTCTGGTTCTTGCCATGCCAGTTAGCATTATTATTTAGTCGCCTGCCAGGTGATATTACCGTTTCAGTTAAAGAGACACATGCTCTGACAAACAGAACACACGTTTAGGCAATTTCACACACACACACACACACACACACATATGTATACAACACAAAACAAACACACAAGACCACACGCAGACACTCACACCCACAGAGACGTTATAGAGCGACTCAAATCTAACTGTCTGATAAGTGGGAAGCAAATGCTGTGCTGTACAGTGGCCTCAGTGTAAAAGTTTTATTTGCAGCCTTCAACCCTAAGTGCCTCTCCAGCAGCTCTTGAGCTCATGCAAAGACCTGAACTGACACCCTCTAAAATTCCGACCACTGACAAGCCTCGACTCAGTTAATGCCAGCGCTGCGTGCTGTGTGTCGCCTGACGCCCAGCAGTACTCAGCCACTTATGCTTTCCCTTTAATTCTTTGTGCAGCTGTCCCGATGATAACAATGACAGAAGCTCGAACATGAAGTCAGTGAATGTTTATTGCAGTGCCAGTTGAATGTGGCCTGCAGTCCTTTAGCAGCAATCCTTCCTTCCTGGTTTTCACCCGTGCATTACTGTTCAATGAAGTCACACAGAAGTTAGCTTATTTTGCATAGTTGAATGGTGTGGTAGCCTAGTAGTCAGTGAACAGCATGTTTCAGTGTGGTCAGTTGTGTAGGTCTGTGTGGACAAACCAAAATCAGATTCGATTTACCCTGAGAAAGGTGTTGAGTGACTTAGCTTGAGTGACTGGTAATAAACCCATGTCTTTCTTTTTTTGTTTTTAATTTATCAGCAATATTGATCAGATTGACTGACACATTACATTTTACATTTCTGGGAGGCGGGCTTAACCGGCGGCAGTCACAATCTACAACCAATCAGACCACTTAGTGTCATTCAAGCTTGTTTCTCATTGGTGCCCTCGAGTTTGGGATAATAATTCCTCTAAATTGGCAGCCTGGCCAGACTGACTTGCTCGCGAAATTGAATGTAGCGTCACAGGAAGTATGGGCGGGCCCAGGCTAATAATTCACTTCTTTGACTCCTGAAATTCTTGAAACTCTCTCCTAGAGCAACAGTACCATAAGACTGTCCATAGGAGCTCAGATTCAAGTCCCTTCCTGATCCCACCCCATTTCTCTCCCCCTTCACCTCAGAGAATTTCTTACAGGTCAGCCATACATCATGCCGATCTTTTAAATAAAGAGAAGTGCTGGGTTCTGTTAGTCTGGCGAACCATCTCTTTCACTGTGCAAGCGTTCTGACATTCTCACGAGGGTTCTGCCTCCAGTATCTGTCTAAAAAATCTAGTTGAGCAAAGTTATTATGGCGGCACTAGCTTAGATAGGATCTTGCTCTATGGACAGTGACAAAGAAGCAGCTTGTAGGGCACAAGTATGGTTTACTTTGTTGTAACTGTCCTACTGGGCACTATACAGTATATGGCCTGACAAGACAGAAGATCAAAATGTATAGTCTGATACCAGGCTCATTCTGGTTTTAAACTGCATATGCGCTGCTTGACAAGCTAGCTTCATCTGCAGCCCTTTCCTCATCATGCAAAGCCCTCCTTGTGATTCTTAACAAGATAGTGTGATGCTCCTGAGGCACTATGGTTTATTCCTGCATAGATAAAGCATTTGTGAGTTAATGTTTGACTTAACATGTCTTAAAAACCCTTTGCCTTAAAATATTTACCTTGATTTTTAGGGTAACTTGATTTCCAGGCTTGTTTTTCACTTAACTTTTCGTTCAGAATGATTGCATAATCCTTGACATAGTCTTGGCAGCAATGGAGGCAGATTACATCTGCAATTGAGCTTGTAGAATGTGTGTCTGATTTTACCAGACTGGGTGGGCCACTATCATGCCTGTACTCCTCAGCTGAAGCCCAGCAGTGGGATAGAGAGAAGAGGTACTTCAATGGCACACAGTGGATGTACGACCGTGAAAAATACATCTCATCTTCTGAACTTGAAAAATGAAACACTGGTCTTCTTCAAATGAGGTGCCTGGCAGGCCGAGTGGGTTTTTAGAGAAAGGGCGATGGATGACTGCATCTCCTCGGACTTCTGAGGTAGGGCAAAGATGAAGGAGAGGAGGTGGCGGCAGATCTGTCTTCTGTCTAGGCAGAGAGTGCTGTTCCCTCGGATAAGGTTTAACATCAGTCCCACTCTAAGCAAAAAAGAACACTCTCTTTATTTCAACACACACACACACACACACATGCAAAGGCTTGACAGCTTAACAGAGAGGAGAGGAAGAGGGGACCTTAAAGTGGATGAAGCAAGCATTGAATCTGTCAAATAGGCAGATTGTATCCAGTTCCAGTCTTGTGATGAGATGGCTCATGGATTTTTCTTCTTTTACAAAGACAAAGTGCAGTGGCAGAAAGATTCTTTTTTCCCCTGCACAGGATAAGGGTATCAGGTATCAGGTATCGCCAATTCCACTAAAGTAAACCCAACCTCAACTCCAGCCTCCTCATGGCACGGCCTGTTGTTTGAGCGACCTGCCGCGGGGATTTGATGGGGATTATCAATCCGACGGGCGCACGCCTGTGGCTTCACTGGGACTCTGACGATCTTAGCAGACAGGCCTCTGGCAGTAGGCGGCCGCAAGTGATGCTTCCAGAGCCGTGGTCGGATATACTCGGTTGGATTTGTTTTGTTTTTTTTTTTGAAGGAAGGAAGGAAAGGGAAAGAGAGAGACAGAGCAAGCTGGAGAAAAGAGAGACAGAAATGCTGGGGCCAATGCTCAGAGCCAAGATGGTGGTCGCACCTGTCGCCGTCTGTGTGTCGCCTGAGGCCTACCACTGCATTGTTGACCTGGACACCGAGGGAGAAGGTGAGCACACCTGCCAACAAAGCATTGGTTTGCAGAACACAGACTATATTGTGAGGGTGAGCGCTTGTGTGCACTCACACTCACACATACACACACAGGTCAAACTGTCAGAGGATCTGAACAGCCTGACATGTATGCTTCTATTCCTAACATGTGACCATAGAGCTCTCTAATATGGTGATCATTAGTTGCCTATAAACTCTGACGGGAACTTCATTTCAAATCACTTCCCTCACGACAGCAGTTATTTAGCGAGAAATAGTGTCATCGCTCAGAGGAGCTGAATGAATGTTTTGAAAAAGGAGAGGCCAATTCATCATTGTTACTCTGGCCTGGCTGTATTTCTTTCCTACGGCGAAGGCAGGCGTAGGCACAAGCAAAAAAAACCGTTGCCAGCGAAGGATAGCTGCAAGTCATTCACAGACCTGACGCGTTGCCTTCAGGACAGAATTAGGAGATGCGTATTCCTCCGTACGCCATCCAATGCCTGTCTTTGAGATCTGCGTTTACGCCCTGTGGTCTGCCGTCTCCCTTCCCTGTGCTAGCCGCAAGAGAAAAAACAGAGCCAATAGAAAAAAAAATCCTTTTCGCATATCCGTCGGGAAAATTCATTTCATCATTCAGTCTGTAAATCATCACTGGAGCTGCCCTGGAAATCGAGAGTGTTTGACTTTCCAGTCATAAAGCATAAAATCTGTCATTAATATAATAACACGAGTTAGGATGTTTGGAGACGGCCAGAGAGTGTCTAAACGAGGGCCAGACATGAGGCACCTCAGCAGAAACAGGTTGGCATCGACGGCTAAGGAAAGAGAGAGACACTTCCATGACGGCCCTGTCTCTGTCAGTATCCAATTAGCGGGCAGAGCTCAATCTGCGCAGTGTCACTTGAATTGGGTGTCACTCGTCAAAGAGTGATTTATTAAAGAGTTAGCTGAGCCGACTGCTGTGTATCGCCAGTTCATTATTTCCCAGTTATCTTTTTTCACCCACCCAATGCAGCCTGGTTAGGTTGGTGTTCGATTATTTGATGGGCTAGTTTAATTTGGATAGATTTGGATTCATTCGAAAGCGCAGAAGTCTGTGTCTAAATATTTAACATTTATTGTCTGGCTCCGGCCTATGGAAAAAGGCCTGTTTTGCATGAATATTTGGCTGCCAGGCGAGTTTTTCTTCCATCGTATGCACTGCATTTGGGTCCAGTCAGCCTTTTGACAATCTAAATGGAGGATAACGGAGGAGTCTCGAATAAAGCGGGCCAATGTTTGCTTCCGTAGCTGTCCGTGGTACTGACGTTATCTCGTCTGTCTGCCCAGTACTGTGGACTGATAGTAGTGCTTAGGTATTTGTTCCAAATAGATGGAATGAGTGAGTTAGTAGCGTTAGTAGTGTTTTTTTACTGTGTTTTTTACTGTTGTCTGTCAATGCTTTAGTACCCAGAATGCATGTCTGGAGTTACCAAATCATTTATAATTTCAGCCACTAATATGATATTTTGCAACATGCTTTGTATGTTAAAGACACTTAAATCTTATTATCCTATCCGCTAGGTGATAGAGAAAACTGGATATTACATATAAATTTATTCTCTGAATCCCGTGAGTGTGATTTATCAGTGACTGATAAGATGTGCACTAAACAATGCGCTAGGGGGCGCAATTGTCCATTGTCATCCATTAGGTGGGTCTCTGTGTGGCTCATTGTAATGAGACTCGTCGGATTGGAGAAGTGTTTGCCTATGTGTCCATTTTGACGAGCTCTTGTACTGTGGTGTATGCAGTGTTTTCGGGTGTTGCCTTGATAACAGCATCTTGGAGTCTCAGATTCTCCTTTTGGAAGATTCATTGTGTGTTTTTGCAGGACTGGATCTCCTTGTACATAAGAGAGACTCTTCTCTGTGGGCTGTCGTTTACCACTTTTTATGTAATAAGTCAGCAGTGAATGCAGCGGGGGCTGTATGTCAGTCAGACAAGGCTTCACAAACTGGCCACCCAGTTCTCCTTTCTTCTGTGCTGTAAGGCGTCTGGCCACATGGCAGCACTGTCTGGCTAGGCCTCTAGTGTAGGCTTTCTCGTGTGTGAAGGCACAGGCCCAAAATGAGAGTGTAGAGCTTTTAGGCCTCAGGCTTCAGTAGATGTGCCAGTGTCAAGTTTGTGTTGGACTGTCTTTGTGGAGATGCCTGCTACTATTTGTTTGTTTGTGTGTGTGTGTGTGTGTGTGTGTGCTTGTGCCTCATATACGGCATAGACGACTATATGCTTTACAGCATTTAAAGACATTTTTGCTTTTTTGCAGACTTTTTAATTGAAAAATGTAAAAAATATACTTGTCATGTTGTTTCACTTGCACTTAACCCTAAGTTGCTCTAGGGTAGGCTGGCCCTGAAGTAATGGATAGCTGCTAACATTTTAGTTGCTTTGGATAAAGTTGCTTGCTAAATGCACATCACATAATAGTCATATAACTTTCTTATTGTTCATTGATTGCACGCCTTTAATATGTTCTCTTAACTTCTTGCATGGCTCTTTATAATGCTGTAGAATGTCTCATTCACTTTATTGGAACCCCAATGCTCTACTGTCTGAAATTTCCTGATAACAGAACAGAAAAGCCCTGCAGAACATTACCCCTGACATAGCTGAAGAACGCCAAAGCATTGTTTTTTTAAAAAAAATAAAAAATGTCTACTGTATATAAGCTGGTGCAAAATATGTGAAAAAAAATAGCCATACTAAAACCTGTTTATTTCATTAACAAAAAAAATACACATTTGCATTCCTATGTTTTATGGTAGCCTATCATTTCACCCATTCCAGAGGCTCTTGACATTCCCTGTGGCTGATCCTTGTTTTCCCGTCTCCCAGTTAATTTTTCTAATTGCGAGATACGTTGTGGCTCGGTATGGCAGGAATGCAAACTTAAAACCAGCACTGGCCTTTTTGAACTCCATCCATATTCAGGGAAATCCCAGGGCCTGTTTTCCCCGGTCCGGCTTAAAAAACCCTCGAGATGGAGAGCTTGCTGATTATGTCTGTTATGTCTCGAAATAATGTAAAACAGGCCTAGGTTCCTAGGCCACAGTCTTACAGTGTGTGTACAGTACATACACACACACATACAGTACATACCTACACAGCACACTCTTTCTCACATTCACACACACACACCAACCATGCACAAACATACCCACACACCACAAGCAAACAATGACACATGAACACACAAAACCACATAGAAACACTAATAAAAGTGTTACCACACAGATCCCACAATCACTGAACACTGAAACATGCATAAAAATGAAAGATAGATAGATACACTCAAGCACAGATACCAACACACACACACTCTCTCAATTCTTCTCTCATCACTTTCTCTTCCAATCCCCCTTTTTCTCACATCATACTCACATTCTGAATCTCTCTCGCTTTCATACACACACACACACACACACACACATTCTCTCTCAATCCTTCACACCAACACACACACACATTCTCTTTCAATTCCTCACACAACCACATGCACACACAACCACACACACACAAAGATAATTGAGGCTCTGTGCTCAGCCAGCACAACAGTTGCCACTGCACAGGGGCAATCCAAAGTAAATATTGATTCGGACCACACTGCAGCTTAGTAGAGGAGGGCAGCAGGCGACACTGTGATCTGCCTCGCTCTCCTCTTACCTCAAGCATTCGTGGACAAGGCTGTGAACAAAAACACAAAGGAAACTCAGAAACATCATGCTGCCCATCTCAGGAGCACTGCATTCTCCGCCCATATGGCCAATTGAGAAACCACCATGGTGTGCATAATTCTGATTAGGGTCATGACTTTTAAGGTTCATGACCCAGGGACTTTCTGTAATATGGCCGATAGGGATGCTACCACTGTCACAGAATCATTTCTGTATTGATGGTAGTGATGTGCGTGATACAAATATCCAGCAAAGTGTAGCAAAAAAATCTCTTTATTGTTCTTACAAAATGGTAAACAAATGCAAAGTTCCAAAAAAATGCCAATTTCTTTCACTGTTGTCATATCAAAGACAGACAATCAAAGCCCTATTGTATCAGACTACAAGGAGACATTGGGAGTTAAGGAAAAGAGGAGAAAAAAAGGAGGAGAAAAACAAAGATCACATCTTAATGTAGTGTGAGAAGGAGAAAGAGTATGGATGGACAGACCACACAAGGCCATGCAAAGAGACAGCATTGATGAATGCCAAGCTAATGAATGTTTTACCCAGAAAGGCATCAGTCAAGTTTAAAGGCTTCAGGTTTTGAAAAGTTCACGACGACAAGATGGAAATACTTCGGATGTACACAGGGAGATGCCGTACAAAGCAAATCAAAACAAAACAAAGCAAAAAAAAATCTTGCTCAAAACATTTTACACATTTTGTAAACATTTTCTTGGTGGTCAAGTGGAAGAATTCCAGCCGACCCACTCAACTTTATAAGCGCGCATAACCACAGCCACACAAAAACACATGAGGGAAAACATAAGACATTTGAAGAATAAATAAAGGTAAAAATACAAAAACTTTAGGGAGTTTTTCTTTTCATTTGATTTGATCATGCATGCGTAGAATTTCTTTAAGGTCTCTGAGAGGTGTTTGATAGGCACTTGTTGTATATAATAAATGCTTTCAGACCTACAAGATTCATGTTTCAACTCTAGGGGAAGAAAGACATTTGAGTTTTAAGTGCGACTGAATGTGAATACATTCCTGATTCTTTGTCTCTTCTAAAAACATTTCTTCTTATTGCACCGTAAGGTCAATATATGTCTCTGAAGAGATTCTGAAAATGCAATATTTATATGCATAAATGACTGTTGAGTCTTGAGGCATTCTTGCAAAAGTAAGACCCATACAAATAAAACCTACCCACAACAAAGAGACGGTGGTCTACTGTGCTTGCATAGGTTTTTTGCATATGCTTACACAAACACACACACAAGTTGAAACTATACCTAGAAAAGCATATCCTTGCATGCAACACATACACCCATACGAGCCTAAAAAGTCTTAAAATCATACACTGGGACAAGGTCTATGCCTAATCCTTTCTGATACTGTGTGAAACCCCATTACAGGCATAAGGCAAAGGCAAGTAAGACAACAACAGTGTTGCTTGTGCAAAAATCAAGCAAAGTTTTCTGCATGCTGAGTAGTTGATAAATAACAACTGTTTTGGATAAATTAAGAATCATTTTTGGGTCCACGTGTGTACTCTTAAATTCCACTTGGCTCCTTTTTCCACATTGAGATTGGAGAAGTCATCAGACGGTTAAAACAGTTATGCAATGACTGCTGCTGCTTTTCTGGTGTTTTTTTTAAACTTGTGCTGGAAATTATTCCAGGGAAAATAGACAAGGCAGGATGACACATAGAGAAGGTATCCCTACAGTTATCTCTGGCAGATGGGATTTATCTGGACTGAATGGAACTAAATAGTTGAAATTCAGGTTTTAAAAAAATTGTGACACAAAGTCATCCACAAACTCTAGAGTTTCTGCCCTCAGTGCACTTTAAGTTAAACCTGACTGTTGTATGTGCTTTTCCTCCTGTTATATGTCAATCTACTAGTAATTTTTTAAACTAAGGGCTTACAGTAAAACATGGCATTATTATTATTATTATTATCAAAATAAAATCATGCTAATCTAAAACCAAATATTCCTCTACTGCCTTCCTCTATTGATCCCATAAACAACTGGGTCTTCACTCTGCTGGTTCCTCTCCTGTGCCAAACGTACCATGGGATGCCCATAATTACAGTAATAGTCTGTATTGTCAATTACGTTCTGTTTAGTTCATTGTCTACCTGTGCATAAATACCTTTTAACCTGTACCTAATGTACAGTATGTTTCTTTAGCAAACAATAACCAGATTAGTACATGCGTCCAAGTACACATAAATAAATATATATATAAAAAACATTATTCAAAATTAACAAGGGGGGATTGAAACTAAAACAAACAAAACAAACAAACACACACAAAACTCTTTGGTTATGCTTTCTTAAATAACAAGTGTTTGCACCATAGAAAAGCCCCTGGAAATTCTCAAACTTTTTTTTCTTTGATAAATTAATAATTTTGTTTCATACACATTATTAAGGCACTAAAATAAACAACTTATACAATTAAATTAATAGTGAATGTCATTAAGAACTTGAAGAGCATAGATGCCATACAAAAATATTTAGAGTACATTTCTATGACTCAAGTTTCCACTACTTAATTTATGGCTTTATAATTTAAGAACAAACTTCATCAGCAAAACATTCCCAACATACATATAATTTAAATAATTAAGTAAAAAAGAGTTCAGATCTTTTTAAGGCAAACTACTTGATCAGATCACAAAATCCTAGTATACTAAATGCATTTTTACAAGTGCCTCATTTCCAACTGTTCATATCTCTGTTGACAGCGAATCAAATCTGAAATCAAATTAAATCAAAATGATCATGCTGAAAAATAGCCTTGTAGCAGACATACCATAATTCTACAATGTTTCCTCCATTGTCAAGATAACGCTCAGAGTCAGAGGAGTACTTCATTTTCTCTCATGTTTCATCTCAACTTTGCATGATGTTGCCACTCAAATAAGCATTTCCCCTCTGAATGACTCTACTGTTCAATGCAGCATATTTCCCTTTGGTTTATAAATAGTCTGTCCCGAGATACCCAAATAGAAAGCAAAGGTTGTTTCATAAGTGAGGGAAATATTACTGTGAAAACTAAAATAAAAAACGTACAAAATGACCAAAAAAAAAAAGAAAAAAGAAAAGAGATTGAGGATGACTTCCTCAGTGCAGGATGTGCTTTGAAATGATGCCGGCCCCAAGATTCTAAATCCAAAGATTCTCTCAGTAATTCAGGCCTGTAGTACTTTTGCACCTGACTACCAGATAACCATTAAACCAACTGATTAGCAGAATCCTGTGTCCAACATATTTGTTTCCAATCCTTTATTAAAACCAGTTGAATCACCTAACTGTGGGAATCCCTTGTGCTGCACTTGGTCACAGCTATAATTAACACCCAGTAGGGGGCACCATGGCTCAGTGGCCGTTGGTGTCCTACCCGAAACCATGTGACCCGGGTTTGAGTCCGTCCTGAGTCATTCCCCCGATCCTGTTAATTCGCTTTAACTCTCCGTGGTCCTGTCAGAACAAAGGCAAAAAGCCCTCAAATGATCTATTAAAGAATGAACACATTGTAGGATTCCTACTTTATAACATTAAGTCTTCCCCTTCGGCAGCCCAAACAATCAACTGTCCAATCCTCTAGCCAATGCAACTGCTAACTAAACCAACCTATCAACCAATCAGCCAGCTACGTTCAGGCAGGTCAGTATGGTCTCCAAACGCCCTCGTCCATCCTCCCGGCTGTGTTGAGCATGGTCGGGGAGTTGCTGTGACTGCCATCTCCGTCCACACCCCCGCTGGTCTCTGTCTGCCCAGTGAGGCTGCTGTTGACCAGTGAGCTCCCTGTGGAGGCGCTCGTGCAAGGGGGCAGCATTCGGCTAGGCGAGTGATCTCCTCCCGCACCTCCAACTCCTGCTCCCGTGCCTCCAGCTCCTCCCACTGTTGCCCCTCCTGCTCCGCCACCTCCCCCCGGCACCATGGAGAATTGGTACGACCCAGAGGACGCTCCATAGTAGAGATAGGGAGTGCTGCTGCTCTGGAATGGCCCATTTTGTCCGCTCTGGGTGGAGCCTGGGTAGGGTGGCGGCAGGTAAGTGTGGTAGTGGGCACTGCCCAGGGACATGGCGGAGGTGACCGGCGGCGTGTAGGTGAAGGTGGCTGGGTAGTGCATTCTGGGGCTTGTGAAACGGCTCTCGGTCAGAGAGGAGAACCCTGGGAACTGCCGCTCAAACTGGCCCGGGAAGGGACTTAGATCAGAGGTGCCTGGAGGAAAAAGTTAGACACACACAGAAACACACACACACAGAGAGAGATAAAGAGAGGGGAGGGAGAGAACACAGTGACACTTTAACTTCCATCTTTACGATTAGAGCTCTGAATTACATCTACATTTTAGAGTGATCGTGGACAACAAATAATGTGGTCACATGGTCTATTCTACCACATACACACACACACACACACACACACACACACACACACAGACTAGGGCTGGGCGGTATATCGATATTTAATCAATATCGATATAATTTCAAACCACGATATGATTTTTGACATATCATATATATCGGTTATGACTTGTTTTTTAATCCAGGGACAAGTATTCTGCTTTTTTCTGCTATGCAACGTCTGTGCACCAGCTTCCTTGCCACTGATAGCTCAGTGCTCCTTGCTTTGAGTTAGCTCCTCCCTTCCCCTACTCATGCAGACCGAGTAAACAACAATGGCGACTTCCATAGAATGCATGAGTTATACAGATGGAGAATGCCGCGGAAAGGTTATTGTGGCCAAAAAAGCGAAACAACGGTTCGGTCATTTTGAAATGGAGGCCACTGGCAAGTATATGAAGAGTGTTACAAACTCCGAGGACAGACCGCCACAAAACCAGTGGGAACTGAGCAAAACTTCAGAACTCTTTAGCATGCAATGTTCCCTTACTCTATGACAGAAAAAGCGGCGGTGGAGCATAACGTTAAAATCAATTGCCGTATCACGTGGACATGGCATCAATTGCCGTAGTGGAACGCGGATTTGTGTTGTTACTTTACAAGACAAGAACTGCCGCGACTATGATGAGAGAGCGCGATTGGCATTTGAACTCTGTGACGCAATGACAACAGACGAGTGGAGTAAAGTTAGCAGAACCTGTGAGTCCTACATTTGTGTCACATTACGGCGGAGACTCTTAACTCATTCGTTTTCTTTGCACAAAATATGCAAATGGAAAGAAGGCCCACATGTTTGTTATTACTGTTGCACAGTTTAGTTGAGAACTTGTTATTTTGAAAAAAAGCTCTTTATATTATTTTCATTATTTATTTTATAGACACTTTATTTTATATTAGCATATGTATTAAGATATCGAGATATATATCGTATATCGATATATGAGAGAAATATATCGAGATATACATTTTAGTCCATATCGCCCAGCCCTAACACAGACACACACACGCACACACACACACACACATACACACACACATACACACACACAGACACACACATACACACAAAGGAGACACAGGGCACATCTCCACATCACGTATAACCTTAATATCCTGTGTGTAGTGTGGTGATCGCTGATTATCGCAAATAATGTGGTGATGCTATCTACTCCACACACACACACACACACACACACACACACACACACACACATACACACACTCACACTAACACACTTTTTTTGGTAATCAACACGACTGGTGAATTTCATTGTGGCTTATCCCACTTTACTTTCTTTGAAAGCTAAATGTTGACGGGCTCACATGTGGATATGTGTATTCATGCAACTGCTTGTGTGTCTAATTGAATTAGTGTACTTGTCTCAACGAATATGTATATGCCTGTGCAAGTGTGTCCATGCATGTTTATATCCCATCTGTATACATTGGAGAAGAATGACTAAGTGAGTGTGTGAGTGTGTGTGTGTGTGTGAGTAAGCATGTGTGTGCATTTACAGTGTGTGTGTGTGTGTGTGTGTGT
>JAGFZM010001586.1:70089-82476 GCA_017657215.1 Limnothrissa miodon
CACACACACACACACACACCCCTCCGCCCACCCTGCCCTCAGTTCTCTGTGATGTGGCTGCTGGTATCTCCCGGCCTCAACCTCACCATTGAGAGAGGGAGAGAGCTGACCATCTAAACCCCCCCATCCCCTGCCCCCTATTCCTGCTTCCACTCTTTCCAGTCCTGCCAATAAGAAACCACAAATAGTCTGCTACTGACTGTGGCATAGTGCCAGAGAAGGGTTTGGGAGTGGTGTGTGTGTGTGTGTGTGGGTGGGGGTTACATCTTCATTCCGCAACACCCCCATAAAACACCATCCCATCACACAACTCTTCTCCTGCTTCTCTTGATGTGTGTGTGTGTGTGTGTGTGTGTGTTGGGTTGGAAGCGGTTGGTGGAGGTCGAAGCAATGTATTTTTATCATCAATCATTAGGCAGCCCCTGTGTCACAGTGGCTGGCGTCAGCATGGATGAGCGGGCCAAGATGAGGTTTTTGGAGAGGATGGGGATTTGGGGGGGGATTGTGGGTGAATTATGGACACGTGCTTGCAGGGACCTCTCTGCTCTCAAACTGAGTGGTGGTCTCCTCTCCTCTGTCCCATTTCCACATGTGCACACACACACACACACACTCCTTACTTTCTGTATTTCATATTTCCTACCATACGAGGAAGCAAATATAGCCAAATATAGATATGTAGCTAGACACACACACACACACACACACACACACACACACACACACACACAGACACCTCACTTTTGTTATTTCATATTTCCTACAACATGAGGAAGCACTTCCACCAGTCTCAACAGAAACGCTGGTGAGGTCAGGATGACATGCGCAAGGTGAGCTCTTTGCATGAGTTTACACAAGTGACAGCGGCCTCATGTAAATTAGAGAACCGCCTCGATGGTAGATAATGAGACTTGTTTCAACTTCAGGAACAACACACACACACACACACACACACACACACACACAAACACCTGAGAATCAAGATGAGCCACCTCACTACCCTGACACCACCTCCTTGGTGTTAAAGGTTACAGTAAAGCAAAACAAAACAGAAAGACAGACATATCATCCCTGACACAATACCTGGCAGTTGCCCAAAGAGCTGCTAAGACACACAAACACATATACACATAAGCACGCACACTCACATATAAAAGCACACACACGCACACACATGCACACACACACACACGCACATGCTCACACACACACACAGAGGATCCAGGTATGGCTTTGATCACACCAAGAGCCTCCCCCTGGCTCACAGGAAATAAATTAGGGTGGAGTATATAACACAAAATGAAAGGGAGAGAGAGAAAGAGCGAGAGAGGAAGAGAGAGAGGGAGAGAGAGAAGGATAGTAAGAGAGTGAGAGAGAGAGAGAGAAAAAAAGTGAGGCATGAAAGAATAAAATCACCTGGCACTAAGACAAACAGGTGTACCGAGCTATGGAGGGTGAAAAAAAAATAAATAAAAAGGCGCCTATGTGCATTTAAAAAAAGTGTATGTGTGTGTGCTCAGGTTGGAGTAAAAACATGCGCGCACACACACACACACACACACACTCCACTCACAGATGGTACCACTCCAGTGCTGACTGGACTTGGATTACACTGTCTCCCGATTTCGGAACCGTGCCGCTATAAAGAGACTTTATTTGTCCGACGCTACTCTGTTATTATCCGAGGGTCTGTTATTAAACATATTCCTCCCGGGATCAAAGGCTTGGATCACAGAAAAAAGGAAACAAGCTGTTTTTTTCCTTTTCTCTTTTTTTCTTTTTTAATGCACCCTAGCGCTATAAAAAAAAAGAGTCTTAACATAGCTTGTTGAGTGCGGAGCTCGGCAAACATTTCTCATTTTTCATCTCAGTTGCAGAATTAGGCCCAATAAAAACTGCTAATGCCATATTATGTTTCTGACAAATTAAAACATTTACAGTTACGGCTGCAAAATGTTTTTTAAACACACAAGACGTGGGTGGGGGTGATGTAGGGGTGGAGTAGGGTGGGGGTTGTCTGGGCCAGAGGAAAGGCAAACATGGAGATGCTGAAATTAGTTTCAATGACATCTTCTCTTCCCCCTTAGCCTACACACACACACACACAGAGAAACACAAACACACACATACACACACACACTTAGAAGTGCATTCCCAAACATAGACCCAGGCGCTCGTTCACACACACACACAAGCACCCCCCATACACACACACACAGAAGTTTGCATGTACACGCCTACACACATGACACACATGCATGGCTGAGTATTTGTCAGTTGGAGCCAGTGCTAGGCGTCTGGCCCATTTGAATATTTTGGAGGAACTGATTCTTATCACCTAAGCTCTGTGAAAACAGTAATACACTGTGTCAAGGGGGGAACATATCATATTGTGTGTGTTTTGGAGAGAGTGCCTCTGTGTATGTGTGAGGCCATGTGTTGGGGGGGTTATTTTAAATTTGTTGGTGCGTAAATGTCTCTCAGATTTGCATGTACTTCACTGTCCTATCTAAATAAAGGCAAAAAGCCCAAAAAATATCTTAAAAAAAAAAAAGATTTGCATGTAATTTTATTAAAAGTTTATTTAAAAATTCTCTTACGATGGCCTTGCTCCAACATATATCAAAGACTTGCTTGTTCCTTACCACCCTCACAGGCCCCTGAGAAAATAAAACTGAATTGCATATATACAATTGAATTCTGTGTGTGTGTGTGTGTGTGTGTGTGTGTGCGTGTCTGTGTGTGTGTGGCATATAGTGTCTATTGGTGTGTGTGTGTGTGTGTGTGTGTGTATAAAGTGTGTGTGTGTGTGTACCTGGCAGGCGACGGGGCACATCGCTGATGGCGGGCAGGCCAGTGGCTCGGCTGGAGGAGAGCGGGGTGGTGGAGTGGACGGACGGTGAGGCCATGGGCCCAAGGTAGGAAGGGTACGCCTGCTCGTACGACCATGGCGGAGACGACTGCGACTGCCGGGGGTCTGTGGAGACGTTGGCCAATCAGCAGAAAGGGAACAGTCAGGACACCATCAGTGTAACAGTCAGGGAGGTGCAACATTCAGAACTTTAGATTGAATTCAGTTCAATGAAAGAATCAAAATGCACTGTCCTTGTTACTGGATGTTCAATTGAATTTGAATTACCAAAAGTGGAATTGAATTATTTTCCACTCAAATAATTGTGAGAATTTGACAATCTTAACACACATTCTACTTCCTCATGGAAGTAGACTCTAACATTGAGCATTAGCCAACAAGCTCAGTCCCTGAATGAACTTATTCATATATTAATTTAATATGATACAAAAAGTTTATTTTGTTATTAATAATTATTAATAAAAACAAAATGTCCTAAATCTTTGGACTCTGAAATCTTTTGGAAGAATTGTATAGATTACAATGTCTGAATGCCATTCATGGCGTTTTCATACGTATATAATATACACTGTAAAGAAATTCTTAAATACTCATAGTCTAGTCTAGATCTAGTCAACTTATTTATACATTTTTGATTGGCCAAGAAGCATTCCACATAACTAGGTGATGAGGCCAAAACACCATTGTGGATTTATCTGGTGCTGCCCTACTCCCACTCGTTTTTTGCTTAGTCATTGCTTAGTCCATGTAACAGACACTGCTACCCACACTGGCTGAGCCACCTGAAGGAACCGCTCCACTGGAGAAACTCCAGTTTAGTATGTCTTTATGGCCCAGAACGTGCTGAACAGGCCCCTGGTATCATAGCCCAAACTGGAACTTAGATTACCCAGGAATATTTACTCAAGAGTGACTTAGAGACAACTGTCTACATTGACTGTACCTACCCTGGGCCAAGCCAGAGTCATCAAGAAGGCTGCTTGGTAGCAATGGTTGATCCACCCATTTTTCTTTGGAAGACTAGAATCTCAAGCCCCATAGTCTCTACCCTCACACACACATCCTTTTCTGGAAACCTGAAGAATGTTTTGTGTTTGCTACTGTGTTATTGGTTTTATGAGCCAAATTCAAGATATATTATCTATATCATGTTAATTCATTTTGTCTACCAATGGCAATAAGAAGTTCATAAATATTGCAATGGGCTCTGCCTTATTTGCTATAATGAAGTTCTGAATGCTGGCTTGTCTTTACACGACAGTTCCCCTTTTATGAGATTATTTCTCATATCTCAATGCTGACAGTATTTGTGTGATGATATTTTTGCATAGGGATATATATTTGCATGACTGCTTTTATGTAAAAAGTTTTGGAAACATACTCTTTTTTGTTGGGTGCTATTAACTATTAAGATAAATTACAAATTGATGTATTGACTTGTGAATCAGCCACGATTTGACAAAATTTCTAATTTAATCTGCCACACATTATTCTTCACTGAAGACTGTGCAAATGTACCATATTTACATAGTCAGTGAAAGTAGCAAACCATGGAAGCCAACAAAGCGTGAGATCTTGTCCACGTGTTCACTGATGTTGTGTTAGAATATCACACGTAACAGCTAGCACTAAGCAGTGTCACTGGAGCCTGGGCCGTGTCGCACTTAGAAGGATATATGATAGCCCTCAGCAACATACTATAAGGACTATGTGTGCCCAAGGCCAGACGACTGACTGACAAACCTCCTTGTTAGCAGTTCGTTACATTACAGGGCTCTGTTTCAGACAGCATGCAGGCACAAGATCGGAACAAGAGGCTACAGCAGTAACTGGCATAGTGTGAATAGCAGAGTGGCATGTTGAGCATACATTCACTGAAGTGGATGCTGAGAACCATGAAACCCATGAGACCCATGAAAGCCTTAAAGAGTCTTGGGTGGAGGGTGGCGAACAGGTCGATGCCGAGTCTCACCTGATATCTGTCCTTGGCCCTGCGGGGAGAAGGAGTTGGGGCCGGTGTTAAGGGGAGGCCGTGGCCCCGGTGTTCCTGCCACCCTCATGGTGGGATGTCGAATCCGCTCGAATTCGCCAAGCCGATCGGCGAAGAGGCCAGCCTTGGGCGAGTCCTCAAGTTTCTGTCTGTGTCCTGTGTATGGGATGGGTTGAGTTAGGGTGTAATAACAAAAAACAACCACACCACCATCATTATTGTTTACAAGCATTCTGTTTATCAACATTCCAAAAACTACATGCCAACATTATAATACAGACCTGACTGTTTTCAGCCGTTCCTTTTAATACCTCATAATGAGGTAATTTTACCATTTATAATTTTGACATAATTTATTAGATGTATATTAAAAGATATCTAGGTACAATTCTGGTAGAGATAATGTGCATTTTCATTACAGGAAACCCCTTTATCCTACGGTAAACAGGCTAGTAACACATTGTCAGCTAACAAGCTAGCTAGCTAGTTGGGCTTGAGACTAAAATCCTTGTGCTCAGGTGGATCTGTAGACACTCCAAGTGTGTTTGTTTGCCTTGACAAGAGTCAAGGTCAAAGTCATCGGAAATTAAAAGGGAATGTTGTTTACTGAAACAAATGTCTGCCTCTAGAGTGACGTTGCTTCTAAAGGGGTCTAAAATTGCACCACGTCACAGACAACCACCACTCCACAGCCACAACAATACGGTCATGCCATGGCCACTAATTACTGCCTATGGCTAACTGACAGAGCCTGACCGCTCCTCAGCAGTGACTGCCAAGCCACCAGGGCCTTTACAATAGGTCACCCCTTAAAAGGTTCACACAGTGCACTTGGCAGAGGATAGCTTAGCTTAGTGGTATATGTGGTGTGTGTGTGTGTGTCAGTGTGTGAGTGTGTGTGTGTGTATGTGTGTGAGACATTCAGTGTATTTAAAGGCCATATTGCATGGTTTTCATTCATCCTCTCTCATGAGTATAAAAAGGCACCTGTAAACATTTTGTGAACGTGCCATAACCCTGAAACAAACACACAAACATACACACACACACACACACAGACTTTCTTTTTCACATATACCTCACAAAAATACAAAAACATATACAAGCTGCAGAGAATATAAGCACATACACACAGACACACACACACACAAACAAAATGTTTAACCACACACGGGCCTCACAAATGGGCTGTTTAAAAGCCCACAGGTGCACTAAGTCTTGTTGCCAGCGCTGCTAACAAACAGACCAGAAGAGGAGAGGAAGGAAGAAATAGACAGAACAAAAGAGAAGAGGAGGAGTATAAACAGAAGAATAGAGAAGAGGAGCGGAGGTATAGAAGACAGAAGGAAGAGAAATAAAAAGGGGAGATTGGAGAATTGAAAAAGTGTGAGAGAGGGAGCGGAGACGATGCAAGAGAATAAAAGAAGAAAAGAGAAGATAGAGTAAAGGAGTAAAAGTATAAGACAGGAAGGAGTGAGAGAAGAGATAAACAGATAGAGAGATAGAGAGAGAGAAAGAGAGAAAACGCTCTGCAACCCTCTGTGATGTCACTAAAGCAGCTCTACTCCGTTGGGTCTGTCTGTTTGTCTGTCTGTCTGTCTGTCTGTCTGTCTAGCCCCCTCCTCACTCCGGTTCCCCTCACAGGGCCGTAAAGTCAATATCCCACAGCACAGCCCTGGCACACAAACGCCCTCTGAAGCTGGACGCCCGCCAGCTGGCACAGAGCTCCGTCCGCCGCTCCACTGCTCCGCGCCGCCCGCCGCGCACTGTGCTAGCTCTCCCCAGGCCTCGCAAACCTGAGTCTGCTTAAGAACAAAGGCACACAAACTGGCATGTCAAGGGGACGTGTGTGTGTGTGTGTGTGTGTGTGTGTGTGTGTGTGTGTTGTGTGCGCGTTGTGTGTGTGTGTGTGTTCATATATGGCATAAAATAAATTCGATATGATGTGCGATGTGTACATTGTTATTTGTGTTGCGCCCCAGTGGCAATTCAGCCCAGGACCCCTCAAACCAGGGACTCCTCAATAATAGTTTACAAAAACACTTGCAGGTCAATCATGGAAAGACGTGATCTTGTTCATCAGCTGTTGTATCATCAGTAGACCTACAGGGTCTATGCTCTCAATGAGTCAATGCTCTAACTGCTGAGTCAATGCTCTGGATGCCTTATGGGTTCTATTACAGACAATGTGTAAGGTACCCTTTAATGGTGTGAAATTTAGAAAATGCCATTGCAAACATCTGTCACATTCTTGGTTGTTAAAAGTTGCTTGAAAGTTAGCTTTCTATAAATTAAACGTTATTTTTCTTGATTGCTCAGATGTCTGATAACCTCAGTCAACAGTGAAATAAAGACCATTAGATAACATAATAAGCATGCTTTTTTTTTGCTTATTTGCCTATTACTGTTAAATGTAGTGTTATATAGGCTATAAAAAAAGGTAACAATACAGTTTGTGAAAATACAGTATATTTTTCTCATCAGTGTTGTTGCCCCTGCCTAAGGTCAAAAAATCCCTAATAAAGTCTTTAGGTTACACAGACACATAATACGTCTATTTTCCCCAAAACAAGGTCACAACCACAGAGAACATTCGATGCCAAAGACTCAATGCCTCAGCTGTTTTATCGGCACGCACAGTCCAAAAGCACAGTGTGCAGTGCAATCCCACAAGGGCTGAACCATTCCAGCCATGTAATTTACAAGCGTCAGCAAACTAACTGATATCACCACTCAGAGACCCCACACTACATCAGCAAAGCTTGTCTCGTGCAAAAATAAAAATATATAAAAAAAAACATAACTGTTGTGACAATGGTCTGAAGAAGTGATAATGCTCCATTTTCCATTTTGCCTCTCTCCCGTCCATGTATCACGGGCGGAAGCAGCCTGGGCATTTTCGACAGATGTTGGGAAGGCCTGAGATAACCTCTTAATCACTATTACCAGCATTTGCACCACAAGATAGGATCGGCAGATAGGAGCCCAATCACGACTAGACTTACGGCTACAACCAACTAAGTCATTACAGTCTGTGGGAGAGATAGCATACACCCGAAAGCAACATTAAACCCACGACTAGACGGCTTAGACACAGGGTGTTGCTCTCTAATTAAACTGATTAAATTTGATGCAATGAAAGCTGACTGGAGATAACATCTCGTGTCTGTTGTCTCAGGCCTGCCGAAGGTGATGTGGAGCCCACATTAACAGACGGCTTTAAAGCCTAGGCGTCCATAAAAAAAATACATAGCACCTGCTGCTGTATCTCCATATCTAGATGGAAACAACTACCTTTGAAAACTTTGAATCTCAAGACTTTACTTCTAAGCTCTGTCTTGCTTCAACAAGTGCAAGTACACTGAGTTATTGCTCATGCAGTATGAAGTTTATGTTTCATTATTTTAAATGCCCTTGAAACTACTCAACCATTCACTTTGTTGTTTATCCTGTAGATAAATCATTACACACACACACACACACACACACACACAAAACAGCCCCTTTGCTGAGATCACAGACACACTTCTTTGTCACCTCCCTGATCATGTCAAAGCTGCGCCACTGGCAGAGCACGTATGTGTGTGAGGTAGGGTTTGTAAGTGTGTGTGTGGTCTGTTCGTTTCAGTGTTTAGGAAGCCAGCCAGGCTGGGAAAGGATACACACACACACACACACACTTTCTTTCTCTCACTCTTCTTTTCTATGTAACATACACACACACACACACACACACACACACACACACAATACAGACCCTTTCCTGAGATCACAGACACACTTCTTTGTCACCTCCCTGATCATGTCAAAGCTGCCCCACTGGCAGAGCACGTATGTGTGTGTGGTTGCTTGTGTATGTGCGTGTGTGTGTGTGTGTGTGTGTGTGTGTGTGTGTTTTTCCCCGGGCTGTCCTAGCATGGCCATGGATCAGGCTCAGGACCCAACAGCGTCAAGCAGCCGGCCAGCCAGCCACCCCACACATGGCTGCTCATTCAGAGCCGGGCCTGCTCTGGCCCCGCCTTGGCTCAGAGGTGAACACTGTTGGTTCTCTCAGTGCCCAGTGGTAGCGGCTTTTCTATTCCTGGCACCAGGCCTTCCTTCACCCAACCCTGAGCAACGGAGAGGCTCCATTGATTGGCCTGAGGGTTATTCTGGAACATTCTTGCATTTCTTTCAGCTTCATATAAATACTACATATCATATTGAAAGGGCAAAGAGTGTGTGTTTGTGTGTGTATGAAAGGACTCAAAGCACCTCAGTTTTCTGAAGTTTGGAAAAACTGAGTGTTTCTTTTTGTGAAAAGGTATGCTAAAAAGTCAGAATTAAAGGTTTTGAATTTAAATCAGCCCATTTCCTGGCTCTCTCTCCTACATTATTTTATTTTCATTTTTTTGTTCCCTTAGAGCACTTATGCATCTGTACTTTATGATATGAAAGAGAGAGAATGGAGGAATTTGTGATGAGTTCCAGGGTTTAAATAATAAAAAAAATAAACTATGCATACTGATGTGTAATTGGCATCGATTCTAAATGCTGCTGAAACAGACACAGGGGCATATGTCAAATTAATTCCCACATGCTGCAGCACAGAAGCAAATGTAAAAAAACACCCTTTACTGGCCTTCAAATCAACCTCTATTAGCATCTAAATAACTGCAGTGACATGAATAGAAAAACTGTGAATGGTAACAACAACATCCACCAATTAAGCCACGGCCTTCGGGGTTTTTTTAGTTTGTTTTTTTCCATCACTTCTACCCTCCTTCTCTCTCTCTCTCTCTCTCTCTCTCTCAAATTTTGCTGTTGATTTTCCACAGATCAGCCTGTAGTGTGTGAGTGTGTGTGTGTGTGTGTGATTTGTCTCTGCCAGTTGAACCATTGAGTGAGTGAATGAGTAGTGAAGTGGCGCATGACTGTCCTGCATTCAATGCCTAATCACACGTCGTCCTAGCAGAAGTGTGTTGCTTTAGCTGACCCCACCCAGTCTATTAGCCCAAATGACTTTTAATGAGTGTTATTAGGGGCTGCTTCGAAAAAAAAGTAAAAGTATGCCCCCCACATACACACACACACTTGCTCATACAAACTCATACTCACACATGCATGTATTTGGCTGGCCACGTTCACACCTGTGCACACTCAGAAAGGCAATCATACACACACACACACACACACACACACACACACACACTCAATGCACAGGCGCACGCACACACACTTGCACACACATACACACACACACAGTGGCAAACCACAGGGTAAAGCAAAGCTGTCATCTCATTAAGCACAATGCAAACCACAGAAGCTGACCTCATTGCTAATCACAGAAATGAAAGGACCTGCCGAAAGGAGGGAGAGGGAGGGAAAAAAAAAAGTCAAAACAGAAGACATGCAGCTCTTTCTCTCCACCTGGCTGCATAATCGCTACAGCTACGGGGCAGTAACTCCACCACAACATGCAGAGACGGTCAGGAAACCTTAAACAATCAGGTGACAAGTGAGAACGAGAGAAAGAGAGCCAAGAAGAAATTAAGAGAGGAAGAGAGAAAAAGAAAGAGAGGGTAGGTAAAAGACAGAGAAGTGGAGAGAAAGAACGCATGGAGACAGCACAGCGAAGGCCAGGCGAAGTATGAAAACTGTCACCACTTTTGGGCCACTTGCCTGCAGATGTTTGGCTAGCTCCCCGCACCCGTATTTCAACACCTCCTTTGTAAGCGCCCCCACCACCCCCTCCATCTCCAGCGCTCTCTTTTTTTATCATTTGAAAAAAAAAACATGGTGGGCTCGTACGGCCACTTGTGTCCTGTCCGATTCATATGGCAACCATCAGGAGCTATTAAATGAATAAACACATTAATAACACACTTCCTGACCTGGGCACACCACTTGCCGACTAGCACAGAGAGGGGGGGGGGTTTCATATTTGTGCCCAAGACTGACTGAGGAAAATTGCCAGAAGTCCAATATTGAGAGGGGGACATAGCATTTATACAAACACATGACATGTATCACACACACACACACACACACACACTCACACACACACAGAAGCATTCGCCAACAAGGTCAATTTGGAATACAGTCATGTCCCCTGTGGCCTTCATATTCAAATGTAAACAGAAGCTCAGTTAGTTAGTGGGGGTATTAGCATATGCTTAGCCTAGCTTAGTTGTTGGGCCAGATGGAGAAATACGATGACTGGTGTTTTGACACTCATAGTGTTTCCATTGACAATATTCCTCCACCCTGGGCCGTGTATGTCGGAGGGCGTCCCCCTTAATTACCCTCTCATTAACACCAAATGAGGGTTTAATGAGCAGGATTTGCTAATGAAGCGTGTCCAGATAATAATTTCAGCAAGTTCAGACATGTGCCACTATTTAAAGGGGCTGCTGTGTTTTGCTAGCTCAATGTCCTCTTATTAGAGGTGTGATTGTCTGAGTATGTATGTGTGTGTGTGTGTGTGTGTGTGTGTGTGTGAAAATTAGTGTCATTAACACTAGTTTTGCACTACATCTCCTGTTTTTTCCCTTCACTGCAGCAAAACGAGTCCTGCTTTAAAACATTCCCCTGTTCACCTTCCCACACACTCAAGCTGTTTCCACCTAACGTGGTTATGTCGACTGATGTGTGTACACACCTCCCTCTATCTGACTGTGTCAATGAAAAGCCTGAAATAGATACAGACCTGTCCGAGCAAAGCAATCACACACACACACACACACACACACACACAGTAAAATATTATTAGTAGTAAAATCGACCCTCTGTTTTTGTGGCTGGGAGGCTGGAATAACTCTTGTGAACTGCATGAAGGCAAAACAATATGGTGCCAACAGCAATAAAATAATAAATAAATAAATAAATAAATAAATAAAGTAATAAATATTGATAAATAATAATAAATAAAGTAATACATTAATAAATGAACTCTGTTTCTGTTTCCCATTTCTATGACTGAGTTGGATGGAGGATATCTGTCTGCTAGCCATTCCCAACCCACGCTCAAACGCGGGGCTGTAACACAGGAAGTCAAGCCAGATCAAAGACAGCACAGCCGTCACTGCTAGGGGGCATTTGAATACAATAAACCAAAGGGCCCATTGTGTCAAAGTGTCTCTGTATCACTGCCATATGTGTGTGTGTGTGTGTGTGTGTGTGTGTGTGTGTGTGAGGGAGACAGAAAATAAGCTTGTTAGTGATGTGATAGGCTTGAATCCTGTGCCAGAAACGAGAATATATTTTTATGAATAAAAGTCAAACAGCTGCTTGCCAGACCAGTTGGCACTGAGAGATATAGCGAGGAGAAGCTGCCCCCACCTCCGCGCCCCAACCCCGCCCCAAACCACCCCTCTGGTCCTCCGAGTGTTTTATATGAGCCATTAAAAGTGGCTGATGCTAGCACAATGCTACCCATTTGCAGCCTCTGAAAAACTGCTCCAGTATGGCACCATCTAGTTAAGTTAATCTAGAACAACAGTGCAGCGTCTGCTGTCAGAGGCGACCAGATGTTCAAGAGATGAGC